>JARQOC010000003.1:223310003-223701810 GCA_033576535.1 Allobates femoralis
ATTACCTGGGTTGGCCAAATGTAAGCACAGCTCTGTGCAGCACGCTCTCCTCCTTGTGCCGTAACCAATGCTGAATATTACAGATCAGCCCCATTTTTTCTTTTAATAGGTGCGGATATCCAGTCTGTGGCAGGACCGCTTCACCTTAAAGAGAACCTGTCAACCCCTAGTGCTTTACAAATTTGAAAGCAGCTCCTTCACAACGTCTATTAATTCACAGTGTGGTCCGAAAAGGAGTCAGCATAATTACATACAAAGAGGGTACTGGCCTTTACAATTTGTTTATTAGCAATAGTGGATATGAGCTGTGCTAATTTCTTATTTTCAACAAAAAGAGGGGGTTTTTCAATAGTAAAAAGTAATATAAATTGAATAAATGTGTCTTCATGATTTGAAGAATCATTATTTCAGGCCTAAATGTCATAACTGCAGTTATAAGGACAACCTAGCATCTTTATTTAAAGGGAATGTGTCAGGTCAAAAAATCCATTATGTAACACATCTTTTTCTAATTCCTTTCTCTAAGCTCTTTCTATCATGCATGTCTATTATTTATGCTTCCCTTCTACTCTGTAAACTTCAAAATAAAAGTTTTGTTCGTCAAATCACAGTGAGTTCTCTACTGCTCTTTATGTATTACTAGATGGTGGTCCGATTCTAACGCATCGGGTAATCTAGAATATGTATGTAGTTTATTAATGAAGATTTAAGAATAATGAATGAATACACAGGATTTTCTGGTAAAATACATACATCATCATTAAATGTTATTGCTTATAGAAGTTAATACAACTGAACGAAATTATTAAACACATTATCAAAATATAAACCATTAACAGAATGGGCGCGACCAATCAGCCACGCGGATTTGCGTTACAGAGAACAAACCCGACAGAATTAGAAGATCATATCCTACTATAAATCGCCTTATCGTGTCTGTCTGTCTCTCTGTAATGAAATCCTGCGTCGTTGATTTCTCACGCCCACGTGACAGGTGCAGTCCCGCCACGGATTGGTGCGGGATGTGAACATGCACGCCACCGCTACCTAGGCTGGTGGCGACCAATCGGCACGAGTCTTGATGGGGGATTTTGAATCCCGGCTGCCATATCGGAATATCCATAACTTGGGTGTTCGAATATGGCGGTCAGGTTACTTCCACTGTGAGCAGCTAGCAGCTAGCGCCGGTCATCTCCCGGCTGCATCCCCGCTGTGCTCCGTGTGACTACTGCCGCTGATCTCCCGACGGTAGCGTGGCATGCATGGTTCAAATCCCGTGCCAATTCGTGGCTGGACTGCACCTGTCACGGATTGGTTCCCCGCACTTAGCAGCGACCAATCAGTGACACAGGATTTCCGTTACAAGAGAGACAGACAGATATTATAAGGCAATTATATAGTAGGATTACAGGGTCACATCCTCCTCTCGAATTTTCTACATGTGTGTCTCATTGCAGAGCAGAAAATTGGGGGGAGGAATGTGTGCTTAGGCTGAAGCTCTGAGCTCTTCAGTCATTGTGTGTGTGTAGAACATATGTGTAGTGGTGCAGTCCAAGATATTTCTATGTCACTATAAGAACATTTGATAAATTTGCTCAGCAGAGACACACATTACATGCCCTGCAGGAAAACCAAAGTTCATATAATGAAATCTCTTACACAGTGCACACAATGCAGGATAAAACCCCTCCTAGCACAGAACACAAAGGGAGGAACAGAACACCAGCTTGTGGGTGTGTGGATATTTAAATAAATATATACAGCAGCCGGCCTAATCCTCTGTAAAAGTAATGGACAGGACTAAGGTACTAGCTCCCTGCAGGGCAATAATGCTTATAACAAGGAAACTACAAACGGTACAATAATGATTTCACATGTTTTTAAAAATTTGACCAGGCACATTCAAGGGTAATATTAGTATCATACTGAAAAATGACCTGACAGTCCCTTTAATCTTAGTGATTCCTTTACAGTTACATCAGTTCACACAGTATTTCTACAGTTTGTTCGGTTCAGTTTAAATCACCCTAAAAAGGGGTTGCTGGCGAACCCTTGACCGAACCACAGACTTTAATTGACAGAGTTCGAATGAACTAACATTGTATTTTTTTTTTTTTTAATGAGTCTGTTTATTCAAACGGCCACAAAAATGCAGCAGAACTCTGCATCACCGATGGCTCAGTCAGAATGAGGATTCAGACAAAACCCCTAAACACACTATAGAAATGTAGTGTGAACAACGCGCTCAGATCCCATATGTGCGTAAAAAAAAGCGCAAGAGAACAAATTGCACTTCTTTACCGTGTTTCTTCCAGTGCTTATAATGGGGCCATGGAAGAAATGCATGTACAAAACGGGGAAAAAATTGACATGCTCAATCTTTTTACACACGCGTTTTTTGCTCCAAAAACGCTTCGTAAAATTACGCGGTTCTGAATGGCACAAAGTGAATGTCCATTCACTTCGCTGGGGAAAAGCAGACGCACATGCATTTTTTGGGGCAAATATGCACGTAAAAAAACACGCCAAATACACAGCGTGTGAACAAGGCCTAAGCTGTAAGTGTACATGTGAAATTACTTTACTCAGTATATTAGATGATTTGTAGTCTGCATTTACACCAGCTTTCCCCTCTGTATTTAGTCTGTCACTTCCATTCTGTCACTAGTGGATGAAGCCTGCCTGTTGTGATGCTTCCTATACATAGTAAAAAAGGAGAACGTCTATATATTTTTCTAAACTTAGCACACGTAGAGAAGCAACATGAAGTAGTATGCATTACTACTGAGCAGTGCAGCTGTGAATCTAACTCTGGGATAAGCTAAAACACTTGCCAGAAGCTGCACCATTTGCTGTCTGAATCACCTTCTGGTCCTTCCTCCTCCTCCTCACTTCCCTGTCCATAGACTTTAATAGAGCTGTAACCCAATATTTCACTGGTAGTCCTTGTATCTTTGGTAAGAAAATGTCATTTGTTTTTCAGAGTGAATAATGAGCTCAGAAGACAGTGGGAGTGGAAGAAGTGGCTCATAAATGGAAAAGAAGAGATTTTGTTTTATTTGCTCGTACTATTGATTTATCCAACGATTTGTCAAATTCAGTCCACTGCTCTCACTATAGCAAGATTCATTTTTGTGGTAATACAGATATTGGCTAATGACATATTGGATTTTCATACTTTGCTTGAAATGGAAAGTGGCTGGTCCATTTACACAGCTTTGTAAAACATCATCCCAAAGAGACTAAGGGGGGAAAATATGTTGTCTCACCTAGAACAATGTCCTTTATGTCTTTCAACAGCCAAATAGAACTATACAACTGACAATCACTTACTCTGCTCCTTTCCGCCAGCAGTTATTCCGGAATTAGCCACATAATCCTCTTCAATGTTCTTCTCCAACTTCTTTAGTAACATCCCACTGTATTCAGACTGAAAGTCCTTGCTGACATAATAAGCCACGTGAAGATTTTCTGTCACACGCTTTATGGTTGACCGCTGTAAGAAAGTCAAACTTAAATTAGTTATTGTCCAATACAAAAAAAAAAATCAAAGAAATTACAACATTTATTGACTTTATCACCAAAATTGTTTTTACTTTAAAAAGTACAGATAAGAGGGCCTGGTCTACTGACGCACCTTTCTGCTCTCCCAATAGCTCTGAGTATGGCATCTCATCAGGTAATCAATGGTCAACCAATAATGGTGTAGGAGGTTACCAGTAGAGCAAGGTTCTATGGGAACTCTATGTGCTCTCTCACTGGTAAAGAATGGCTAGACGACTTTTGTACCAAACAAAATCTGTCAATAGATTCCAGTAAAAAGATAAGGTTTACCCCTTTGGTTTTCTCTGCCAGGCCCACAATCCTGATTTTATATATGCTGAGCTCATTTTTGCAAGATCTGCTCTTTTACTAGAAGCATTGATGTGTTTCCTTAGTTTCTGCAATTGAGCTGACATTGGGGTGTATCCTTTACATCCAACTTTGATGTGAGCTCTCTAATTTCTGTAAGTTAGGTCTCAAATCAAAAAGTCCTGCAAATTGTGGTCATGCCACCAATAAGACATATTAAGGAAGAAACCATGTAGAAATGATACCTACATATGGTGTATGACCGATTAATAGAATTACTAATACCAAATCCATAAGGACTTGACTGCAAAAAAACAATGGCTGCCTCTACGCACTGAGCATCTACTATAAATGCTCGGGGTGTATGGTTTTATTGGGGTTTCTGCCAATATAAAACAGGCAATCAAATGATCGGCGGTTGTATTGTGCCACTGGTCATCCTTGTGACCCTTATGGTGCCGTCACACAGCACGATCTGGCCAGCGATGTCGGAAGCGATGCGTGGGTGCCCGCTCGTTCCGACATCGCGGCCAGCTGTCACACAGCATTGCTGCGGCCGGCGACACCGCAGCGATGCGGGTGGTGACATCGCTCGCTGGGCTGGGCTCTGCCCGGCGGGCGATCCGCAGCAACGCTGCGGTATAGGCTGGATCGCCGCCATCGCTCTGGCGATGGTCACACGGCGCGATCCAGCCTTATCGCAGGTCGCCGTTTGACAGGTTTACGGCTCTTCCCGTAAACCTGTCAACCTGCGACCAGCGATAAAACGCGGTCGTGCCGCTCGTTTACACAGCGTCGACGTTGCTAGCGACATCGCTGATACGTCACTTTTTCGGCGATGTCGCTAGCGACGTCGCCAGTGTGACGGCACCATTACTCGTCTCTTACTAAAAAAAATGTAAAAACACTTAGCCGAGGTGAGTAAGATAACAAAGACAAAATCAATATAACTTGGCATTGTAAATGAATGAACAACAAAAAACATAATCACTTACTGGTAATTGGTATTTTCTGAACCCATGACAGCACCACGGAGAGAGAGTACACTTCAAGGACAGGAAACCTACAGAATAAAAAGGCGGTACCTCTCCAACCCATCATTTGTATTACAGAGCCCTAGAGAACCTCCAACATCAACATCACATATATACCTTAAGCACTAAGTGTCCATACACCAGAAATGTACTCGTGTACAAATGATGGGAGAATATAAGGTTGCTGCTGTCATGGGTTCTGAAAAATCCCTTTAACGGTAACAATTATATCTTTCCCTCACCCATGACAGCACAACGGAGAGAATTACAGAGAAATAAGTATTCAGGGAGGGAGCACAGCCTGCAGAACCCTCCTCCCAAAGGTGAGATCATAAGAGGAGGTCAAATCCAACCTAGAATGTCTACAAAAAGTAGAGGGAATCAACTATGTCACTGCATTACAAATCTGCTCAATGAACATGTCTGACCTCTCTGCTCTGGATGCATTACAAATCTGCTCAATGAACATGTCTGACCTCTCTGCTCTGGACGTTGCCACGGCTCTCCTTTAGCCATTCTGGAATAACCCCCATCTCTCATGAAACAGGCTAAACTGATAGCATCCTTACTCCATCTAGCTAATGTATATATAGAAGCTCTTTTCTAGAACCATGAATAGGAGACCATTACTTATATGATCTATCTTTCTCCAAGACTCTGTGACTGGCAAGAATTCACACACCTTTTGACATCTCTAGGGTATGAAGATTCTCTTTGTGGTTTTGGCGGATTAGCACAAAGATGGTAAATTTACTTATTGAGTTCTATGCAACCTGAAAGCTACTTTAGAAAGAGTAGAGTGAAGAGAGGCTGTAGGTCAGGTCCCAAAAGGACTGTTTTTAGCAGGAGAAATCATAACTGAATTTTAACTTATACTGTGTCTATAGGTTCTAAAGGGGAATTTGACTGGCTGAAAGAACCAGATTTACCATAAATCCCACGGAGGTAAATTCAGCCTAGGAATTGTTCTCTATTTAAAACAAGCTTTAAAACAACAGTTACCTGCCTGGTCACAATTATAAAAGCGCCCCCAGAGCAGACACTTTGAACTTTGAGGGTTCTGATTTAGACCTTTTTGAAGAAACTCTAAAATACAACAGACCGTAGCCAATCTTTCCAGCTTTGCTCTTGAAGTGGCTAGGAATTTTATCCAGGTCCTACCTTAGATCTTCATGGTGATAGGCCTTTCTACTATGGAGCAGGGTAGCAATTAGATTAGGAGAAAAACACTCTGTTATCATTGACCTCTCAAGTTAAACACTGTTAAATGTAGGCTGGCTGCTTGAGGATGCCGATCCTGCCCCTGGAAGAGAAAACCGAGACTTATAACACACCCAAGTTGGTGACTGACATGTTTTTAACCAGGAAAAACAGCACCCTTTTTCCCCAAGAGGCTATATCAGGATTACGTTTTCTCCGTCTTCACTGATCTTCCTCAGGACTGCTGAAATTGGAATCAGTGGTGGAAAGGCATATTCCTTACCTCCATATGAATCAGGTAAAGCATTCCCTACCTGAGGATTTTCCATAGGATTCAGAGCAACAACATTTTTCCACTTTTGTTTTGACGGTCTGGCAAATAGGTCTATGTCCAGCAGGCTCTACATATTCACAATATGCTTGAAAATTGATTGGTTCAGTGCTCATTCTCCCAGGTTTAATCAATTGCAGCTTAAAAAGTTTGCCTTTTAATTTTTTTTTCCTTTATACATAAAGCTCCTAGGGAAAGGAGATGATTCTTTCACATCTGAAATATCTGGTTTGTCATATCATCAAGTATTGAACAGGGTCCTCCCGTTATCTGATTGAGTGGATTCTTACATGCTTACATACTGCAAAAACAATAGTAGCTCCTTTACGATATATTCTACTACTATGTAAACTCCTTTATGTTTGAAGAAACTGACTTTGCTTCTCTCTACACTCCTTGGATCATTTGCTCTTCTAAGAGAACTCCCCATACCATTTTTAAGGGCAGAGGTCCCCAACCTTTCTGACCTTGAGAGCCACATCCAGCTGTGAAAGATGGTCATGAGCAACATGCAGAGCCCCATTATCGGTATACTGACAGCCAAAGCTTTTCCATAGAATTTACACTGAGGCAGTAAACCAAGATCAAGGGTTTCCTATGTTCCCCCCATCCAGATCTGTTTCTATTGTGATGGGCAACTCACAAAATGTCAGCATCTTGAAACCTCCTCTTCTTAGATGTTAGCTAGACCTAATGTTTATGCACCAAGCTGCAAGACAATTGGGAGCCACACATCATGGTCCTGCGAGTCACAGGTTGGGACCCCTGCTTTAGGGCTTGCATCTGTGGTAATTTAAGAGCCAATCTAAGATTTTCTATCTAGTGCTATCCTCTTCTGAGCATTCCAATGATGACTGAACGTCTACAAATAGGAAGTCGCTCAGATATGGGACTACTAGCACAACTTTCTCTCAAAAGGTAAGCCGTCACTTCCGCTGTTATTTTTGTAAAGCCCCGAAGGGCTACCGCCAGTCCGAACGGAAGGGCTCTGTACTGCAAGTGTCAGATTTCTCATATTAAGGTTAAAGCCAACTTTAAGAACTTTTCAAATTAAAAATATATTGGCACGTCATATGCATACTCCAGACCCAGGACCACCATACAACAGTCCGGAAAAGCATCTTTATGGTTCATCTTACAGACTTCAATCTTGAACAACTAAACTTTTAGAAATCTGTTCAGGCCCCTCAAATTGATTTATTGTTCTGAAAGCCTCATCTGGATTTTTTTTTTTTTATCAAAAAAGAGAAGGGAATAAACCCTTTAGCATAGGACCTCCAAGAGGCTGAACAACTTTACCAGATCTAGGACCTCCAATTCAAAGGCTAGCTTTTTCTCCTCTTGGAGACCCGTGGATATTTTAGAATAGATTATTGCGAGAAAGAAAAAAATTCCCACTACATGGCCGAGCTTTCCCCCTACCTAGGGACAAGAGTCACTGGTAAGATTTATTTTCTTCATGTGAGGTACCCCCACCAAATATAAAACCTCTGCTTTTTTTTTCTTCATCCAGTTTAATCCATCTACCCTGATATTTGTGGGTCTTCTCCCGTTATACTTTCTATTCCAAATGAATCTAGTATAGATTGGAACGGATAAATTAGAACACCATTATTGCAGACTCCTGCTTTTTCCAAAATGTTGTCCAAGACTGGGCCAAACAGAAATTCCCCCGTAAAACAAGATAGAGCAAAGTTTTGACTTGACTTGCATGTTCCCCTGCCAGCATTTCAACTAGAGAGCTCAGCGAGCAGTATTAGAAAGTGCTGCTGATCTAGGCGCCTGTATTACTGAGTATGCAGAAGCATCGGACAGAAACACTGCTGCCTTTGCATTAATAGAATTGTAACAAAAATACTGTCTCTAGTCACCTTATCCTTCAGCTGGCCTTCCAGATGATCCAACTAAACCATCAAGGAACAAGCAATACCTTTAAGATAGCTACATTAATTTTAGAGCTTTAACACAAGGCCTCATCAAAAGGATATTTCCTCTTAAGTGCTTATGGAAAGGAACCTCTATTCTCAGGTTTTTTTCCATGCTCTTCTGATGAGCGTTTGGATTTTTTTTATTAACAGGGAAAGTCCAACGCTTCCTTTGTTCTAGGCCCCAAACATGATATCCCTAACAGAGTTTTGGGCTTTTTGTTCAACCATACCCATTGTGGATCTAACTGCCTTTACAAATGTATCCATATCTTCAATTGGAAAGAAGCTATGCCTTCCTGTTCCATTATCCAGGTGATTTGTTGGATTCGTCCAATTGGGGGATGATCCTTTAAACCTCCTCCTCCTACCCCCTTCTTCCTCCCCATGTGATTGGGACTATAGGGAATTCTTGACCTCCATCCTAATGATGGATCTTAATTCTGAGGCAAAGTTAGGGCACTCTCACAACAGCCATCTTTTCTGCCAAGAACATGGCAATCCTTTACAGTGAGCATATTTCATGTGATTAGATTTCATTATACATTTCTTAGGTTTTCCCTGACAATAAAATGACCAGAGAAGTCCTATTATAAAGTTGACTGTGACAATGATCACTTACTACTCAAAGCTACCAAGGTACTGGATTTGGAGGAGAAAATTATTGCCCGGTAGCTGCTTCCCAATGCTCTTACAGGGCTCTCTTTGCTGCAGCTCCATTTGGCTGAAGGCACTGCCACAGCACAGCTCTGCCGGCGATCTAACCACATTTTAACAAGGGACATACCAGACACCGCCTATCCCTCAGTTGATGCCTCTTCCAGTCTTTCACCAGAAGAGAAAAATCACCTCTGGGTCAAATGTCCCGGGCTCAAATTATCAGGGCGTGCCCCTTTGGGCACACACTGGCATGTGCAAGCCTAAAAAACGTCTGTATCCAGAAAACCACAGAGAATGGCACTGCTGCTCGCACTCGCACCACAGTCAAGTCCTCCGGGACCCAACGCGGTGCTTCCAGGATTCCTGCACAGGCCGCAGCAGGGACAGAGCCTCTGTCTGATTCGACCTGCCAGGCCTAGGCATATCTTCATCTGTACCACCAATATCCAAAGCTTCTCCTATCAGGAACAGGAAAAGAAAAAAAAAAAAACCAAAAGTCATAGTGTTTTGGAATTTAATACTTACTTACGATCTGGGATATAAACTGTATGGCGATTGGAGACCAATAATTGACTAAGCAAGGACACAAGTATTAGTACAATTATAGGCAGCAGTTGGATAAGCATGGAGAACCCACCCTGTAAGTGGAAAAACAAGAGACAGGTATTACAAAAGTTATTCTTTAATGACAGCTTTCCATATATTTAGTATAGACTGTGAAATAGTAATGGCTTATAACAGCGAAGATACTTACATCCCCTCGCTCATCTTCTCTTTCGTGACCACTGTGATGTTGATGCTGGTGATGGTTACATGTTGTCCGTCCATTGGAAAATGTCCGAACGTTTCCTGATGACAATGATACACGTGTTTATTCTCTAAAGTTTATTTACAGGAACAAACTATTTTGTCTGTATGGAATCACTTGCACACTCATGACATTTTACACTTCGAAGGGTATGGTCAAGCATGGTGCCTGCGTAGAGGAGATCACTGCACCTGTCCCCATCTCCCTCCGCCTCTTTTCTCCCCACCCCGCAGCATGAAGACATCATAACACACTGCAGGGCGGGATCTGGGGCCTCTGCTATACACACGTGCAATCTGATGAAATCATGTGACCTAAGTTCTGACTGATGTGTGCAGCGCCAATGACATCAGGAGGAAGAGAGGAGGTGGCGCCCGGAGACCAGAGGAGTATGATAGACAGCAGCAGGTGTTTAGGTCCTGGGGAGACAACGTACCTCCAGGACCTAATAGAGGTATTTACATACATGGTGGAAAATTTATAAAAGTCTTTCTTTTGGTGTACCTGGGGGGTATAGACATAAGAGCCACCTTCACAGAATGCAGCATAAGTGGTGCTGAAGGTGGCCCTTACTTTAATAGTGAGATCTCGAAAATGGACTTGTAACCTTGTTGATATTTTACAACAATTTTGATTCTCAAATCCTCAGACAGTTCTCTTCTTCTCTTCCTCTTCTCTAATGATTAGTGTGGCACACAGACACATGATGCAAAGATTTATTCAACTTCTCCCCTTTTTATCTGGTTTTCAGGTGTGATTTTCATATTGCCCACAAGTGAGTAAAACTACCACAAGTAATGCTTGAAACAAAAGTTGTTTACCCTCAATTTTGGAAAGGTGTCAACAATTTTGTCAGGGACATTTTGAGGGTTCTGGTGTAAATTACGGCCAACTTGCCTTTTTTTGTCCACAGTTATATATCTTTGTATTTCTCCAATATAGACAAAGGAAATAGATGTGTGACAAAACATGTGCAATTGTAACAATGTCTAGGGAGAAAAGCTTCATTTTCTAGAACATTGTTAAGGGTTTGTATGTATAAATATTATTATATATAAATATATATATATATATATATATTATATATATATATATATATATATATATATATATATATATAATATATATATATACTGTATATATTTATAAAAAATTTATATATAGCTATATAAAGGCCTGTATTGATTGTATAACCGCATTTTTATTGTGTTTTGCAAACACCTGAAATGCCAACTTATCGTTGTCCAAAGATTCTGTGTGTAGTATATAACACATGTATTATATACACACCGGTGTATATACATACAGAGATGTAATTCAGCTCTCTACCCCCAAATGCAATGCACTAAGAATAAATAGCAAAAAAACTGCTGACAGACTCCATTTAACTACTATAATTCATCAACAATTAGACTCCCATTCTCACTACCTTTGTAACCAGAACCGCCCACTCCAAGACTTTTTCTGTGCTACACTAGTAGTCTAGAATGCGCTACCTAAAGAAAATATATTATGTCCCAAAGTATATTTTTAAAATGGGCCAAAGTAATTAACTTTTAGCAAGAGTTGCAATTTTCAAAAATTACTTTTGTCTGTTTTTATCACCATTATTCCTCAGAGTCTTATTAGTTTAACAATAAGCCCTGTAAGCCTTCCTAGGCACTTTATTGCTGTGCGTTTTACAGACACTGGCTGGTGAGTGGATCATCCTCTTAAAGGGAATCTGTCAGCAAGTTGTGCTACATCATAAAAGCAGCATGATGCAGGCAAAAGAAACACTGAATCCAATGTATCCCTTCCCGGGTGCAGAGACAGTCAAACTTTTTAGATTTAGTAATGCGCAGTGCTGAGAAGCTGCCCTTGCCCACACCAGGCTCTCTATGTACAAAGTCTATAGACAGAGAGGTTCTAATCAGTGGTGGATGGGGCATGGTCAGACTAGTGTATCTGGGCAATGATAATCTCAGGTCATAAAACCTTCAGTAAAAGTTAACAACAGCAAAGCAGGGTGATAATTGATACATTGTTGAACTGTGTGTGTGTGTGTCAGCTTCCTGCTGTCTTCAGATTACATAGCAAAAACCTGACAACAAATTTCCTTTAATGTGTACTACCCAGTTTAGTTTGGCTGGATTATATAACAGAATGAGAACGTTTACTTCACGTCACCCCTATTTCCTTATAGATTCTACATTCTTGCAATTGAGGCCTGAATTTTCATTAGTTTGTCATCATGTATTATCTAACTTCTTTCTTAGGAAACACGCTGGAGCCATATGTAAAATAATTAAGTCACGCATACCGATGGGAAACCTCCTCCAAAGAACATGTTAAACAGATCTTCTGGTTTATATCTGCTTCAAATCCCCGGTGTAGTCAAAGCTGCCATTTCTGTGGTTGCTGTGTACATGCTCTTCACTTCCAGTTAGGTCATATTGCTTGCGTTTCTCTGGATTGCTTAGTACTGCATATGCATTTCCAATCTCTGAGTGAGAAAGAGAACACCAAGTAATGGATTCGTTCACTACAGGTGCACATGTTGCGGTGGACCACATCATAGAAGGCCCGGTAAAAACATCACAACAGAAATAGGTGTAGATCAAGCAGCACTTTCATTGAGCCTTCACATTTATGGCATTGTATGACGTCCTAGATTACTCTGACACATGATAACCAGCCTGTATTACAGAACAAGCCTTTAAGCAAAATTATGTATTGGTGTTAATAAATGATTCCATATACTAAACAGTGAGGGTCATACGCTGCTATTCTCCTTGTTGATATGGCCGCAGCGTACCTCCTGTAAGAACACATCAGGCATGTTGAAATCGAACGTGCACAAATCACTTTTTACATTTTAAGGCTAAGATCAGACACTGCATTTTTGATCCTTTTATCCTTTTTGTTGTTTTTAAGGGGAAAAAAAAAGCATCTGTTTTTGATCCATTTTTTGTGTTGCGTTTATCTTCCATTAACAATGGTTTCAGGAGCAAAAACGGATCACATTTTTCTGCCCAAAAACAGACCACTAAAAAACGCATCGCCTGCAAAGTATTACTGAAAACTCATTGACTTTGCTGGGCATCACAGAAATTAATCCATTTTCTATGCAAAAAGAGATAAAAAACGCACAGTGTGAACTTAGCCTAAGCATTGGGTAGAGGGGGTACATCCCAGTAAACAATACGTTAGAGGATTTGAGCCACAATACTCTAATCTGCATCAACAACTTTAAAGATGTTGTTCCCTTCATGAAAAATTAATCCCTGGCTGCAAGGTATGCTAAAGAAATAATAATAAACCTAAAAAATGCCCCACACATACCACCGCCCCAATTAATAGGTAAAGTATTATTGTGAGTAAATAAGCCCAGTAAAAGTTATTATTTATGCAAATTTTATTCAAAAAAGCAAGAAATACATATACAAGGAGAAATGAAAAAATTATATACAAGACAAAGTAACTACCGTACCAGGGTGACAGAAAGATACCAATCCAACTGAGGAGCAATAGTAGCAATCTATAGATAGATCACTTAATAAACTAATCTGTACGTTATCCTCTACCCTTGAAAGTATTCGTGTAGGCTGTAAAGATAGGAGATTTGTGACTCTTTGGATACTCCTGTGGACACCATAGCTTTGGCCCGCTGTGTGTTATTTTTTGACCTACTATTGCTCCTCAGTTGGATTGGTATCTTTCTGTCACCCTGGTACGGTAGTTACTTTGTCTTGTATATAATTTTTTCATTTCTCCTTGTATATGTATTTCTTGCTTTTTTGAATAAAATTTGCATAAATAACTTTTACTGGGCTTATTTACTCACAATATTACTTTACCTATTAATTGGGGCGGTGGTATGTGTGGGGCATTTTTTAGGTTTATTACTATATTAAACCCAGTTAGGACTTTTGGCCCAATTTTTAGATATATTCTAAAGAAATAACCTCAGTGTAGTCATCTTCCCCGATTAATCAGGTAAGTTATGACACTAATACTGGTGTCTTACATTAGCTGTGGAGCTGAAGTCAAATTGATACCATGACCGCTAATCAGTGAGCTCAGCGGCTTTGACTGGGGCATTCAGTCTAAATGGGAAAGCTCGCAGACTGGCTGCCACGCTGTCCACGTGACGATAGCGCCACATCCGATGCCAGACACCAGGAACAGAGACAGATTCAATTCTTGACCCAAGAGGGTGCCTAAAAAAATACAAAAGGGCAAAGTAGATTTTTGCGTACTCACCATAAAATCTCTCTCTGAGCCATCATTGTGGGACACAGGATACCATGGGTGTATGCTTGCTAAGACCGTTTCACATTGCGATTTGGAGCATCCGTGGCTGTCCGTTGTAAAACGGACAGCCACAGATCCGATTTGGCCCCCATGTTATCCTATGGGGATCGGATCAGATTTGGCCCAATTGTCATCCGATTTTGTGGGATCCGATTTGTGTCCGATTTTTTGTTGTACCCAAAATTGGACACTGCTCCGATTTTGGGCACAGACAAAATCAGATCTGACAAAAATCGGATGGCAATAAGGCCAAATCCGATCCAATCCTCAGACTTTAACATGGGCCTATGGAGCACGGGTCTGAGAAAAGATCATTTCTTGGACCCGATTTTAGTGTACCGAGCATACTTAGTACACTAAAACTGCTCCTAACCATCTAATTTCACTTCCGCAATGTGTATATATATATTATATATATATATATATATATATATATTAATATATATATATATATATATATATATATATTATATATATATATATATATATATATATATTATATACACACACACACATATTGCGGAAGAGAAATTAAGTAAAAGAAATGATTAAAAATAAAAAAAAAATCTCTATGCTCACCTGTCCGTGATCCACCGATGGCTCCAGCAAGCTGCGGTTGACTACAGGACCTGTCACATCCGGATCAGCTGATCGGGTCACATGACCGGTTAACACGGTAACTGCAATCATGTGACCCGATGACGCTGCCAAGTTGTGACATCACGGCAGGTCCTGTAGTCACACCGCAGCTTGC
The DNA here is from genome assembly GCA_033576535.1 of Allobates femoralis. NCBI lineage: Eukaryota > Metazoa > Chordata > Amphibia > Anura > Aromobatidae > Allobates > Allobates femoralis. Next base: position 223,324,864 of record JARQOC010000003.1, read on the forward strand.
TAGAGCCATCGGAGGATCCCGGACAGGTGAGCATAGAGATTTCTTTATTTTTAACCCTTTCTTTTTATTATATTTCACTTCCGCAATGGGTGCATTTACATTGCTGAAGTGAAAGGGCCCTGCACAGCACTTTCTGTGTACAGACCCATGATAATCACGGATTCGGACACAGAAAAGGTCACCTCCTTTGGTGTCTGTTCCTGTCCGTGGGGACCTACAAAAAGTAGGATCCCACAGACAGGAAAAAATATGCAACGTGAACCCAGCCTAACACTAGGAGGCAACACTAAGCCAATTAATAAAACAAAAGAGTTAGCTCCTCCTCAGCAGTATACACCCAAAGTCCGGAGGGACAGCCAGCCAATTAGTGCAAAAGCAGTGGGAGAAGCAATTGAGATAAACGCAGAATGGTACGACAGAAAATAAATACACATAAGAAGGGCGGATGCTGTGTCCCCCAATGATGGCTCAGAGAAAGAGATTTTACGGTGAGCACACAAAAATCTACTTTTCTCTATCGCCTCATTGGGGGTCAGGATACCATGGGATGTCTTAAAGCAGTCCCCAAGGGCGGGGAAAAACCAGGACTATAAGAGGAAAGAGAACAGAGGCTGGAACCTTGGGAGAGGAGGCCGCTGTCCATAGACAAAAGCATTATCATTTTCTCAGACTGGGACAACCATGGAAAAAAAAGGTGTCAACCAAAGAAAAAAGGTGTCAAGAGTATCTTAATAGGGTCAAGGAATAGGAGAGAGCCAGAAGTGTCACTATACTCGTAGTGAAACGTGGATAGGTAACCCTTCTGTCCGTGGATTTTGAGCGTAGGGATCTATCATCTGAGATGAAACATGTCCATTCAGTGTAAATGAAGTAAGGTGACTAGGAAGAACTTCTTGCTTCCGAAAATAATATTGTGAAAGGAAGAAGGAATTCTCAAAAGAGAAAGGTAATTTGGAGACAAGCACCTTTCGGAAGCCACCTCTTTACCATGACCCGACGCGAGTAGCAGGTCTATGGTGATTACAACTGACCTGATGAAGGAATTAAAGTGCTAAATTCTCACTTCCGACTGAGCTAGGAAGGAGTATGCCCTACCTTAGAGGGATCAAAGGACCTGTTGGACAGGAAGATATGTTACCAGAACGGGAGAAAAAAAAAAACCCTAAAAAACAAGAAACTAATACCCCTGTTTCCCCGAAAATAAGTCACCCCCGAATATAAGTCAGGGCAGGGCTGGGGCAGAATTTTCCAATATAAGTCATACCCTGATTATAAGACAGGGGGACCTATTTTCGGGGAATATAAGACAGGGTACCGCTAAAGTGCCATTTTTGCCCATTGCATGTTTACCTGTGTCCCCGCTGTCCCGCTGGCCCCGCTGTCCTCCGTGGGCTCCCCTCTGCCCTCAGGTGCAGCCGCAGGTCCGCTGTCCCCCGTGGGCTCCCCTCTGCCCTCAGGTGCCGCAGGTAACCCCGAGGGCATAGGTTAATCTTGTGTGCCTGTCGCCCCGGCCTGACGTCACCGCTGCCTGCAGGAGCTTCTGATTGGCCAGCGGCTCCCCAGCATCTCGAGCGCTGATTGGCTCAGCGGCTCGAGTGCTGATTGGCCAGAAGCTCCTGCATGAAGAAGCATCTGGACAACGCCCTGCACCGCGGAGGAATCCATAGCTGGAGGCCGACATTACCCTAAAAAGTAAGGATGTTTCCTTGCCGACTTGCCCATTAAAACCGCAATTCCGCCGCACAGCCGACTTGCGGCCGACTTGCAGCACACTTGCGGCAGGTCCCCATACAATGTACGATACTGTATGGGACACTTGCGGCAAGGTGCGGTTACTGCACCTTTGCCGCACCTTGCCGCAAGTGTCCCATACAGTACCGTACATTATATGGGGACCTGCCGCAAGTGTGCCGCAAGTCGGCCGCAAGTCTGTTCAGCTTGTTAATAAATGTTAATTTTATGGTTAAAAAAAAATTGTCATTTTTTTTTTAATATAAGTCATACCCCGAATATAAGACAGGGTGGGACTTTTGGGGGTAAAATTAATATAAGACACTGTCTTATATTCGGGGAAACACGGTATGTAGTGTGACCCTAGAACAAGGACGGAGGAGACGTGTCACCAGGGAAAGTCTGCCCCTTTGGGTTCTAGCTGATGAACAGCTATAAATGCCTTGAGGGCCAGGAAAAAAAGGTCAAGAGAACTTGAGAAATTCCCTGGTTTCCTCCTGCTTGAGCGGGTATCTCACCAAAGATGACGTGTTTGTGAAATGGTTAAACCAGGTGAAACTGAAGCATCCTAGGCTCCGTAGGAGAAGCTAAAATGTAGGGAGTATTTGCGAACATAGCCGAACTGTCCTGTAGACAGAGGGATACAAATTCCAGCTCCCTGTAGACAGAGCCTTTTCGAAGGAAAGAGAGGAACAGTAAGGACTCAGGAGTCCTTTGGGGAGGTAGATAGCGAAGCCGTCCAGCAGATTTGACAGGGGAAAAGAGAACAACTGTGCTATCACAGATGGGCTGATTTATGTGTGCATAAGAAGTCTGAAACAACATTTTCTGCCCCCAGAGAAGTGCGGAACATCCAAAATCTGGCATGAGCATGGGAGGGGTCCTGAAAATGACCGGTAGTCACTTGCCCATGTGGAAGCAGAGAGTCTGAGAGCAAACGGCCCTGACTGAAAAGAAGGGGTGAGAAACACTCCGGGGGTTCTGGAGGACCTTGCTGATGACCGGAGTCAACCATGCACAGGGTTATGGTAGCCATTATTGTATGTCCTGAGAATTGTATAAGCGCTGCCAAAGTGTAGGATAAAAAAGGGAGCGCCTGCCTGGGGGGGGGGGGGGGGGGGGGTCAGGCGGGACAAATGTAGAGGAGTTGACAACTCCCAAAGGAAGGAATAGGTCCGTGTTCATAGTCCTCAGCGCGATGGTTGTATGTAAGGCCCTCTTAGTCCTAAGATATTGGACACACAGCCAAGTCTGCTGACATGCTTGGCATAACAGCGAAGTACAAAGGCTGATCCTATGAACAAAGGGAGAGGCCATAGAAGGAGGATGTGTGTGAGAACATGGGTTGTAAGACAGTGACCAATGCCGGTGTGGACCATTTGAGTGGTAACACCTATGATAGCCGAGGAAGTAACCATGCTTGACTGATGGAGAGAGCCGACAGCTCGCATGAAAAGGAGCTTATGGAGAGTACGGGAAGTAGCCCCTGACTTAGATGACAGGGCCTGGAATTTGCCAGGAAAGGCAAGGACCGAGACTGTGAGAGTCATAGCCATCACATGCATCGGGTCACGAGTTCTGTTCTGATGTCATTGGAGATGTCTAACTTAACAAGTAGCGCATGGAGGAGCTGGATCCAGGTAGGCTTGAGGAAGGAACTAGAAGAAAATAAATCCTCTCATGTGCAGGCATCAGAGACCTTGATTGAGCTGTGCGTTGCTGCCTATGAGAGAAGATGCTGGCGATGCCATCACGTCTGGCTGTAGGTGGAGTGATCCCCGGATGAGGAGTTTGGAGTACTTGACGTGGAAACTGAGGCAGAGCCCTTGCGGACTGTTCTGTGAGCCTGCAGGAGCCGTGTCTAGCACGCAATGGATATACGGACTTATGTTTTCTCAAGTAACAACACAGTGTAGTAATATATACCTAGACTTATATGTACATTTACTGTGTATGAGCAGGGAGTCCGACATGCCAATTGGGGTAGGAAGTGTGTACCACTTCACCTATTTAAATGTTATGGTCGATAGGGTACCGACCAGCTGGACAGTGGGCGGATCCGACATGCCTCATGGCACCAGGAGGATGCAGCCCAGAACAGGGAACGGAGCTTCCATTACTGGGCTTGTTAGTCAAATGTGACAGAAAATCCTAAGACCGATACTCGCTACTGCTATGAACACGATGTGGCATGTGGATTACAGGCCCACTGAGAAGCGGGTCCTTAGCAAGGAAGTCGCTGAATGAGACGAACATAAGATTCATGGGAGTCTAGTTTACCTACTACAAGTTAGGGGCTAGTGCAGACAATCAGTTTATGGAAGTGATATGTTGAAAATCTGAGAAAAAAACCTTCCGAACAGACAGATATAAAGAGCATGGTGTCTGAGCCGTGCTCGCATCCAATGTGGCTGATGTCAACAAACTTGCCAACAATAAAGTAATGCAGTTGTACAAGAGCTTACCGTTTAGAAGCTGTAGACAGATACTTCGAAGCAAACTGCCTCTGGACGGCAGAGTCGTGCCAGACAGGTTCCGTGGACCTAGGTGCAGCTAAAGACAGAATACGAAATAAAGTAAAGTCCGGAGACAGTCCGGAGACAGTCGGGTAGTGGCCGAGTTGAATGGCCATAGTTGATTCCTTTGTCGTGGACAACACCAAAATACTTGACGCCTGGAGATGCTGAGCCCTGGGTAATGAGTAGGTACCGTGGCCCAATTTTGCAGGTAAGACATAGCACGTGATGTCTAAAAATGCTGCGCACTAGGTAGTGAGCAGGTGCCGTGGCCATAATTGTAGGTAAGGACACAATGTGTGAAGTCTGGAGACACTATGCACTGATAGTGGACAGGACCCCTAGCCGTGGCTGTGGATAAGAAACACTATGAGATAGCGGAAGACTCTGTGCACTGGAAAGTGGACAAGGCCCCTGGTCGTAGATGCAGGCGAAGACATAATACGGGATGTCTGGAGACGGTGTGCACCGAAAAGTGGGCAAGGCTCATGGCTGCATGTGCAAGTAGAAGACCTAATACTTGATGTCTGGAGACTCTATGCACTGGAAGTGGACAGGGCTCCTTGCCATAGTTGCAGGCAAAAGGCAATTCATGATGTCTGGGTTTATAGCTGTAAGTGCAGCCCGCAGAGGTAGTACATGATGTCTGGAGACTCTGGCTACTTGTTAGTGGACAGGTACCATGACCGTAGACACAGGCTGATGTTTGAACACTCTGTGCATGTGCATGGTGACAAACTTTGCCAGTAGAGGCATGGTATTCATTGGTGAGGGGTCCTGTACTATACAGGGAACAGAGACTGTACGGTAAAACCTTGGTGCGGCTTGCAAAATCATACTGTCCCACGGTGCGGTGGAACTGACTGAGCCTGATATCAATGGTGACAGTGAGGGTACAGTGGGAGAGCTAAAGTACTCAGTAACTGATGTGCTAATAATGGAGACAGCTGCTGGATTGCATGTTGCAAATGGTAGTGATGCCAGCCAGGGTCAGTGATGCAGCAGAGGAACAGCGAAGTGCAGCTGAAAAAGCAGCTAATACTAATGCAATAGTGTATGTGAAGATCTGTACAGGGCATCAGTGATAGTCCTATGCCCCAGATACCGTGCCCATTTGCAGCCTGTTCTGTATCTGGTGCCCACGGAATAAGATGTGCAGCTTTCCAGTGGAGAAAAATCCGCAGGGGAGGCAGCAAAGGGAGCAGCTAAGTGTGTCTGTGAAGTACAGCCTGTATTAACCTACTGTTGTGTGTGGACCTGTGGGAGATCTGCCTTACCGGCAAGGGAGATGAGGAAGGACCCATGTGTGGTAAGATCTACATGCCTCTGCAGTGCTGCAGTTGTCTGAGACTGCCTCCAGAGCGAGATCCTGCTTTCCTGGATCCAGGGGCGTGGCTAGAGCAGGGGGCATGGTTCCCACCTTCATGATGTCATCAGGAGGCGTGGTTACCACCCTCCCGGTGGTGCCACATCATAGAGTGGGCGTGTCGGGGTGGGGCTTAGAGTGAAAACCAGGTTTCGGCCGTAAAATTAAGATTTCCTGCAGCAAAAATGGCGGGAACCGTAACTGACACAAAGAGGGGCCTATATTTGCAGACCCGGCCGTGGGAGCAGCGGGCGTAGCAGGGAGACCGGCGGGAGCGGAAATGTTGCGCCACCCGGTCACTGCCTCCCCAACATGTTAAAAATAGGAAGAATGAAAGGGGCCCAGTGCCTGATTAAGTAAGGAAGGGGGGGGGGTCCTGTTACAGTTCAGATCACTGTATGTCAGCAGCCTCATAGATGGAGCGATCTCACCTTGTAAAAACTGTGGAGTCCCGTGTAACACACCTCAACCCAGGCTACTCGTGGGAAGCTGGGGAGCCCAGTGACGTTAGTGACGGCTGCTGCTGCATGACTCCAGGTATGGAGGTCTTTGGGCTTGATGTGGCAGCTAGAGCTTCTATGAGGTAAGCCGTGTCGAGCCAGTCATCCGTCTGTGTCACTGGGGTACTGATGTCTGCGTGCAGAAGGGGTACGGGGAGGCGACACTCCACATGCCCGTCCGTTGTGGAAAAATCTGTGCCCGGGGGAACAGTCGCCCTGAAGTCTCAAAGGCAGGCGCAGCCCTGATGGATCCAACATCGCAGTAGGGGGTACGCGGAGGCGACGCTCCGCGTTCCCGCCTGTTGGAGTTTGTGGGAAAGCGGCACCCAAGGGAGCCGTCGCCCGTCTAGGATCTTCATCTGTATCCAGTAAAAGCGAATCAGAAAAGGAATATCAAAGAATAAGGTAAAAGGCATGTGCGTCTGTAGACACTATGGACACTAAGCTAAAACTGGCTGGCTGGCCCTCCGGACTGGAGGTGTATACAGCTGAGGAGGAGCTAACTCTTTTGTTTCATTAACTGGCTTAGTGTCGCCTCCTAGTGGTAGCAAACATACACCCATGGTATCCTGTGTCCCCCAATGAGGCGATAAAGAAAGCAGCTTGTTTTCTTAAAGAGGTTGTCACGTCTTTTGATAAAAATCTGTAGTCACACGATGATTACAGACTTCTGAATTCTGACAGCTCCTGTCAAGTTTCACTGGTATTATCGACGAGATTGAATGTTCAAGTCAGGGCTATGGAGTCGGTAACGAAACCTCAGACTCCCTCAAACATGGCTCATGTTTAAAGTGTAACCACTATGTAAATTTTTATTTAATAGTAATGTAGAGCAAGTGAATATAATCAGCTTTCAAATACACTTTATTAATGAAATCAGGAAGGAAACACCTTTAAGAAAACTTCCACAAGATGTCCTCAGTAGGCCGATTCTGAACCACACATTTGCTCGTTGTTAGGCATCTCCTCCTTCAGGGGGCATGGCCTACACTGCCTTCACAATACAACTGATAAGACTGTCAAATTACCTCATGCCTGCACCATGCTCAAACAGCTCCTGTGAGATCTTATCTGACTCCTCCATTCACATGGACTCTGCTCTGTAATAGAGCAGAGCCTTGGGTCGGCATGAGGTAACTTGACAATCTTATCATCTGTATTGTGAACGCAGTGTAGGTCACGCCCCCGGAATATGGAGATGCCAAACAACAAACATATGTGTGGTTCGGAATCAACCTACTGAGGACATCTTGTTGGAAGTTTCTTTAAAGGTATTTCCTTCCTGATTTCATTAATAAAGTGTATTTGAAAGTTTATTATATTCACTTTAAATTTAAACGGCGGTTATGCTTTAAGTGAAAGATTTATTGTAGTACAATGTGAACATCAGGCTTTTAATCCTTATTAAGGTAAAATAATCAAGATATTTAGAAATAAAATATTTAGTACATACTGTATTGAACTACAGTACCCAATTTTTTACATATTTTAGGAGTCCAAGTCAGTCCATTTTATACAGACGCCACCAAAATGGTCACCCATTCAGACTTCACAGCCCTGGTTCAAGTAACCAATTTGCATACGTGTAGTGACGTGCTAACTAGATAATAATATATAATATTTATTAATTTTAGTTTTAGCGCTATTAATTCAATAGCGCTTTACATACATTTTCAACACAACTGTCCCCATTGGGGCTCACAATCTAAACATCCTATCAGTAGGTCTTTCAAGTGTCAGAGGAAATTGGAGTGCCCGGAGGAAACCCACACAAACACAGGGAGCACATACAAACTCCTTTGCAGATGTTGTCCTTGGTGGGAATTGAACCCAGGACCTTAGTGCTGCAAGGATGCAGTGCTTAACACTGAGCCTCCGTGCTGTGTGCTCAGCTTCTTTCATTTCTCTTGTATTTATAGAAGCCAGGCACGTCTAATCAAAATGTGATGAAATGTACAAATCTGCATACTTACAGTAACGTGACTACCCACTCTCACCGGCAATACTAGTGAATCCTGACAGTGTGCGAATCACACAGTGCCAGAATTCAGAACACTCAGAAAACCCCTTTAAAACAAACTGCAAATGGGTAAGGGCCCTTTCACATCAGCGTTTTTTGAAATTCGCGGCAGATGCGGTGAAAAAAAAACGCATCTGCCGCGTTTAACGCATAACCGCGACACTTGCGGCACACTTGCGGCAAGCCCCATGCAATGTCTATGGGGCTTGCGGTAAGGGTGCGGCAAGTGCGGTTTCGGCACTTGCGGCAGGTGCGGCCGCGAAAAAAAAACGCTGCTGACTTCGGTTTTTTTCGCGGCCGCACCTGCCGAAACCGCACTTGCCGCACCCTTACCGCAAGCCCCATAGACATTGCATGGGGCTTGCCGCAAGTGTGCCGCAAGTGTCGCGGTTATGAGGTAATCGCGGCAGATGCGTTTTTTTCACCGCATCTGCCGCGATTTGAAAAAACCGCTGATGTGAAAGGGCCCTAAGGGTATGTGCACATCAGTGGTTTTGTGGGCTGCTTTTGGACGTTTTCTGTCGGCGTTTTCCGCTCAGTTTTATGTTAATTTATGTTAATCCTACCCTCCGGTTGGATTAACATGCTAGTCAATGGATTTTAGAAAACTCTGTCTACATTTCAACGTTTTTCTTCTGGTCATTTTCAGTCAAAACTGAGTTTTTTCACCGGTTTCCAAAAATAGAGCAAGTGACTTCTTTCCTCCGTTTTTCCACCGGTTTCAGCTGAACAAGTGCACTAAAAACTCAGTTTTAAAACCGCTCAGAAAAACCGCCGACAAAACGCTGTAAAACCGGGCGGAAAACGAGCAAAAAACGAGCAAAAAACGAGGGACACTGCTGAGCACAGAAAACTCAGTTTCTGCCAGTGTCCTCCGGTTCCCGGTCGGTCTGCAGAAAAGCAGAACCGACTGATGTGCACATAGCCTAAGATGGCTTGCCCAAAACCATAATACCCCTTTAGGAGAAGCCACTTCATACAGATGTCTCAGATTCAGCATCTCTGACCACACCCCAGTATGAAAAGTGACCATGTAAAGACTATCGAGTCAGTTAATGATCAATGCAATTCTATCCAGTCCTATAGTCACTACTACATTCATTGTAAATCGGAAAGAAAACATGCACTGTGGACAAAGACAACCTGGACTGAGAGAAAATAATCAATAGCTCATAAGATGGTTATCATTTTGTGAGTAGCATATAAGCGGACATATTACTGAGCATCCGCCATGCATGCTATTACATTGTTAGGATATGTCTGCAGAGAAGACATGAGCTTCAAGTAATACTGTGATGCTTGATTGTGGCTCTGCAATGCAGGGCTCTCAGAAAACTGATCATGCGATTAGAAGATGATGATTATGCACATGAAGGTCGACAGAACCAGCCGCGCTTACTCTTAAATGCCTCTGTGGCTCCCGGAGCATGATTTTTATCTGGATGAAACTTAAGTGCATGTTTCCGATACGCTTTCTTCAAGTCCTCCTCTCCTGCATCATTACTCACTCCCAATACCTCATAATACGTTTTACAGCTCTTTATCCTGCAAAAGAAACACAGGTAAAACATAAGGACCCAATAATTGACCAGCAGGCTATCTAAGGATTGATGACAGCAAGGCACCGTGGCTATTGATGAAGGAGGTCTAAACAACAAGCTTGCAGACACTGCTATAATAATATTACTATTACTCTGTATAAGACACTTATTCCAGATTTGACATCTACAGTGCAGTCCAACTGGAGAGATCAACTCACAGCATTAAAGGGAACCTGTCAGCTCATTTAGCCCCCTAAGCCATCACTACCTGTCCCTGCACCTTGCTAGCTCACCCATAACCATCCCTCACTGACCTAAAACAACAATATAATGCCTGAAAAACACTAAATAGTAACTTATAGTTTTCTCTGATAATGAGGGCTCCAGTCTACATCCGTAGACTGAGATGAGCTGGCTCGAGCGCGGTTTCCACCCCTCCCTGCTCCTATGACGTCGATAATTCCTTCTCCTGCGTGCCCCCGACTATGTGATTCAGATCTCCCCCCTCAGTGTGTATAATGCCTTCCTGGGGGCACTGAGCAGCTTCACTGTGCTCGGTGCACATGCCCAGGAGTGCTTACTACACGGCTCCCTGTGGCTCAGCATTGCCATCAGAAGAGACTGCATCGCAAAGTGAGGAGCGGTGACAGAGTGCAGCAGACCCGGTCAGCAATAAAGAAAAAAGGTTGTTTTCACAGCCCCCATTGTACCACCAACGATCATAGGGGTAATAAAAACCAACCTTGTGTCTCCCCACCCCCACAAATACAAGTCAGATGTCTGCCTAACTCACTCTGTATATATATGCATATACATATATATTATATATACACACACCTAAATATATACACATACATACGTGTGTGCGTGTGTGTATGCATATATTTAGGTATCTCCATGTGTGTGTATAATATATATATATATATATATATATATATATATATACACACACACACACACACACACATTAAATATATATATATATATATATATAATATATATATAATGTATATACCTGTATTGTACATATACATTTATATATTTATATACATACATACACACACGTAGAAATATATAAATATGTATATAAATGTTATGTAGACATTTAAGTGTGTATATATAGATATATCTATCCAAAAACAAGAGTAACTGGGCACTATAAGGTTTAATCCGGGCTGGTGCCACAATTCTAGTGACCAATCAGTGCAGCCTCCTATGGTGTTGCACGCTGTGTCGAGAAGGTTAAATAACATCCAAATATAGAGGAAAAAACAGCAGCACTCCCCGGAGTCGACCTTGCAAATTTTATTCAAGGGTCCGCCGTCCCTTCACCCCCACCCCTGCTAAAGTTTTCCTCAGAAACCATGTGGAACCTTGAATAAAATTTGCAAGGTCGACTCCGGGGAGTGCCGCTGTTTTTTCCTCTATATTTGGATAAATATATCTATATACACACACACAAAGTCTGAATACTTTCCGTACCCACTGTAGCTACGATATCAGACCACAATGCACACACTTTACGCAGCTCTCCCGAGCAGAGCGCAATTGCCTCGTAGAAATATTTGAGGCAGTCATGCTCCAGTCAGGAGTTTCATGGTCAGTCTAAATGAGACTTTAGGATGAATGGAGCAAAAAGCTGCACATGACCAATCATGGCTCCATTTAAACAGGGCTCTTCAAAGCCTCGATTCTCAGATGAGAAGGAGTCCCAATGATTGTCTCCCAGTGATCAGAAAGTAATCTCTTATTGTATGGATAATAAATAATAGTGCCCATACTCCCACTAGGTTTTAGATGTGTTTATATATCAGGATCCTAGATTAAAAAGTAACCCGTCAACAGGATTTCATACCATACCCTATTTAAATTTGAAAGTAGCTCTAAGGGCCCTTTCACATCAGCGTTTTTTTCAAATCGCGGCAGATGCGGTGAAAAAAACGCATCTGCCGCGATTACCGCATAACCGCGACACTTGCGGCACACTTGCGGCAAGCCCCATGCAATGTCTATGGGGCTTGCGGTAAGGGTGCGGCAGGTGCGGCAAGTGCGGTTTCGGCACTTGCGGCAGGTGCGGCCGCGAAAAAAACCGCAGTCAGCAGCGGTTTTTTTCGCGGCCGCACCTGCCGCAAGTGCCGAAACCGCACTTGCCGCACCTGCCGCACCCTTACCGCAAGCCCCATAGACATTGCATGGGGCTTGCCGCAAGTGTGCCGCAAGTGTAGCGGTTATGCGGTAATCGCGGCAGATGCGGTTTTTTCACCGCATCTGCCGCGAATTTCAAAAAACGCTGATGTGAAAGGGCCCTAAGACAAATCCAGCAACACCTTTACATAGTCAGTCCATCCCTCTGTTACTGAGAAATAATGTATTTAAATTGATATGTACGCGAGACTGAAAAGCTATTTGTAGATCTGAAACCTCAGTCACTCCAGCTCTACGTTACACGTTAATATGAACAAACCCTTACAGCAATGATTAGAATTACCATATTTTTCGGATTGTAGGACGCACTTTTATTCGCCCAAATTTTTGGGGGAAGTGGGGGGTGCGTCTTATAATCTGATTTTACTTTCTGTTCTGTAGGAAGGGTGGGTGGCGGCTCTGAAAAAGTCAGGGGGGATGGAGGAGGATGGCTGCGGGCTTCAGAGGCAGCGGGAGGTCACATGCTCCCGCTCATTAGTCTTATGTAATATGCACTGCACCCGCTGTCCATCATCTCGGTGCTAAAACAGCGCCAAGGTATGGACAGGGGAGTGAACATATCATATGTGCCTGCAGGACCCGCCCATCCTGGATATGGCCCCCCCATGCTGCTGCCCACACTAAAATAATAAACACTTTCCTCCGTCTAGATCTGCTTTTGCCGCACTTCCTGCATCCCATGGAAGCCAGTCATGTGATTGGCACAGCAGAGTGATGTCATCAGTGCGCACCCAGATCACATGACCAGCTTCCAGGAAGTGCAGCAAAAGCAGGGAGAGACAGAGACAAGCGCTGGAGAGGTAAGTTGAAAGTGTTTATTTTAGTGTGGGCAGCAGCATGGGGGGGGGGGCATACACAGTGATGGGGGGACCATATCCAGGATGGAGAGGAGGCATAATCATCATAGGGGGGCCGTGTGCCATCACAAAGGGGCTGTGTGCCATCACAGGGGGGCCATATCCAAGATAAGGGGGCCATATCCAGAATGGTGGGGCTATATCCCAGAATGGGGGGAACATATATACCAGGATGAGGGACATATATACTGATTGTAAGACAGACACTGGCATTATAAGATGAACCCCATTATTTTTTTTTCTCTTTTCCTTCACCAAATTTGGGGTGAGTCTTATAAAGCGAGAAATATGGTAGCTTTTTAACCACTTAGATGCTGTCAATCGCTAAAAGCAGAATTTAAGTGCTTCAAGTGCAATACTGCAGAAGCCATGCCTGCTCCATACACAGCACATACAGTGTTATTTTATTATTTTACCGCAACTCAGACACCATAAAAGAAAAACAACATACCATAGGTAATAATTACGTAAGTTACCTTGCCATTTGGAGGCTTTACAGGATATGTTGACAGATTAAAAAGAAAAAAAAAATTGTGGCTATTAAAAAAAAAAAAAGAAAGAAACCGCTTGAAAAGGATATCAATATTGTAAAGTACCGTATATACTCGTGTATAAGCCGAGTTTTTCAGCCCAAAAATTGGGCTGAAAAGTCCCCCCCCTCGGCTTATACACGAGTCACTCGGTATGCTGTGGGGGGGGAGTGGCTGCACCGGTGGCTGGAGGAGGCAGGAGGGGGCCGCGGTGACTGCAGGTGGTCACGTGGGGCCGCCTCATTAGTGCAATGAATATGCACAGCATCCCCCCGTCCATCAGCGGCGGGGGGATGCCGTGCATATTGCACTACACAGGCCCCCACCAGTAACACACAGCCCCACTCCTTAGTATGTCCCCCCCCCCTCCTTAGTATGTCCCCCCCCAGGCTGCGGCACCTGTTAAAATAACAAACTTTCATACACCACCTCTCCGGCGCAGCTCTTCCGGTCCCGGCTTCTTCTTCTTCTTGCTTCCGGTGTCATGTGACCGGGCGCAGGAGATGACGTCATTTCCTGCGCGCGGTCACAGAAGCCGGCACAAGAAGGAAGAAGAAGCCGGGACCGGAGAAGCGGAGGAGCTGCGCCGGAGAGGTGATGTATGAAAGTTTGTTATTTTAACAGGTGCCGCAGCCTGGGGGGACATACTAAGGAGGGGGGGCTGTGTGTTACTGGTGGGGGTCATTATACCACCACTGGGGGGCCTGTATACTACCACTGGAGCTGTATATACCTCTGGGGCTGCTGTATACTACCACTGGGGCTGTATATACCTCTGGGGCTGCTGGATACTACCACTGGGGCTGTATATACCTCTTGGGCTGCTGGATACTACCACTGGGGCTGTATATACCTCTGGGGCTGCTGGATACTACCACTGGGGCTGTATATAACTCTGGGGCTGCTGGATACTACCACTGGCGCTGTATATACCTCTGGGGCTGCTGGATACTACCACTGGGGCTGTATATACCTCTGGGGCTGCTGGATACTACCACTGGGGCTGTATATACCTCTGGGGCTGCTGGATACTACCACTGGGGCTGCTGGATACTACCACTGGGGCTGTATATACCTCTGGGGCTGCTGTATACTACCACTGGGGCTGTATATACCTCTGGGGCTGCTGTACACTACCTCTGGGGCTGCTGTATACTACCTCTGGGGCTGCTGTATACTACCTCTGGGGCTGCTGTATACTAACTACTGGAGCTGCTGCTGTATATACCACTGGAGCTGCTGCTGTATACTACCACTGGGGCTGCTGTATACCTGTGCTGGGGTCCACCCTCGGCTTATTCACGAGTCAATAGGTTTTCCCAGGTTTTGGGGGCAAAAGTAGGGGGGTCGGCTTATACACGGGTCGACTTATATACGAGTATATACGGTAAATGGATAAGAGTTATTACACAGCATACCTTTTTACGCCGTCCACCTGGTCCTTAGTAAAGCTTTTGGTACTGTCGCCTGTGGCACTGTCCTTCTCTGCACTGGTTTTATTTTGATCCATCCCATTGGGCATTTTTCCAGATTTTGGTCCATTCCCAGTCGTTCCTTCATGCTTTTCAAGCCTTTCTAGCAGTTCTTTTAAGAAAATGACAATAAATAAAGGAAGAAAGCAATTAGTGGTAAGCAATAAAAGTCATTAAACTCAATTCATATGTGCCCCTACCTTGACCATGATAATTCAAAATTATCTGTAATTATCAGAATTACATTTGTACATTTTCCTTTTCCAGCACTGTTATTACAGTGGTCTATATACAAAACCTATCAGACTGGAAAGAGCATTTCTGAATATGATACAACAGCTTGAAGTAGTAGAGGAATGAGCTATTAGAAAGAGTTTGTGGCCCTAGAGTATGGTACAGAGAAAACATTGTGTGTGCAATGCATAACTAATACAGTGTTGTGATAAAGTATGTGCCTCCATCCTGATTAATTTGTATTGGGTGTGCTGCGCATTCTGCAGCCGGAGAGTACACCCAAAACCCCCACAGTGCACAGGACTGGAAATGACGTGACCGCGGTGTCATACCCGGAAGGAGAAGATTAATTTCAGACACTGGGAGCGCGCATTTGAATTAGGATATCATGCCCACAAGGGAGCAATGGGGGACATGGAGCCGGAGAAAACGCCCACAGTGTCAGCACTCTTGGCGACACCATGCTTATTTACATAGGGACATGTAAGTAATTAAAAATGATTTTAACCAGCGATTACAGCACAGTATTAGATCAGACAGGGATGCTTAGGGATATAGTAGGACGGTGCAGGGACAGGTAGTGATAGGTTTGGGGGCATAAACGACCAGACAGGTTCTCTTTAAAAAAAAAAAGCTTAAAGCCGCCCAAGTCTAAGTTATCCTTTGTTTCTGCAATATTTGGGAGTCTCCCACCCCTCCCCTTGAGCCCTGCACATAAAAAGCGGTTTTCTGCAGTAGGTCCAATGTCTGACTTGAACTGGTCTGGATCCTGCTAATTTTAAGTACCAATACACATGGTCAGGTTTTAGATACATCAGATAGGGACTGCTCTGATATGGGTTACCTTGAAGTTGGTAGAGCAGCTTAGTATATATTTTTTGCAAAAAACGTATCAACTGAATACCCTGTATTTACTTTTTCAGCAGCACTTGCTTTTTACTGAATTTTTTTTCTACAACAGACTATTTTTACACGTTTGACTGTTTTTTTGTGATTCAGTCTTTTGGTGGTGTGAACACACTGTCCTACAGATGTGTTCACTGTGTGCATGGTTCATTAGTTTTTGTCTAAGTTATCCCTTGTTTCTGCAAGATTGGGGAGTCTCCCACCCCTCATGGTTCATTAGTTTTTGTCTATGCTTAGGGATATAGTAGGACGGTGCAGGGACAGGTAGCGATAGGTTTGGGGGCATAAACGATCAGACAGGTTCTCTTTAAAAAGCTTAAAGCCGCCATCACACATAGCGAGATCAATGTTACGTCACAGGTTTTGTGACGCAACAGCGACCTCGCCAGCAATCTCGCTATGTGTGACACGTAGCAGCGAATGGACCCCCACTGGGACATCGCCAATCGTACTGGAATGGCCTGGACCATTTTTGATCGTCAAGTTCCCACTGGGCAGCATGCATCGGTGTGTTTGACGCCTTAACAACGACCTCGTTGGCGACTCAGACCTCAGCCATGTAGGTCTGAGTCGTCAGACTAGCTGCGGTGTGACAGGGTCCCAACAACCTCAGAGGTCGTTATATGGGTCGCCGTATCGTTGCTGCGTCGTTGAGTAGATCTGACTGTTTGACATCTCACCAGCGACCACGTAGCGAAGTTCCAACGATCCTTACCAGGTCGTATCATTGTCGGGATCGCTGGAACGTCGCCAAGTGTGACGGGACCCATTAGTTATGGGTTGAGCATCCTCTACAAGGTTAAAGGTCAGAGGACAATGTATTTATCAACCTTCCTGAGTTCAGCTCAAGATCATGCCAGCTTGCAAGAAAATATATATGACTCGTGGTTGGTATGTGAGATGGAGAATAAAATTGTATATTATTATGCAGCTTCCTACCATTTGGGCATGATGATCTGTTCTAAAATATGTATGTTTTTGAAATGCCATGGCAATATTCGTTTTTCAATTTGCTCTCCCACCAACTTATGGGTAGAAATAAAGCAGCCACCAACCTTTGGGCCAACCCATGTTGTATTCTGATATGTGTCTGGATGCTTCTCTGCCTCCATCAGCTGATGTCTGTCCAGTCAGGAGCAGATTGAGTGAATTCTGTGCAGGCTGGAACAACAACTCACACCTAGTAACCCTATTAAGGAAAAGGTATCCCTATTTCACTAGAGCTAAAAATTTCCAGCACCAGACCATATCTTCATTTTCTATTTCATGCTTTATTTGTTCATTACAAGCATAAAATAATCATACAAATGGAACAGGGTCGTCCCCCCAGCTGGACGCGTTTCAGACAACGTCCTTAGTCAACAGCATACAATAGTGACACTTTACTCCACCTTAAATGGTGATTAAAACACAGGCAAATGAATGCACATCTGTGGTACATAAGTAGACCCGATTATAGAATAGGCAGAAGATAGACCTAATACACAGAATATTGTTATAAGGTATATTATTATAAGACTGTCAAACTGTCATATAATAATACTCATGATCAAACAATACAATTATATATAAATTTAATTCAGATCTTTAATCTTGATAATAATGTTATTCCAGTATTGAATGGATTCCCTATGTGGAGACAATAACAAACAAAAAACATACCCCCCCATGAAAAAACTCAATGTTTCAAGTAAAGGCCCAGTCTCACATAATGATGCATCAGCAATTCCGATAACGATGTGCAGAGATCGCTGGTGCGTCGTTTACACAATGCTGGTAAGATGTCAAACAGGCATCTCACCAGCGATGTGAAAAACGACGCACTAGCGATCCAGAATTATACCGAGGTTGTTGTATTGAGCGTAGCATTGAGATCGTTGCTCATTATCTTTGTCAAACACAACGATGTAGCGTTCCCAGCGGGAGCACAACGACGCAGGAATGACCCAGAGCAGTGTGTAACCATCAACGATCTCACAGCAGGGGCTAGATCATTGGTGCGTGTCACACAGAACTACATCGCTGTTGTGTCACGAACTTCGTGACGCAACAGCGATCCCAATAGCGATCTCGTTATGTGTCACAGGGCCTAAGTCTTACAGAGAGTTATATTCAATAATGAGATGTGGATCAGGCCACTAATGTGGATATGAACGATATGCGAGCTCTCTTCAGTGGCCTAGAGAGGGTAGTGACCCAACATGTAAAGACCTGGTGGGATTCGATAACGTTGGAGAGGTATTTGGGTCACCAAATGATCCCTAGAGGTCTTCGCCTATAAAAAGTTGCCACCACCAATTATGGTGATGCCTTCATGGGAAAATGGCAATCCATTCTCTCTGATGCTTCCATTAAGTTGATGCAACTGATTGAGAGAGGAGGCTGAGAAAATAATGACCTTAGAACATTCCATCAGGGAAATGGAAATGTTTCTAATCAAGTTCAACAACCATCCTGAATATGAATATGACATGTCAATTCTTTACGCAGCAGTGCCGAAGCTTTTTCCCATAGGGGGCGGCACTGCTGGATCTGATGTCATAGAGGGGGAGGAAGAATCCTGATTCCTACTCCCCTCAGTGACAAGTGTGACCGCCCCCATGTGATTTCGCAGTGTATTACTATACATTGCGAAATCAAAATAAAAAAAAGTCAGATGTATTAAAAATAAAGAATTAATACTTACCTCTCCGCCAGCTTGTTTGTGCTATCCGGAGCTGAGCCAAGGCCATGTAACGATGTGACAAGACCTGGCATGACGTCATGGGCGCTGATTAGCCGCTCGCGGTCATGTGATATGTGATGCACATATCACAGCGCCCGATGTCATTATGACATCATGCAAGGTCTTGGCAGGTCGATGTCTGTTGCTGCTCCCAGCTCCAATCTCCGTGACACCCAGCGAAGGGCAAGTATAAAAATCTTTATTATTTTTAATACATTTGACTTGAGCACTGCAAAATCAAATGGGTCTGGGACAGATGTCACAGAGGGGAGGAGGAACTGGATTTTTCCTCCCCTCTGTGACATCACTGAAGAAATTGCCCTGTAAAATTACACGGTGTGTGAATGCACCGCGTTTTTTTTAAGGGGCTTTTTTTGCGCGGGTGCAAAACGCTGAAAAAAATGCCCGCGCAAAAAAAGCACATAAAAAGCGCTATGTATGAACACAGCCTTAAATTGTATTTACGTTGAAAGATTTTGGTGAATGAGCTTTAAGGCCGCTTATTTCATGATACTTTATTTAAATGTAGACAGGATGCCAATCACCTGATGAATGAACAGAATACTTATTCATCAGGTAAGCAGCACCTTGTCCTGGACAGTCGAGAACAGTGGCAGCCTATGATCTAGTATAGAGCGATCAAGGTGTGGAGGAAAAGCTAGACAGACCACACAGAGTTCGGACTTTAACTTCATCCTTGAGGATGAACTAGAATAGAGATTGTGAGCCAGGCCCTCCCATCCAACACCAGTGTACTCGTGTATGATCTTCTGGATGACTTGTCAAATATTCCTACAAGCTCCAAAATCTTGTAGAAAGACTTTCCATAATGCCAGGGTCACATGAGCGTTGAGTCTCTTATGCGGGAGAATTGTATCGATTATGGTAATGACATTCCGATCAAACTTTGATCTGAGAGAATTGTAAGCACTCTGCCTCCATCTTCTCCATTCTGTTTCTCTGTTGGAAATTTGACAGCACTTGGATCGGAGTGCAATCCGATGCTTTCCATGCACCCATAGACTTGAATTGGTGCGTTCTATATGAACTGCATTTCAAATCTCAGCATGCTACGATTTATCGTATTGAATGTGGATGACTTGGTCCAAATGCTATCTGATAAACCATCGCCCAGCTCTTGTCCAAGTTATGCGATAGTGAGCTCTGAGTGGAAGCTGTTATATCTGTAAAGGGGGAACCAACTCCATGTTAACTGCCTGTGAATTTAGAATGGGAGGTCATGACAAAAGCACTTGTAGGTGTCAATACTTTTGTTCATATCATGTAGGTATTGTATCTTGCATTTCTTTTTGTTTCGACCACTTTTCATGCTGTGCTTTTTTCTTCTCTGTTAAAATGCTAGACAATATTATTATAATTATAGCGGTTATTTTTATTATGTTATAATAGCGGTAATTATTATTACAATATGACAGAAATCGTAAACTTTATTATAGTCAATGGGGACTATGATGCCCAATGGTGTTATTTATTTTTGGTTATCCTTTCTGTTGGGTGCTTACATGTGTTTGTATGTAAACATCTTGCAGACATTCCGAAGCCTTACTAGTTTGTGACCGGAGTAAAGTTGCTGCAAGTTTAGACCGGCTCAGGCAGTACTATATGCAGTGACTTGGCTTTTCACTTAGTAATACGAGACTATGCTTTAATTAATTAACACTTGACTGAGATCCTGTCTACAGTTCCACTTGCTCTTGGTGATCAAGTATTCATCACAAAATATAACCTCCTTTCATCGTCTGTATTGCAGTGATGTATGGGTGAAATAGGGATGCACGTAAGGGGAGAGGGAAGTGGAAAGTGCTATCAACTGGATTCACCTGAAGCTGCTTGGTGCCAGGAACAGATGTCTGTGATCCGTAGATTAATTCACTTGAACGAAAAATGTCCAGCACCAGACCATATCTTAATTTTCATGCTTTGTTCGTGCAGTGCAGGGTTTTCATTAGCGATTAAAAAAAAAATAAAAACTAGTGCAAACTAGTGAAAACTTGGTAGAAAAATGCTGCCAAAACTGCAGCGTTTACCCGCAGACAGAAAAAGCTGTGTGTCGCTGCCTAATACTGCCTATACATCACAGTTACCGTATATACTCGTGTATAAGCCTACCCGTGTATAAGCGACCCCCCTACTTTTTCCCCCAAAATCTGGGAAAACCTATTGACTCGTGTATAAGCCGAGGGTGGACCCCAGCACAGGTATACAGCCCCCAGCAGTGTGGTAAACAGCCCCAAAAGCCCCAGTGGTAGTATACAGCAGCCCCAGCGGTAGTATACAGCAGCCCCAGCGGTAGTATACAGCAGCCCCAGCGGTAGTATACAGCAGCCCCAGTGGTAGTATACAGCAGCCCCAGTGGTAGTATACAGCAGCCCCAGTGGTAGTATACAGCAGCCCCAGTGGTTATATACAGCAGCCCCCAGGGGGGATATAGCAGCCCCCAGGGGGGATACAGCAGCCCCCAGGGGGGATACAGCAGCCCCCAGGGGGGGGGGGGGGGATTACAGCTGCCCCAAAATGCTGGCACTCGCCCCCCTTGTAAGGGCCCCCTCCCCCCCCCACTGCTTAACTTACCATCCCGGTCTTCTGCACAGCGCCGCTCCTCGGTGCTCCATCCTCGCTGCTCCCGTCCTGCTACATCCGGGATCCCCGGCCGTCGCGCGATGACGTCATATGCCTGCGACGGCCGGGAATCCCGGATGTAGCAGGACGGGAGCAGCGACGACGGAGCACCGCTGTGCAGAAGACCGGGATGGTAAGATACGCAGCGGAGGGGGGGAGCGCCAGCATTTGGGGCATATATGCACTGTTTCCCCCTGCCGCTGATTGACAGGGGGAAGCAGTGCATATATAATGAGCGGCCCCACGTGACGGGGCCGCTCATACAGCAGCCTCCCCCCGCCTCCACAGCCCCCACCACCGTATTGACTTGTGTGTAAGCCGAGGGGGAGACTTTTCAGCCCAAATTTTGGGCTGAAAAACTCGGCTTATACACGAGTATATACGGTATATCTCAAGTGTACTGTAAATCTTTATTTTTATTACCCATCTTCCTTGCTTAATATTAACTGTATTTTTCTCACACAGCCATGGCTGCCACTTCTCAAGGAACAATATTTTATCATATATTCTGTTGCAATCCTTTGAAAAAAAAAAATGGACACAACAAGAAAAAAATCTTAGGCCGGTCCAAGATTGGATGTTTCATATAAATCCATCAATCAATGTAGGCATGAAAATTTGTGACAGTTGTAGAAATCAACTTGCAAAAGAGAAAAATATTCTGCAGGCACAACATTTTGAAGAACCTGAAACTTCCAAGACAGAGGATTTAAAATAAAATAATAATAATAATAATAATAATAATAATAATAATAATAAAATAAATAAATAAAAAAAATTGATCCCAAATTGGTCCCAAGTTGAATCCCTGTACACATATAACCAAGAACACGAGTAGCACACCGGCATCTTTTCACAATTTTAAAACATACTTTTTTTTCCACAATTGCGCATCAAATTTTTTTAATTTGATTTTTCGAAAACAAAATATTAAGAAATATTGTCGTGTGACATATCAAATGAAAGTCAGAACCGTTCTGAGAAAAATGATGCCTCCCCTCTTTATCTTAAATTTAGCCCAAGATATGATAAACAATAAAAAGTTATAGCAGGCCAAAATTCATGTTTTAAAACTTTAAAAATCTGTAAAAATTTAATTGAAGAAAAAAAAATTCAAAATTTTTAATTTGTAATTAATTAAAATTGTTCTTCATAAAAAAATAAGAAAAAAAGGGGGCGTGCCCAGCAGCTGATGGCGACGGACGCGTGGTGAGAGCGCTCCGCAACCCAGACCAGCTATCACGGCACTAAACGGCGATACCCAAGCCTGAACAGCTTCCCTGAGGATCGCTCTGCCAGCAGCTGCCTCCGGACATGCCGAGGGCGAATTCCCGGCGCCGTGACACAGACAGCAAACTCACCAGCTACTTCCCGCCGGAGACTCAGAGGTTCTCCAAGATGGCGCCCGCGAGGGAGGCTGTGAGTGCATCCAGCCCCCGGGACTCAGCTTTATCTCGGGACTCGCCTCGTTCTCCTCACTCCCCCCGGAGATCTGCAGAGCGGGACACAGTGAGTAATGATGACTCCCCGGTCACCAAACGCTACTTACGGGAAATACTAGGTGACATAAGAGACACTATGATTAGCGAGATGCGGAGCATGAGAGAGGAGATGAGGGCAGAAATGGCAGCCATGGGGGAGAGAACTACAAAGCTGGAATCCAAGATGTCTGACTTCGCGTCTGCACATAATAACTTAGCAGACAGCTATGACACATTAGACAGAGATATGGGGTCAGTGCAAGCGAAACTGTGTCATTTGGAGGACGGCTTACGGATTAACAACATTAAATTACGTGGAGTTGCAGAAACACAGGACACAGAAGACTTAACAGCGGTGGTGACATCATTCCTGTCAGCAGCTCTGCCTCAAGCCTCCCCAGACACTCTTGAAGTAGTAAAACTTTATAGACTTCCAAAACCCGCCTCACTACCAAAAGAGACCCCCAGGGACATACTGGTTTCTTTCCTGAGACCAGGAGCAAGAGACCTACTCTTACGGGCTATGAGGGAGAACCCTTCATTACCCCCTCCATTCGAAGCGGTTGCAACATATCCGGATTTATCCCCGGGAACGCTGGCCAGACGACGCGAGTTCGCATCCAGTTGTCGCACTCTTAGACAGAGGGGAGTCCAGTATGCCTGGGGGACACCCACGGCTGTCAATTTTCGATACAAGGGATCCAGACACTCATTTAGCTCACCCACCTTGCTCAGGAAAGCACTGAAGTCATGGAACTTAACACCATCTACCTCAAACTCACCTCGATCCACCCGAGACGATCCTCAGGACGCTCATCAAAGAGACAGTAACTGATATCATTTCAGTATGGGAGAACGAATTGTTGGTCTGGACGGCGAAGTCTCCAGTTTGGTTATGATATACCCTATGCCCTGTTCTTCTTCAGTACAGTAGTTGGAGATCCCTCTGATTAGGATCCCCCCCCCAAGAATTGGGGACCACAAGAGTACCTCCGGTCTGAAGGAGAAGGGCCTGGTGGATTTATTAAATCCCCCCCCAAGGCTACAGACAATTTGGTGTAGCCAGAGTTACGTTTACATTTATGTTTGTGTTTATGTTTGTGTAATCCCCAATCTCCAAATAATTCCTAGTGGCTGTTGATATATGTTGATTTATCTCCATAATTAGCTGCCTACCCCACATTTAACCCAAACTCACCCTCTCTTTTCTACTTTCACACACATCTACCTCCTCTCTCCTCTACCTCTCCTCCCCCCCTCCCTATTCTTCCTCTTGCCTTCTTTCTAAATATAGGCTTCTTTAGCCCTTTCTCAACTCTTGCAAGCGGTGAATGTGGCTCGCCAATTAACCACGTCCGACATGTCAAGATCTGCTTCCAACCTACAGGTGGTGACACTGAACGTTAAGGGATTGAACTCCCCGTACAAGAGATCCTTCTTATGGAAGGAGACTAAGAGGCTGGGGGCGGACATACTCTGCATCCAAGAAACGCACTTACTGAAAGAGGATAACCACAGGGTAAGAAATTCCTCTTATCCGCATATATTCTTTGCTAACACCACTGTTAAAAAGGCGGGAGTCTGTATTATGGTGAGCGGTAAGGTCCAGTTCCAGCTGGAGACTATGGAGGCTGACCCCCAGGGGAGATACCTAATTCTTGAGTGTCATATTTCCGGGGAAAAATTCACCATTGTAACTCTATATGCCCCAAACTTTGGCCAGAAGAAATTCCTTAAGACCCTGTTTAAAAAGTTGGGAGGATCGGGTGTCGGCTCTCTGATTATATGCGGTGACTTTAACCAAGTCATGGAGGCGAGACTTGACTCATCTGCACGGTCGGGTAGAAGGGGGGGAGACATAGTGGAATTATGTAGGGAATTCAGGCTTCATGATGTGTGGCGCTACATGAATGTGGAAGAAAGAGACTACACCTTTTTCTCTAATAGTCATAAATCCTATTCCAGGATTGACTTCTTTCTGGTGGGAGACGCCACTCTTGCCAGATGCTCGGCAGCAAAAATAGGTCTAATCTCATGGTCGGACCATGCCCCTGTTACTCTGGGTATCAAATTAGGACGTTCATGTGGCGCCTCACGTAGTTGGAGAATGAATGTAGCTCTCCTCTCAGACCAGCAGGTCCTTGACTCAATTAACGACAATCTAGACGAATTTTTTCGTCTTAATGACAATGGAGAGGTGTCAGACGGAACTCTATGGAGTTCGCATAAAGCAGTGCTCCGGGGACTTCTCATACAAAAAGCTTCCCAACAGAAGAGACTAAGAGAAAAGTTCTGGAGGGAATGGTCCGAACAAATTACTGAACTAGAAAAGGCTAACAAAATTAATCCCTCGCAAATTCTGACCTCTCAAATACTTGATCTGCGTATGAAACTCAGAGCCCAACTGCTCTATTACCATGAACTCAACATGAGGAAACTTAACACTCAATTTTACTCTTCAGGGATAGAGCAGGAAAGATACTGGCCAAAAGACTCAAGAAACGCACGGTACAAACTATGGTGACCTCCATGACCTCGAGGGAGGGTAAACAGATTAAAGATCCAACCAAGATAATAAACACTATGGCAGAATACTATGCTAATCTGTACAATTTAGCTGACGACCCCCAGACTCCACAGCCTTCAATGCAATCTATACGACATTATTTATCTGAGATTGAGCTACCGGTAATTTCCCCAGACGTATTATCAGACCTAAACGAGCCTATTACACTTTTAGAAGTAACTAACACCATTCAAGGCCTCAAGCTGAACTCTGCTCCGGGCCCAGACGGATTCTCCAACGAATACTATAAATCTCTCTCGACCCTCCTGGCGCCCTACTTACTCCGCCTCTTCCAACATTGGCAATCTGAAGGAGAGCTCCCGGCCGAACCTCTGGAGGCCACAATTGTCACCATCCAGAAACCAGGGAAGCCCCCAGATCAGCCAGGCAACTATCGTCCCATCTCGCTTTTGAATGTGGATGTGAAGATATTTGCCAGAATCTTGGCCTCCCGCCTAACGAGAGTGATGCCACGT
The DNA here is from genome assembly GCA_033576535.1 of Allobates femoralis. Lineage (NCBI taxonomy): Eukaryota > Metazoa > Chordata > Amphibia > Anura > Aromobatidae > Allobates > Allobates femoralis. Next base: position 223,350,630 of record JARQOC010000003.1, read on the forward strand.
TTGGTGGATGCGGACCAGGTGGGGTTTGTGTCGGGTCGACAAGCAAGAGACGGCACCAGACGTATGAGGTGGTGATTGAGGTGGTGGAGACGAGGGGGACCCCTAGTGTATTCCTGTCATTGGACGCTGAAAAGGCCTTTGACAGGGTACACTGGGGATACCTACAGGGGGTCCTTGAGAGATTTGGCTTTTCTGGGCCGATCTTGAAAGCGATCTTAAGTCTCTATACCAATCCAAAAGCTCGAGTCTCCATGTCGGGTTATCTATCCCAACCTATTACCATTACCAATGGGACGAGACAGGGCTGTCCCCTGTCCCCCCTAATTTTCGCCCTCGTAATGGAGCCTCTCGCCGTTTCGATCAGGTCAAACTTACAAATCTCGGGCATACAAATACGAAATAAACGTCACGTCGTCGGGCTGTATGCCGACGACGTTATTATTTCATGTACGGACCCTATCACATCTATCCCAGAGGTAGTGAGGGAATTGGCAACTTTCTCAGATGTCTCTTATTACAAACTGAACTTGGGTAAATCCATGGCGTTCCCGATTAACTTATCAGGGGAAGAGTTGGGAGATCTGAAATCGAAATTCTCATGCACATGGGCCCCGAATGGCATCCCCTACCTGGGCGTCATGCTGTGTGCTTCTCATCAAATAGCCCGAACTAACTTGCAAGCATTACTAAACTCTCTAAGGGGATCTCTAGACTCCGGCCCATTTCCCCCATTATCCTGGATGGCACGCATCCAGGCCTTTAAAATGATGTGGCTGCCTAAAATCCTATATCTTTTTCGTTGTCTTCCGCTGACCTACCCAACTAAATTACTCTCTCAGCTACAAGGACTGATAAACAATTTCATCTGGGCAAAGGGGAGACCGAGAGTCCCAAGACATACGATGTACCAGAGACTTAAGGGGGGTGGCATGGGAGTCCCAGACGTCACAGCATATCTGAGAGCCACGATACTAGAAGCTTCTAGAGAACTGTTGAGACGGCAGTCCAATTTGGGATGGGTTCAAATTGAGTCGGAAATTCTTCCTGGGGTGGTTCCTGGAGAGCTCCTGGCGGGAGCGGGACTTGGTAAAGTCGGGGTGGTTCACCCGCTAATTGCCATCCGCTCACTGAAATCGGTGTGGGACCAAATACCAGCTAGCTGGTCCAGGTTTCCCCCTGAGAAGATCCCGCTGAGTGCTCTCCAGACACACATTCCTTCCTTGAACATATCCGCATGGAAAGCCCTGGGAATTGAGACTCTTGGAGACTTCTTGAGGGATGGTAAGATACTCACCTTTCAGCAGTTTAGCGAGAAGAATACGGAACTGCCCAAGACGTTCCTACAATACTCCCAGGTACGTCACTTTCTCGGATCTTTAAAATGTTTACACGACTTAACACACCCTCTGTCATCACCACTCCAACGATACCTCTTCTCTGAAAATCCGCTTCAGAGGGGGATATCTCTCATTTACGAAAGTATACTAACCCAAAACGTAACAGGGAAACTGCCCTCAATGATCAGGTGGGAAGACGATCTGGGTTTCTCAGCGGACACAGACGTGTGGGAAAGTGCGACTAGCTGTGTAATACAAACAACGAAATGCATTAACCACTTGGAGTCCCTTAAGAAGGTTCACTTGCGTTGGTATACCATCCCATCCAGGCTAGCTAGATTCGGTTCAGGAGGCTCCCCGTTGTGTTGGAGACAATGTGGACAAAAGGGAGACTTGGTCCACATGTGGTGGAAGTGCCCCAAGATATCCCAATTCTGGACACTTGTGGCTGGCCTGGTGAGCTCGGTCACTGATACCACTCTCCCCCTGACACCTCAACTTGCAATTCTTCATATAGGAGCAGAAATTTTCCCTCCTGTCCTCCGTCATGTGGTAACGTACATCTTAATCGCAGCCAGACTGTGTGTTGCAGCAGCTTGGAAGAGTGTGTCCCCCCCATCTTTGGGAGAGGTCATCAAAAAACTGAACCTTATTTATAGTCATGAATACCACTTAACATTACATGCACCGAGACGTAGGTATATTGCGGAGGCATGGAGGATGTGGGCAAAATACCCGGCGGCCATACAACCACCATAAATCAATTCGTGCAAAAATAGAGACATAGCTGCTACCTTTGAGCCAAATTAGTCTCCAGATAATCGTTTCTATCCCACTCTTCTCTCTGTCTCTACCCCTCTCTGAGTTTCTTCTCCCTCGTCCCCCCCTCCCCCCCCCACCCCCCCCCTCCCCCTGGTATTATCCGTAAAATTGTTTGATTTGTGTTAATCTGCATTGCTTGACAATCTTTATTGCTTGAATATGTTCAACTCTATCACTCGTATATTGATCGCATTCTAATAAAAATTTATTGAAGAAAAAATAAGAAAAAAGAAAAATAATCTAAAGATGTCTGGTAAAAACAATATTCATATTTGGATCACTTGATATGGAATGACCCATAAACTAGCAACAACCAAGTGCTACCTGAGACTAAAATTGAACTCTCTGTATGCCATAATACACACCATGCTTGGAGGCCTTTAACACCATAACTACAGTGAAGTTTGGTGTTAGAATCTTAATGGTGTGGGGGCTATTTTTCAGCATATGGAAGTTGTAAACTTCATATATTTGCAGAATGGATGAATGCACAAATGTACCAAGATAAAAATCTGCTATCAAGACTGCCGTCAACTAGGATGTTGTAGATGAAATGAGGACACAAAGCCAAGAAAACTCTCAATTTGTTTCAGAGAAAGAAAATAAAGCTGTAAGAATGGCCAAGCTGTTGTGGAAAAGAATATATGAAAATATCCAAAGATTTGCCAATGTGCTCATATCCTGTATTGTACTGCATATCTAGCATACATGTATCCCTTTAAGCACTTGCCTTTAAGATAAATAAGTTGTGAGTGTTTTCATATCAAGTATTGCTTTCTGCAAGTTATAGACTGTATGTAGATGAACGGTGAAGGTTACAGGGTCTGGGAGTGTTGCCAATGTTTAGCATGTTTTAGTAACAAAGGAAGATGTTCCATAACACCAGATGAAGGAGTATGATGAGTCAATAATGTCAGAAACCGAATTATGGAAAAAATATAAGGATACCTGTTTTTAGAATAGATTTGCATAATCCAATCAGCTCTCAGCAATTCGAGACCAATTATTATTATTAATTATTATCCTTATTATTTAATGTGTAATATTTTGTAAGCAATTAATGAATGATCTTATTCTGGAGTCACTACCACCAGATTTGTCTGTATCACTTTATGTGCTTCCTAGTAAACTTAGAATTCTCCTATTCCTTCACCCGAGGCAAGTAAGGTTATTGTCCGCAGATATATTTTGATGTTCCAACTAAAGCATCCACAACAGACCCAATCACCTGACCTGAAATTAGAAAATGTATGAAATAAAATAAAGCTCAGAGTTCATAGAAAGATCCCACAGAACCTTCAGTATTTGAAGAGTGTTTGTGTGGAAGAATGGAACAAAATCACATCTGAGCAATGAATGCGACATACAGGAGGCATCCTGAAGCTGTCATCGCCAACAAGCAGGGTGGATAAAAATCAATGTTATTTTAAAAAATATAAAAATCGGATTTTTTTTTATTTAAATCGGATTTTTTTCAATAAACTGCTTTTTGAGGAAAATATTTTACCATCCAAAGGTTCTTCCATCATGAGATAAAGCTGAGTTGTTTAACTCAGTAGAATAAAGGCTGTATATTTGTAACATTCACTATGCCATGCTGTTCCAGAGGTTTCTGTAGGATTAGTGGGCAGTTTCTCTCCTATATTATCAGACGCTCGCTTTACTTACGAAGTTCTCAAAATTGAATTTGACTCCGCAGAGGTCCCAGCCTCTTCTTCACGGCAAAAATGTTACAACATGAACAGAGTTGAGAAAAAGACCTTAATCCTATTGTTCTACAAACCTATGAATACAGAATCAACCCCTTCAGTGCCAAGTCCAAGAAGTTGAAAATATGTTTCTGATTGTTTGGAGTGGAATAGATTTGCACAACACAAGAATAATGTGAATCTAAGTGTGAGGAGGAGAAAGGGCAAGCAGACAAGAAAATGAAAGTGAAACTTTGAGCACAATACTGCAGCATAGCCACAGACAGACAAGTCTGGATCTGTTTGTGTGTACGATCTGAGGTTTATTACATTCTTTCCTTATAATGGCAGCAGGCCGTAAAAGAGACCCAGTTTGGGAATATTTTAATGAAGCTCCTTCGCCTATCGGTAAGGCAGGCATGCGTGCAAAATGCAAACGATGCAACAAAGAGATGCAAGGCCTGGTGGCGCGAATGAGGCAACATCATGAGAAGTGCGGTGATGAAGATGACCAAAGAAACACTTCTGAACAGGCAGGATCTTCAGGTTGGTAAACATTTTTATTGAATCCTATTTCTAAAGACTGAACTTTGTGTGAGAAAAATTATGTTTCTTATTATTACTGCATGTTACTGTCATTTGGTACAGTTATGAAGAAAAACAAATATTCCTTTTGGGGCAGGGGCAGTGATGTGTTGTGTACATTAAGCAGAAATTGTATAATAAACAATAAAATAACAGCATTGACTTTTTTTGTTTAGGGGAATTCATGGATTCTGGAAACTATCCACCTCCAAGATCACTATCATCCTGTTCTACAGTTTCAGAGTTATCCATCCAGGATAGTGCTTCATTAGCAGCAGCATCATCATCAGACACCCACAGCCACATATCACCATCACCCAAAAGGAAGAAAAAACCTTTACCTCCTGGAACCACCATAGATAGGTTTGTGATAAGAACTAGCAGATTAGAAAAAGTTGATTGATGAAAAAATTGCCCAGTTTATTTATGCAACTCATTTGCTGCACCTCTTAGCCAAAGACTTAAGTGTTCCAGAAATAAAGGCTAATGTTGTTGAAATTGCTAAATACTTCCGTAATAATCATTTTGCTGCAGCAGCTCTGAAAAGGATGGATGGAACCAAGCTAACGCTCCCACAAGATGTTAGATGGAACTCTGTGGTGGACTGTTTTGAGCAGTATATCAAAAACTGGCCTATTCTGATGACACTTTGTGAAGAAAATCGAGATAAAATAGATGGCACTGTCACGGCCAAAATCCTCAACATTGGGCTTAAGAGAAATGTTGAACATATGCTGAGCTTCCTGAAACCCATCTCTCAAGCTTTAAACAAAATACAGAAAAATAGCTGTTTTATTGCGGATGCTGTTGAAATTTGGAAGGAACTGAGTGAACACTTAAAAACAGAACTACACATGGACAGAATTAAATTACAAGCAGTAAACAAACGACTGGGACTAGCACTGACTCCAGCTCATTTTTTGGCAAATATTGTCAATATCCAATATCAGGGTCAAAACCTAAGTGCTGAGGAAGAGGAGTTATCTATGACATGGGTATCCAGCAATCATCCATCTTTAATGCCAACTATAATAAACTTCAGAGCTAAGGGGGAACCATTCAAGAAATATATGTTTGCTGAAGATATTTTAAGGAAGGTCACACCAGTAAACTGGTGGAAGTCACTTAAGCGCTTGGATTTAGAGACTGTTCAAGTAATGATTTCACTTTTAACAGCAGTAGCTTCTTCTGCAGGCGTTGAAAGAATATTCTCTTCCTTTGGACTCATTCATTCTAAATTGAGAAATCGGTTGGGACTCAATAAAGCAGGAAAGCTTGTTTTTCTTTTCCAGATTATGAATAGGAACAAAGAAGAAGATGATGATGAAGATGATGACAAGTGAGCTACAGAGGACAGCAGGGACAGTAGTATTTAAGTTTTTCATGTGTCGGCTGGGCTGACAGTCTAAGTTTCTTAAAATATATATATATTTTGTTTAGCCAAATTAGTTAAACATGGATGTTTGTTTAAGCAAATAACTTATGCTGTAATGTTGTTATTGTTTCAGTTGAATAAATCTATTTAAATTGTTATTAAGGTCAGGATTATTTTTCTCCTTCCTAAGTACAACAGAACAGTGGTGTCCAAATATGAATGATTAACCCATTAAACTGGGGAGAAAAAAGTAATATAAAAGTGATTCTAAAAATCTTCATCTACTTGCATGTTAAAGTAGCAAGAACTAGTTTAGGTAGAAACTTTGATTTAAATCACTGATTTAAATCAAGCCTTACTGACTAGTGATTTAAATCGTGATTTAAATCAGTTAGATTTAAATCAAATCCACCCTGCCACCAAGGGAATTTTGGTACTCACCGTAAAATTCTTTTCTTGGAGCTTCAATTGGGGGACACAGGAAGACCTTGGGTGTATGCTTGCTGTCATCAGGAGGATGACACTATGCAAAATAACAGAAAGGCAACTCCTCCCCAGCAGTATACACCCCCTACTGGCACAAATGCAACTCAGTTAGTGAGAATAGCAGTAACAGCAACCATAACACCATCAACTTGCTCAACTATATACACAGGGAGGGGACTGTGTCCCCCAGTTGATGCTCCAAGAAAATAATTTTACGGTGAGTACCAAAAATCCCCTTTTCTTAATCGCTTCATTGGGGGACACAGGAAGACCTTGGGACGTACAAAAGCAGTCCCGTCGGGTGGTTTCAATAACAGAAGTATTCAGGCGAACTCAGACCACAGCGGCCTGTAGAATCTTGCACCCCATAACAGCATCTGCAGATGCTTGAGTATGAACCTGTAAAATTTAACAAATGTGTGAACCGACGACTAGGTAGCCGCTTTGCAAAGCTGAGCTGCTGAAGCCTGGTGTCTGACAGCCCAGGAAGCTCCCACTGCTCTAGTGGAATGTGCCCTTAGTCTGGATGGACAAGGGACCTTTTTAATGCGTTATGCCTCCGAGATAGTGGAGCAAATCCACCGGGCAATTGTAGCCTGGGGGACCACGAAGAGGGAGTCCACCCGTCGAAAGGAAGCGGTTCTTGAAAGGTAGATACGGAGAGCCTTGACTAAATGCATATTGTGCAATCTCTTCTCTCGAGAATGAGATGGGGCTGAGCAAAGGGAGGGAAGGACGATTTCCTCATTGATGTGGAAAGGGGAGACAACCTTTGGTAGAAACTTTTCCATGGAACGAAGTACCACTTTGTCCTGATGGAAGATCAAGTAAGGGGAACAACATGAGAGAGCCGCAAGCTCCGACACCCTCCGAATGGAGGTGATCGACACAAGGAAGGCGACCATCCACGTTAGGAGAGGAAGACTAATCTCTTGTAGGAGTTCGAATGGGAGACCTTGGGAGTACGTCTAGTACCAAATTCAGATCCCAGGGATCAAGGGGGGGGGACGAAACGGAGGGGAGACGTTAGCCACCCCTTGAAGGAACGTCTTGACCTGTGGAAGAGGCGAGCTGCCTTTGGAAAAGTACTGAAAGGGTGGATACTTGGCCTTTCAGGGAGCTGAGGGATAGGTGTGTATCAAGGCCAAACTGGAGAAAAGCCAGGAGAGGTGGAAGAGAAAAAACCATTGGGGAACGACTGCGGTCCTCAAATCATCGGAAGAAAGCCTTCAACGTGCGGTGATAAGCGCGTGATGAGGTTGGTTTCCTGGCTTTTAACATAGTCTGGATGACCTGTTCAGAAAGACCTGACGTTCTCAGTACCGCGGCTTCAACAGCGACACCGTTAAATTGAGCGACTGAGAATACGGGTGTTGAAAAGGACCCCAAGTCAGGAGGTCCGGGAGATTGGGGAGTGGCCATGGAGAGTCCGTGAGGAGGCTGACCACCTCAACGTACCAGAACCGTCTGGGCCAATCTGGTGCTACGAGGATTACCGTTGCTCCTTCTGCTCGGATTTTCTTGAGAATTCTGGGAATGAGTGGAATGGGGGGGAAAGAGATAAGGGAGGGAGAGTTGGGCCCATGGAATCGCAAGAGCGTCCGCGTCGAGGGCCTGGGGATCCCTGGACCTGGCGACGAAGGGACGGAGCTTGTAATTGTCCCTGGAGGCCATCAGGTCTACGTCTGGGAAGCCCCATCTGAGGCAAATTTGGTGGAATACCTCTGGGTTCAGGGACCACTCTCCTTGGTCCAACCCCCCGCGACTGAGATAGTCGACCACCAAGTTGTCCACGCCTGGAATGTGGATTGCTGATAATTGCGAGAATGTGTAGGTCGGCCCATTGGAGGATTTGAGTCACCTCCGCAATGGCTGAGCGGCTCCGAGTCCCTCCCTGGCGATTTATGTACGCCACTGCTGTTGCGTTGTCCGTCTGGATTCGGACATGTCGGCCTGTCAGGTAGGATTACCATGTAGGAGGGCTCGAAGGATCGCCCTGAGTTCTAGGATGTTTATGGGCAGGGAGGCTTCCTGAAAGCTCCACGTGCCCTGTGCTGTGTGGCCGAAAAACGTTGCGCCCCAACCGGAGAGGCTGGCGTCGGTGGAAATGATTGTCCATGTGATCGGGAAAAACGATCTGCCACGAGAGAGAAGGGGGGACTCGATCCACCAGAGGAGTGACTGTCTCGCTGATCTGGAGAGGTGGACTGGGCGATCAAGACTGCTGAGGGAGCGGTCCCAAGTCGCCAGAAGAAACCGCTAGAGGGGCCTGGTGTGAAATTGGGCAAATGGAACCGCTTCGATGGAGGCCACCATTCTGCCCAGAATCCTCATACAGAATCGGAGTGTCCGAGGGAAGGGCTGCCTGAGACTGTGAATCCCGTACAGCAGGGATGCCCGCTTCTCTGGGGGAAGGAAAATGCAGGACTAGGTTGTGTCGAAAATCATGCCCAGAAAGGTGATCCTTTGAGTCGGAACAAGGCAAGACTTTTTGAGATTGATGATCCAGCCCAGGCGACAGAGAGAATCCAGAGATATTTGCAGGCTTTCGAGACACCCTGAGCGAGAGGGAGCTTTTATCATGATGTCGTCCAAGTAGGGTATTGCTAGAATTCCCTTAGACCGAAGGATGGCCACCACTGTTGCCATGATCTTTGTAAAGACCCGGGGAGCCGTGGCAAGGCCGAATGGTAGAGCGGTGAACTGGTAATGTTTGGACCCTACTGCGAAGCGCAGGAATCGTTGGTGAGATGCAAGAATGGGAACATGGAGGTAGGCGTCCTGGATGTCTATGGAGACCATGAATTTTCCTGGCTCCATAGATGCTATCACTGAACGAAGAGACTCCATCCTGAAGTGTCTCAACCGGAGCTTGGTGTTGAGAAGATTCAAGTAAAAAATGGGACGAATGGAGCCTCCCTTTTTTGGGATCACAAAAAGATTGGAGTAAAATCCCAAAAAGTGTTGATGCTTTGGAACGGGGATGATAATGCCTGCTTCCTCGAGGGAAGAAATGGCTTGGTGAAAACCGGAGATGAGCTTGGGGTTTTCCGGTGGCCGGGATAGAAAAAAACAGTCTTGGGGAAAAGAAGAAAATTCGATTTTGTACCCCACCGAGTCGACGTCTCGGACCCAGGCGTCGTCGATTACCAATAGCCAAACTGACTGGAATGCCCTGAGGCGGCCCCCGAGGTTGGGGTTGGCGTTGGCGTCATGAGCGATTGGCCCGGGAACCAGAGGGTCGAGTGTGTGTGTTACGACGGCGCCAGGAAGGTGCGGGCTTGTAGGAGGGCCTTTTTCTGTCCTGGTGGGCGAGCGGTCTCGCCGATTGGAGGATTTGGACGCCGAGGGACGAAATGAACGAAATTGGAAATTCCCCTTCTTAGGGATTGTCCGTTTGTGCTTTGCCTGCGGAAGGGAAGTACTTTTCCTGCCGGTGGCGTCCGATGTGATTTTATCAAGCTTATCGCCGAATAGGCGAGAGCCCTCGAAGGAGAGGTTGGCGAGGGATTTTTTAGAGGCTGAATCGGCATTTCAGGCCTTCAGCCAAAGGGCCCTGTGAATTGAGATCATGTTGCCAGAGGCTTGGGTGCCGCAGGATGCGGCATCGAGGCAAGCTGTGGCGATATATTTATCCGCCTGAGCTATCTGATCAGCCAGTCCCGCTAGTTCCGCGGGAGGTGCCTGGGACAGAATACCCCTACGGAGGTACTTGGCCCAGGAGGTCACATCCAGGGAGACCCAGGTGGCTGCGAGTGATGGGCAAAGAAAAGCACCCGAGGCTTCGAAAGCAGATTTCGCCATGGCCTCAATGTGTCTGTCTGGTCCTTCCTTAAGGGAAGCGCCGTCTGCTAGGGGTAGGATGGTGTTGGTGGCTAGAAGTGACACTAGGGGATCCACTGCTGGTGAAGTGGTCCACTTTTGGTGAACGTCCTTCGAGAAGGGATAAAGAGCCTCTAGACGCTTTCTGGATTGAAAGCGCTTCTCTGGGTGTAGCCATTCCTTGGTAAAGATGTCGTCAAAGTCTTCTAGCTAAGAGAAGACCCGAGGAGCTGGTTTAGTACGCTTAACCGACACTTTCCGTGTGGGCGGCTTGTCATCAGAGTCGACTTCAAGGGTGTCATTTACTGCTAGAATTAGGGAGTCTACTGTGTCCCCGATTCCTGATAGTTGGTCAGTCTATATCCGGGTCCGAATCCGATACTGAATCGGAATCCAAAGGAGCCGAGCGTGTTGAAGGCCTCGAGTAGAGGTCTCTAGGGGAGGGGGACCGAGACGAGGGGGACGTGCGAATACGCTTCCTCTGCGAGTGATCTGGTCCCTCTGATTCCGAATCTGGTGGTCCAGGGGCAGTGTTCCCTGGTGGGCTAGGGTCGGTGTGCTCCGATGGATTAGGTCTAATCGCGGAGGCTATCTGCGTGGGCAGGTGCTCTAGGACCGCCATCAGGTTTTCTGAGAACTTAATCAGAGTAGTGGCGGACTGAGATAGGGAAAGAACCACCTCAGGAGAGGCAGAGACCATGGACAGGTCAGTGGTAGGCTCCTGAGCTGCCTGCATGATCTGTGGGCTACAAGCGAGGCACAGTGGAGAGTTCTGAGCCGAGGGTAGCTTCTTATTGCACCCTGAGCAGGTGTAGTACACTCTGGTAGCTATGGAGCTATGGTGGCTGTACGGGTGCTCCTTGTGTGAGGCATCTACTATGGCCAGTATGAGGGTGCCAGCAGTGTGGGGGAAGCTGGGGAGGCTTTGCTTACCCGTGCCCAGGCTTCCAGTGTCCCCTGTGGTGGGTCCCAGCAGTGGAGGAGCACAGATACAGCAGTCTGTGCCTTCCTCCCTATGATGGCTCCTGAAAAGCGCAGGCTTCTGCGGTGCCCAGGCTGGAGACGAAGGGCGGAGCTAAAAACAGCGGGGAGAGAGCCCGCGCTCGATCCCCATTGGTCAGGGGGAGGAGCAGGGCTGACTGGTGAAGGCGCCGCCCAAGTGTAGTGGTGGCGTGGCCAGTGCGGCTGAAAGATCCGGCCTTTCCTACAATGAGGCCTGACTGTGGGTGGGGCCTAGGCGAAGCCCCGAGGAGTCGGGGAGTGCCTCTGCAAGGAGCCCGCCCGCGGGCGTCCGCGATTGGTCCGGAGGCGGTCCGTGGGCGGGCGGGAGAGCTCTGGAGGCCGCAACTGAAGCCTGGCCCTAAATTTTTAGTGTCGGCCCGGCTCTGCTGGCCTGTCCGGGGCTGTGCTGGCCCAGAAAGCGCTGGAGAGGTCTGTACAAAAGCTCTAACCTGTTGGTTAGGAGCTATGGATCTGATGCAGCCACAGCACAGTGTGCTGGCTGCAAACAAGTATAAAGGGGCTTGATGGCCCTGAAACAGAGCCAGGAGCCCCTAAGAATCAATAAGGCACCCCCCCTTATTTGGCCCCCATCCTCTATGCCAGATTCCTATCAGGCAACCCCTGCTGCAGTACTAGTAGTAATGGGCCGTGGCTACCCAGCCTGCTGAGGTAGCCAGTGACCGGTCCATGTACCCAGGGGCAGAGCGACCTCGCTGCGGCTGCTGCCCCAGAGCAATACCCCCTCTGGAGCAGCCAGGTGGAAAGCTGAGGAGCTACCAGGAGGGGGGCTGGTAAAGTGAGGATGGGGAAGGGGGGAAGGGGGGTTACATGGGCCCCGGACATAGGGACTGTTTGCTGCCATCAGGGTGCAGGTCCCTACCTCGTCCTGAGAGGTGCCGAGCTCCAGACGCAGATCTGTTCTCCTGTGTACCAGGGATCCGTGCGTCTGATGACCCTACCGACCAGCTCTGGAAGGCGAGTGGGTAGGGGAGCAAATGGATCAGGGCAGGCACCGTCCAGCCTCAGAGTCCTCCAGGATCCTCTTCAAAGAAGGGATGGATGGCCCTGGCCCAAAGAGGGGGAGTTAATAGTGCAACCAGCGTACACTGGACTCTCTATCCATGTGCGGGGTGACGGATTGTCAACCGCTCCGTATTCCCTGATGAGTCTTCATTGAAGAAGAAATTAAAAATCTAACTAATCTAATAAAAAAATTCAGGTAGATACGGGCTCAGAGACACCCGTGTCTGCCTCCTAAGACACCAAGCTAAAACTGAGTTGCATTTGTGCCAGTAGGGGGTGTATACTGCTGGGGAGGAGTTGCCTTTCTGTTATTTTGCATAGTGTCAGCCTCCTGATGGCAGCAAGCATACACCCAAGGTCTTCCTGTGTCCCCCAATGAAGCGATTAAGAAAAAGGCTTTTGTACAAAGGATGAAATACATTTCAGTAAGCATGTTTAATGCTTTTCCCTGTGTCATTTCTCATTACCACACATCAGTATATTTATGGACATGTATAGTTTGATTTCCTTGCCTGTGTGGCTTGGATGGGATGTTACCAACATCTGGTGAGAAATGTATGTCAATAGCAGCTTTAGAAAAATATTTTAGAAAATTGATGACATGTTCATTAGTTATTTCATCTACTCAGGCAGGGGTCTCAAACTCCAGGCCTCGAGGGCCGCACACAGTCCAGGTTTTCAGGATTTCCATAGTATTTGACAGTTGGTAATCAAATGACCAACTGTCAAATTCCAGGGAAATCCTGAAAACATGGACTGTGTGCGGCCCTCAAGGCCTGGAGTTTGAGACCCCTGATACTGTGAAAGACGTTAGTGGAATCAATCTAATATTAAAAATAAATAAAATACACTACGAACATACATAGTTATAATCTGCAATTAAACATGTAGGCTGACTACTTTGAGGAAAATGAAGAACAAGTTATTCTCCCTGTACTGTCATTAAGTCAGTGCAGGGAACAGTTACTCCTCACCATGTAATCACTCAATGCATGGCGTGTATGTGCAGAGCAAACTGTCAAGGAGTTGGGGACATGATAACAAAAGACCACTGTGTAGTGAAGAGTGATCATTACACTTAGGCCGGTTTCACGCAGCGGTGTGATCAGGTCTGGGGCTGTCCGGTGTGAACCGGACAGCCCCGGACCCGATTTTGTCACAATGTATGCCTATGGCGCTGGCAGTTATTTGCCATCCGGTTTTGTCCCTGTCTGGCAGCATCAGGCTGTTTTTGCTCCGGACACAAAATCTTGCATCATTTTTGTGTCCGGGGCAAAAAATTTCACTAAACCGCATCCTGCCGGATTCTCCCAGATCGCGCCGCACCTGACAGAGAATCTGTCAGGTTCCCGGACGGCGGGTGCTGAAGCTCGGCGCCGGCCGTACTTAACTTTAGCACCTGGAGCTGTCTCCTGCTGAGATTTCAGGACCGCAGCTAGCTCCCCGCAAGCAGCGCTCCTGACATTTCAGCTGGGATAGCTCCTGAACCCTGCGATCTGCATATTAGCCCTCCGGTTCTGTTTGTCCAGGCTGTCGGGTTCTGTCCATTGTTTACTGCAAAACACAGGACAGAACCTGATACACCACAATCGTGGTGTGAAACTGACCTTACCTGCACCGCCCTAATGACTGGAAGAGAGCAGCTGCAGGGAGAACACGTCGTCATTTTTTCCTGTAGCCACACCTCCACTTAGACAGCAAAACATGTATAAAAATGCTATTCACCTGCTATCTACTACTGTGGCTGCAGATTTTTTTCTTTAAGCTGAAAGATCCCTTTCATTTTCCAAAAACTGTGCAACAGTCCAATATACTTGCATTGGTGAAATGGATGCTAGAACATGCTGCCCATTTAATTTCAAACCATGTGGCAGCCATGATTTTTATTTCAATGACAAACATATTCTGTAGCACAATTCAGAGGGGACATGTATAGACAATGAGACATTACTGAGAAGACCAAATTCAACAGATACCTAGAGAAGTGAGGGCCCTGCTAGCAAACTTACAATCTATGAGGAAATAGGGATATCGGGAGTCGAGCATAACCAGGGTAATACACAAAACAACAAGCATCCAGCGCCTTTTCGGACAAATTATCCCACAAAATCCAAGGTTTCTTAGGCTGGCTTCACACTTGCGTTTGTGTCTGCATGCAGAGGGCATGCAGACGCAAACGCAGGCAAAAGCAGCCCATAATAATGTGAACGCAGCAGAGAATCTCCGCATGCGTTCACATTACTATGGTGCCCCGGCAGCCAATCAGCTGCCTCTGGGGGCGGCCGGGAGGAGGAGATCAGCGGCAGAGATCTCCTCCTCCCGGCACAGCTGCTCTCCCGCCGATGTCAGCGGGGAGATACAACTGATCTGACAGCTGTTTAAATCTCCCGCGCTGACACCGGATAGGGTGATATCAGCGTGGGAGACAAGAAACATCTGATCGCCGCTTCAAAATCTCCCGTGCCGACCTAACCCTATTCGGTGTCAGCGCGGGAGATTTAAACAGCTGTCAGATCAGCTGTTTCTCCCCGCTGACACCGGCGGGAGATCAGCTGTGGCTCTGCATGAGAAATTTCAATGAGATCCGCAGCGTTCTCCTGCGCTGTCATGCGGAGGACACTGCGGATCCATTGAGATCCATGCATTTTTTGCGCGCTTGCGGATAAAACAAGCACCCGCGAATGCACAAAAAATGCTGCATGCTGCGTTTGGAGTGCAGTTGGAGGGCCCATAAATTATGCGCATCCGTACGCAATTGCGGCCAAACGCAGCCATACGCAGGCACATGCGTTCCCATGTTAAACATAGGAACGCGTGTGCGCAAGCGTTTGGCGCGCTGCACTCCAAACGCAAGTGTGAAAGGCACCCTAACTGGCAGGCTCAGATTTTTGCTGCATTATACAGTACAAGCACAGTGGATGGGATTTATGGAAATCTCACGCTCACTCTCCTTTTTTCTTTAAAATTTAAATTTAAATTTAAAATAACATGCAGAGTCTTCCCAAGCCGCAGCATGTCAATTTATTCTTGTGGAGACACAAGTGTTCTCAGCAGAATATCACAGCAAAAATACGCTGCTCCCAGAATCCTGATCGTAGGCACGGACACTGCGTTATCTGCAGAGAACACTAATATGTCTGCAAGGGAAGACATGCTGCATCCAGAATCCTGATCGTGGGCACTGACAGCGCGTTTTCGGCGTGTAGTCGGCAGGGTTAGAGCAAGGAGATGCGGACAACGTGTAGTCGGCAGGGTTAGAGCAAGGAGATGCGGACAACGTGTAGTCGGCAGGGTTAGAGCAAGGAGATGCGGACAACGTGTAGTCGGCAGGGTTAGAGCAAGGAGATGCGGACAACGTGTAGTCGGCAGGGTTAGCGCAAGGAGATGCGGACAACGTGTAGTCGGCAGGGTTAGCGCAAGGAGATGCGGACAACGTGTAGTCGGCAGGGTTAGCGCAAGGAGATGCGGACAACGTGTAGTCGGCAGGGTTAGCGCAAGGAGATGCGGACGTGTAGTCGGCAGGGTTAGAGCAAGGAGATGCGGACAACGTGTAGTCGGCAGGGTTAGCGCAAGGAGATGCGGACAACGTGTAGTCGGCAGGGTTAGAGCAAGGAGATGCGGACAACGTGTAGTCGGCAGGGTTAGAGCAAGGAGATGCGGACAACGTGTAGTCGGCAGGGTTAGAGCAAGGAGATGCGGACAACGTGTAGCCGGCAGGGTTAGAGCAAGGAGATGCGGACAACGTGTAGCCGGCAGGGTTAGAGCAAGGAGATGCGGACAACGTGTAGTCGGCAGGGTTAGCGCAAGGAGATGCGGACAACGTGTAGTCGGCAGGGTTAGCGCAAGGAGATGCGGACAACGTGTAGTCGGCAGGGTTAGCGCAAGGAGATGCGGACGTGTAGTCGGCAGGGTTAGAGCAAGGAGATGGGACAACGTGTAGTCGGCAGGGTTAGAGCAAGGATATGGCGGACAACGTGTAGTCGGCAGGGTTAGAGCAAGGAGATGCGGACAACGTGTAGTCGGCAGGGTTAGAGCAAGGAGATGCGGACAACGTGTAGTCGGCAGGGTTAGAGCAAGGAGATGCGGACAACGTGTAGTAGGCAGGGTTAGAGCAAGGAGATGCGGACAACGTGTAGTAGGCAGGGTTAGAGCAAGGAGATGCGGACAACGTGTAGTCGGCAGGGTTAGCGCAAGGAGATGCGGACAACGTGTAGTCGGCAGGGTTAGAGCAAGGAGATGCGGACAACGTGTAGTCGGCAGGGTTAGAGCAAGGAGATGCGGACAACGTGTAGTCGGCAGGGTTAGAGCAAGGAGATGCGGACGTGTAGTCGTCAGGGTTAGAGCAAGGAAATGCGGACAACGTGTAGTCGGCAGGGTTAGAGCAATGAGATACGGACAACGTGAAGTCGGCAGGGTTAGAGCAATGAGATACGGACAACGTGAAGTCAGCAGGGTTAGAGCAATGAGATACGGACAACGTGAAGTCAGCAGGGTTAGAGCAATGAGATACGGACAACGTGAAGTCAGCAGGGTTAGAGCAATGAGATACGGACAACGTGAAGTCAGCACGGTTAGAGCAATGAGATACGGACGTGAAGTCGACAGGGTTAGAGCAATGTGTTGGGACAACCTGAAGTCGGTAGGTTTACCCTTCAGTTTAGGCGAGGTTCAAAACTGTTTAAAATAGAAAGCACAACACAGATATGAGAAGCGCCCAAGAACTCACCCAGACGTTTATTTTTCATGTACGAGTTCCATCCGCATATTTCACAGATAGGACTTGTGCCTATCTAGTCTACGGGGCCCATCACATGTCCCTGTATTTTTGTGGATCAAGTAGTCCACATAAAATCATGAAGACATGTCTAATTTTGATCCGAGTCTCTCTTGAACCTCACCAGTGCAAGTTATGGGTTTGTGAAATTAAGAATTATTACACAACACTCAGATGACATTAATGTGCTGTGTTTTCATAAAGAATGTTTAATGTGAGAAAAGTAAGTAACCTCAATCTTTTCTTTACACGAGAGAAATACTGATGAAATGTTGACCAAACTCTGATGACAAATCCAAATCACTGATGAACCGACAACTGATTTTTTTGCACAACAGAAAAAATCAAGTCTAAATAAGCCCTTAGGCTAAGGTACACGGCTGTTTTCAGTTTGTCTGTTGTGTTTTAGAAAGAGACAGAATTTATGTGCAAGTGATCTGTGTCATTAGTATTGCAAAAAAAAGCAGAGGGACCCTAATTGAGTATTATAGGGCTGTCTAGGTTCTATACGGCAGTCCAACTATCAGAGGAAATTGGCCAATACACAGGATAAGATTGCAACGCACCACAGGGCACTTGTAGCCGATCACTGGTGATGCACACAGGAGACATCGGTGACTAGTACACAGCAGCCACAGGAAGCACAAGAATATATCGAAGGGATAAGGTATTGAAAGTCTGATATATCATATTCGAGATTGGAGATCTACACTTAAATTCTAAAATGACAGCACTACTATTAGCTCCCTATATCAGTCCTGGTTAAAGGTCCCATATATTCCCCCCTACGTGAGGCCTGGCCACAGGTCCCATACAGTGTCCCCCCCCCCCCCCCAAATGTCAGGCCTGGCCACATGTCCCTTACAGTCCCACCCTCCCAAATGTCAGGCCTGGCCACATGTCCCATACAGTCCCCCCCCCCCCCAAATGTCAGGCCTGGCCGCAGGTCCCCTACAGTGCCCCCAAATGTCAGGCCTTGCTGCCAGTCCCCCATAGTCTCTCCATATGTCAGGGCTTGATGGAGGTCCCATATAATCTCTCCATACACCAGGCCTGGCTGCATGTCCCATATAGTCTCTCCATACGTCAGGCCTGGCCGCAGGTCCCATATAGACCCTTCCAAACATCAGGCCTTGCTGTAGGTGCCACATGGCCCCCTATACGCAAGGCCTGGCTGCAGGTGCCACATATGTGAGGCCTGGCTTTAAGTCCACTTTAATCCCCTTCTATGTCAGGCCTGGCTGCAGGTCCCATATACTCTCCTCATAAATTAGGCCTGCCTGCAGGTACCACATAGTCCCCCCATATGTCAGGCCTGGCTGTAGGTGCATATAGTCCTCCATACATCAAGCCTGGCAGCAGGTGCCACTTGTCCCCACATATGTGAGGTCTGGCTTTAGTTCCCCTTTAATCCCCTCCTATGTCAGTCCTGGCTACAAGTTCCATTTAGTATCCACATACGCCAGACCTGGCTGCAGATCTCATATAGTCTTCCTTATGTCAGGGCCTGCAGCAGGTCCCATACAGTTTCCCAATAGGTCAGTCCTAGCTGCAGGTCCCATATAGTCTTCCCTTATGTCAGTCCTGGCTGCAAGTCCCATCTATGTCAGTACTTGCAGCAGGTCCCAAATAGTCCTGCATTATGTCAGGCCTGGCAGCAGGTGCCTTACAGTCTCCCTATAGGTCAGTCCTGGCTGCAGGTCCCATATAGTCTTCCCTTAGGTCAGTTCTGGCAGCAGGTCTCATATAGTCTTCCCATAGGTCAGTCCTGGCTGCAGGTCCCATACGGTCTCCCTATAGGTCAGTCCTGGCAGCAGGTCCCATATAGTCTTCCCATAGGTCAGTCCTGGCTGCAGGTCCCATACGGTCTCCCTATAGGTCAGTCCTGGCTGCAGGTCCCATATAGTCTTCCCTTAGGTCAGTTCCGGCAGCAGGTCCCATATAGTCTTCCCATAGGTCAGTCCTGGCATTAGGTCCCATATAGTCTTCCCATAGGTCAGTCCTGGCTGCAGGTCCCATACGGTCTCCCTATAGGTCAGTCCTGGCTGCAGGTCCCATACGGTCTCCCTATAGGTCAGTCCTGGCTGCAGGTCCCATATAGTCTTCCCTTAGGTCAGTCCTGGCAGCAGGTCCCATATAGTCTTCCCTTAGGTCAGTCCTGGCAGCAGGTCCCATATAGTCTTCCCTTAGGTCAGTCCTGGCAGCAGGTCCCATATAGTCTTCCCTTAGGTCAGTCCTGGCAGCAGGTCCCATATAGTCTTCCCTTAGGTCAGTTCTGGCAGCAGGTCTCATATAGTCTTCCCATAGGTCAGTTCTGGCAGCAGGTCTCATATAGTCTTCCCATAGGTCAGTCCTGGCAGCAGGTCCCATATAGTCTTCCCTTAGGTCAGTTCTGGCAGCAGGTCTCATATAGTCTTCCCATAGGTCAGTCCTGGCAGCAGGTCCCATATAGTCTTCCCATAGGTCAGTCCTGGCAGCAGGTCCCATATAGTCTTCCCATAGGTCAGTTCTGGCAGCAGGTCTCATATAGTCTTCCCATAGGTCAGTCCTGGCTGCAGGTCCCATACGGTCTCCCTATAGGTCAGTCCTGGCAGCAGGTCCCATATAGTCTTCCCTTAGGTCAGTCCTGGCTGCAGGTCCCATATAGTCTTCCCATAGATCAGTCCTGGCTGCAGGTCCCATATAGTCTTCCCATAGGTCAGTCCTGGCAGCAGGTCCCATATAGTCTTCCCTTAGGTCAGTCCTGGCAGCAGGTCCCATATAGTCTTCCCATAGGTCAGTCCTGGCTGCAGGTCCCATACGGTCTCCCTATAGGTCAGTCCTGGCAGCAGGTCCCATACGGTCTCCCTATAGGTCAGTCCTGGCAGCAGGTCCCATATAGTCTTCCCTTAGGTCAGTCCTGGCAGCAGGTCCCATATAGTCTTCCCTTAGGTCAGTCCTGGCAGCAGGTCCCATATAGTCTTCCCTTAGGTCAGTCCTGGCAGCAGGTCCCATATAGTCTTCCCTTAGGTCAGTTCTGGCAGCAGGTCTCATATAGTCTTCCCATAGGTCAGTCCTGGCAGCAGGTTCCATATAGTCTTCCCTTAGGTCAGTTCTGGCAGCAGGTCTCATATAGTCTTCCCATAGGTCAGTCCTGGCAGCAGGTCCCATATAGTCTTCCATAGGTCAGTCCTGGCAGCAGGTCCCATATAGTCTTCCCATAGGTCAGTTCTGGCAGCAGGTCTCATATAGTCTTCCCATAGGTCAGTCCTGGCTGCAGGTCCCATACGGTCTCCCTATAGGTCAGTCCTGGCAGCAGGTCCCATATAGTCTTCCCTTAGGTCAGTCCTGGCTGCAGGTCCCATATAGTCTTCCCATAGATCAGTCCTGGCTGCAGGTCCCATATAGTCTTCCCATAGGTCAGTCCTGGCAGCAGGTCCCATATAGTCTTCCCTTAGGTCAGTCCTGGCAGCAGGTCCCATATAGTCATCCCATAGGTCAGTCCTGGCTGCAGGTCCCATACGGTCTCCCTATAGGTCAGTCCTGGCAGCAGGTGCCATACGGTCTCCCTATAGGTCAGTCCTGGCAGCAGGTCCCATATAGTCTTCCCTTAGGTCAGTCCTGGCAGCAGGTCCCATATAGTCTTCCCTTAGGTCAGTCCTGGCAGCAGGTCCCATATAGTCTTCCCTTAGGTCAGTCCTGGCAGCAGGTCCCATATAGTCTTCCCTTAGGTCAGTTCTGGCAGCAGGTCTCATATAGTCTTCCCATAGGTCAGTCCTGGCAGCAGGTCCCATATAGTCTTCCCTTAGGTCAGTTCTGGCAGCAGGTCTCATATAGTCTTCCCATAGGTCAGTCCTGGCAGCAGGTCCCATATAGTCTTCCCATAGGTCAGTCCTGGCAGCAGGTCCCATATAGTCTTCCCATAGGTCAGTTCTGGCAGCAGGTCTCATATAGTCTTCCCATAGGTCAGTCCTGGCAGCAGGTCCCATATAGTCTTCCCTTAGGTCAGTCCTGGCTGCAGGTCCCATATAGTCTTCCCCCAGGTCAGTCCTGGCTGCAGGTCCCATATAGTCTTCCCATAGGTCAGTCCTAGCAGCAGGTCCCATATAGTCTTCCCTTAGGTCAGTCCTAGCAGCAGGTCCCATATAGTCCTCGCAGCAGGTCCCATAGGTGATCGTATACAAGTCCTCCTGCCTCCATACTCCTGTAGTGACAGCCCTCCGCCTGTCTGCACAGCACAGGCCGCTCTCCCTCTCTCACCTCGGGCTTCCCTGCTCGGGTACAGCCGCTCCGCTTTGATCAGGAATTTGCGGCCTTTCTCCAGGTCTCCTTCCAGCAGCGCCGCCTTCCCGATCTGCAGACATCGGTCAGCCTCATCCTTATTGCTCTCCATGGTCCCGGGGCTCCTCTCTCCTCCTCCGGCCCCGGTAGGTTAGATGGCAGAAGGAAGAATGGGGAGGGGCCAAGCCGGGAGTAGCTCCGCCTCTGTCGCCATGTTACAACTCCCTTAGTTTCTGTTCTATGTGGCCGCAGCTCCTCCTTGCGGCCGCCATCTTTCTACTCCTATAAGTACTGAAGTCCCTGTATTACCACACCCACCATCATGTGTACACGGAAGTGAAGGGACTAACTAACGAGGGGTGAACTGCACATGGATAGGGGGTGACATGGTCTGGCTCTTCCTCGGATGTAGCCAGAGGGGACACTCCCTGCTGTGGGCCTAATTCAGTAAACTGACATCCCCTATATACAGTATGAGCCCACACACAGGCTTATATATAGAAAGGTAGGGGCACCGGGCACCTTCAGGGCTATTGGTCTTTCTTATTTCTCCATAAAGACAGACCGCTGTCTTATCCCCAGCCACCTGGTGGTGCTACGCCTACATCAGCCAATCAAGCATTTACAGTCCAAGTATAGAAAACAAATAGGCGGCACTCACCGTATGTTCGTAGGTGCTTTCTTTATTGAAGAGGTGCGGGGAGGGGGTGCATGAAGGTACAGACGACAGGTCCTGTTTCGCGGTTTGCCCGCTTCTACAGGTCTGGGGGAGGTGACGTCATGGCAGAATTTATAGGGAAACTCCCTTAAACGTCACCTCCTCCTTGATACAGGTGTGCAATTAAAAACACTAGAATGAAGTAAAAACATGCTTACAAAAATGTCACCATAGTATATACATGAATAAGTCACAGTAATTACAATTTCATGCAGAAATGCAGCCTAATGCTGCACAGAGAGGACACTGCCATTTCTGTCAGCGCCATGACACAGGCAACGCTGAGGTATACTTTATGGCGGAAATGTCGCCTATTAACTGACGACAGGTGTTATCAGGGCAGTCGGCTGCAGACTACCAGTGTCTAACAGCCGTGTTTTACAGTAAGGTTATCACCCCCTGATGTCAGGCGTTGTTCAGGCAACCAAACGTGAAGCGCCAGTGTCGTGCGGTTAGAAAAGGCAAGAGTGTGTGGGTCTGTGGGAATTAATCCTAGAGGCGGAATTCACCTATTAAGCCTAGACCTTTATTTCCACAATAAGTGAGAACTTGAACCGGATTTGACTCCCCAATGGGGAGGGGGGAAAAAAAAAAAAAAAAAAAAAAAAAAAAAAAGGAGAAAAGTGTTTTAAAACCATCCCCTTTTCCCCTTTCTTTTTCTTCCCTTCTCTTTGTGTCATATTGATTAAATTGATTAACAGTCTAAAATAAAAGCTGAATTTTCAGCAGTAAGGGGAAAAAAAAATCCGTTTCCCCTACGTCGTTCAAGCCTCAAGTCTCACTTTGTGTGTTATTACAAACATAATCTATATAAATGTTGATATGTATGGTTAGAGGGGAATCAAATTGTTCCATAGTAAGTAAAATTTAGCTAAATTAAACTCCCCAATGGGGAGGGGGGAAGAGGAAGAAAGGTGTTTAAAACCATCCTTTTTTGTGTCATATTGATTAGAATGATTAACCCTCTAAAGTGAAGGCTGAATTATCAGCAGTACCGGGAGAATTCCATCTCCCCTGCGCCTTCCAAGCCATAAGTTTTACTATGCATGTTATCACAAACATATTCACATATATAATAATGTATATGGTCAGGGAGGGATTGTTTCCACAGACACACCAACACACCTCCAACTGCCTGTATTATGATCTATACCCACACTACACTGGCAACGTATGGTCACCTGGATACCTCTTCGGGCCTCTATGTGTCGTCACCTTATTGGCCACTCAGTCAAAAGCTACGTGTATGATGTGTCATTTATTATTTATTAGACCTGATACGTTGCCATTTACTTGTTGGGAAAGAGGAACATAGGCCACAGAGATGTGCCCAGTAGTCGTGGGTGTTCATAAAGGAAGACACAGCGATCCAATTAACAAAAAAGGGAAACCCACAGTTCATCTCCGGTACCAGGAAGGAGCACTAATAACGGATCATGGCGCCCCCCTGGCCCGGAAGACGAACTATGGGTGATTATACCTATTGATATTAACGTATGCTAGTATCCCAAATACAAATAGCGCAATATTTTTCAAGAAAAAAGGGTGAGGGAGAGAGAGATGGCTTGCAGACTACAGAAACGGAGCTAGCTCATTCTTGTCGTTTAGACCTAGTGGTCCACAGGCTCGCGACTCAATTATCCATCTGCTCTCACATTGGAGCAAATGTCTATGTAAGTCGCCACCTTTCTTTGTGGGTCTAATATGTTCGATCCCTGCAAAGGAAAGACAATCTGCATTGCCATCGTGGCATTCGCGCACATGGTTAATTAACCTTTTTGACCCAAACCCTGATGTCACTGATTTGTAATGTTCGCGGAATCTAACATACAGTGGGCGAATAGTCTTACCAATATAGAACCTACCACAACTGCACTGAATGACATAAACGACCCACGACGTTTTGCACGTTATTAGGGTATTGACAAAGCGGTCGATTCCTCCTACATTAATCGGATTTTCAACCTTATGGTATTTACAGAAGTTGCAGTTTCTACACTGGAAATTACCAGTAGGTCTTCTTTTATCCAACCAAGTTAGTGTTTTTTTGTCTGGGGGCAGTCTGTTTCTGATAAGAATGTCTTTAAGGTTATTACAGCGCTTATAACTTATCATGGGGGGGCCTATGCCAGAGGCACAGAGCTCCTTGTCAGATTCGACCACATGCCCGTGTTTTCTTATCGCCTTTTTTATCTGATCGTACATGGGCCCGTATTTAAAAAGAAAACCGAACCTTTTCTTCTCATCTTCCTGTTGAATTTTTTTCTTTGATTGAGAATTAAGGGCTTTTTTCCGGGCGTTTTTTATTACTGGCAGTGGGTAGCCTCTTTCAATGAAATTTCTCTCCATCTTATCGCACTGTATATTTAAGACCTCTGTATCGTTATTTATTCTCTTTAGCCTAAGGAATTGGCCAAAGGGTAACGAGACTTTAGTTTGTGCAGGATGTGCGCTGCCAAAATGGAGAAAGGTATTCATTGAGGTTGGCTTTTTGAATACTGACCTCATGATGGTTTCATTTCTCACCTCCAACTGGACATCCAGAAATTCAAGTCTCTGGTCCCCAAAATTGGAGGTGAATTTCATGTTGTAATCGTTCCGGTTTAAAAAAGATACAAAGCTGTTAAAGTCAGTCTCAGAGCCCTCCCAGGCAATAAAGATGTCATCCACGTAGCGGAGAAACACCTTTATGTGCTTTAGGAAAGGGTTACTGGTGGTGTAGACCAGTTTTTCTTCAAGATGGGAGAGGAACAGGTTAGCCAGTGTACATGCCACTGGCGTTCCCATAGCGGTCCCTTCTTTTTGAAGGAACCACAAGTCCCTGAAAGAAAAGGCGTTATGAGATAGTATAAATGCGAGAGCCTCACACACGAATCCCACTAGAGCATTATCAAGATTTTCTTTTTCCAAAATCTCCTGTATTATTTCTACTGCCCGTTGTTGAGGGATCCGTGTGTATAGGCTCTCCACATCTATAGAAGCCAAACTGAGCCCTTCTCTCCACTGTAGTTCTTCTAGGTTTCTTACAAAATCACCTGTATCTTTGACGTAAGCCGGTATGTTGTTCAAAAGGGGTCTAAGTAGCCAATCTAAAAATTGGCTCAGGGGTTCAGTTAGGGACCCGATCCCTGAAACAATGGGGCGGCCAGGGGGTGTTTTCTGATTTTTATGGATTTTGGGAATGCAATACCAGTGTGCCCTTTTAGGGTGCTCAGGGAATAATTTTTCCAGCTGTTTTTTACTTATTGCGCCCTGACCTACCCATTTTCTTAACAGATTTTTTAAATCACTCTGGTATTTTAAAGTGGGATCAGATTTTAATTCTTCATATGTTTGTTTGTCTCCTAGTTGCCGCATAGACTCAGCAATATAATCTTGTTTATACATTATAACCACCCCACCTCCTTTGTCTGCCTTTTTAATGAGAATTTCTTCCCATTTTTTCATTAGATTTAGTGCTTTTTGTTCGGGCTCAGACAAATTCTTTTTCGGTTGTGGATACATCAGGGCCTCTATTTCGCGGCTAACTAACTCTTCAAACAAATCAATGCTGTTACCTGGGGAGACAGGAGGATAGAAAGTAGATTTTATTCCTCCCAAAAATACAGGTTTTTCCTTCTGAACTACAGGAGTTTCCTCCCATGCCCCAGGATCTATTCCCAAAAGATCAGAGAGATCTTCAATCTCTGTTTCATTCAGGGAATCGGCTCCAAAGAACCCCAAAGGACCCACTTTAATTTGTTTGTGTGCCAAAGGCTCGCTTGTGGATTTTTTATTGTGATTTTTTTGGTTTGCAAAAAACTTAAAAAGGTGAATTTTTCTTATAGCCTTAAAGAGGTCAATTTTAAAGTCTGTGAAGTCAAAGGGCTCTTCAATACAATAGTTGAGTCCTTTTTTCAGGACACTTTCCATGTCTTTTGTTAGAATTTCTGTGGTCAGATTGAAGATTTTAATTGGATTCACATCTGAGTCCTCACACCCTACTCCCTCCATGAGACTGTTTTGCGTTTTCCTTTTATGGGACTGCTTGGTTCTTCCTCTCCCTCTCCTGATCCGCTTCCTAAAGGGGCTGGTTCTTTACTGCTTTTCTTTGGTGGTGGAGGAACCTCCTCGCTGCTGTCTTCGTTATCTGGGTCAGTGTCTTTATTCAGAGTGTCTTTGCCAGACGGTGTTGGCTTTGCAGGAATTGATGGTTTTTTCGGGGTGGTTGGTGTGGCAGGAGTGCCGGGTTTTTTCCACGGCTTTTTCTTTTTGTTTTTTGGGGTGAGGGCTGGGTTGGGGTTCCAATTGAAGATTTTGCCTGAGGAATAGTCCTCTTTGTCTCGGACATATTTTTCCTTCTTTTTTGCTTTTATTTCTGCCTGGAGGGGAATCAGTTTCTCATCTAGTTTTTTCATAAAGGCTGTCCATTCATGCTCTTTGGTATACCGAGACTCAAGTTCCTCTCTCTAGGTTAATTAAATCATTGGTGATTTTTTCATGCTCCTTCTCGTTTTGCTTTAATACCAACTTGAGCAATTTTTCAGAACATTCTATTTGGATCGATTCCCACTCCGCTACAAAGTCCTTATCATCTTGTGCAAAAGCCATTGCTTTCATTATCCTCAAACCCCTGGGAACCCTGCCACACTGCACATAACTTTTCAGTGACTGGACAGTCCAGAAGGAGCGTATTTCTTTTTCTGCCAGTGACTGTATTCTTAATTCTAAGCTTTTTTTACTTAGATGAATGGTGACATCAGATGTATCGCATTCTTCAAAAAACACTTCAGCACCTTCCCTCCCCGCCATTAAGGTGTTAATAATTTTCTTGGGGGCTTTATGGCCGGAACTGCCTTGATCCGGATCCATATTCAAGCGGTGGAGCAAGAGGGCCAGCCCTTGTGCACAACGGTGTGAAAGCAGCTATTCAACACGTGTGTAGAAAGGTAGGGGCACCGGGCACCTTCAGGGCTATTGGTCTTTCTTATTTCTCCATAAAGACAGACCGCTGTCTTATCCCCAGCCACCTGGTGGTGCTACGCCTACATCAGCCAATCAAGCATTTACAGTCCAAGTATAGAAAACAAATAGGCGGCACTCACCGTATGTTCGTAGGTGCTTTCTTTATTGAAGAGGTGCGGGGAGGGGGTGCATGAAGGTACAGACGACAGGTCCTGTTTCGCGGTTTGCCCGCTTCTACAGGTCTGGGGGAGGTGACGTCATGGCAGAATTTATAGGGAAACTCCCTTAAACGTCACCTCCTCCTTGATACAGGTGTGCAATTAAAAACACTAGAATGAAGTAAAAACATGCTTACAAAAATGTCACCATAGTATATACATGAATACTGTGTAAATTCTGCCATGACGTCACCTCCCCCAGACCTGTAGAAGCGGGCAAACCGCGAAACAGGACCTGTCGTCTGTACCTTCATGCACCCCCTCCCCGCACCTCTTCAATAAAGAAAGCACCTACGAACATACGGTGAGTGCCGCCTATTTGTTTTCTATACTTGGACTGTAAATGCTTGATTGGCTGATGTAGGCGTAGCACCACCAGGTGGCTGGGGATAAGACAGCGGTCTGTCTTTATGGAGAAATAAGAAAGACCAATAGCCCTGAAGGTGCCCGGTGCCCCTACCTTTCTACACACGTGTTGAATAGCTGCTTTCACACCGTTGTGCACAAGGGCTGGCCCTCTTGCTCCACCGCTTGAATATGGATCCGGATCAAGGCAGTTCCGGCCATAAAGCCCCCAAGAAAATTATTAACACCTTAATGGCGGGGAGGGAAGGTGCTGAAGTGTTTTTTGAAGAATGCGATACATCTGATGTCACCATTCATCTAAGTAAAAAAAGCTTAGAATTAAGAATACAGTCACTGGCAGAAAAAGAAATACGCTCCTTCTGGACTGTCCAGTCACTGAAAAGTTATGTGCAGTGTGGCAGGGTTCCCAGGGGTTTGAGGATAATGAAAGCAATGGCTTTTGCACAAGATGATAAGGACTTTGTAGCGGAGTGGGAATCGATCCAAATAGAATGTTCTGAAAAATTGCTCAAGTTGGTATTAAAGCAAAACGAGAAGGAGCATGAAAAAATCACCAATGATTTAATTAACCTGAGAGAGGAACTTGAGTCTCGGTATACCAAAGAGCATGAATGGACAGCCTTTATGAAAAAACTAGATGAGAAACTGATTCCCCTCCAGGCAGAAATAAAAGCAAAAAAGAAGGAAAAATATGTCCGAGACAAAGAGGACTATTCCTCAGGCAAAATCTTCAATTGGAACCCCAACCCAGCCCTCACCCCAAAAAACAAAAAGAAAAAGCCGTGGAAAAAACCCGGCACTCCTGCCACACCAACCACCCCGAAAAAACCATCAATTCCTGCAAAGCCAACACCGTCTGGCAAAGACACTCTGAATAAAGACACTGACCCAGATAACGAAGACAGCAGCGAGGAGGTTCCTCCACCACCAAAGAAAAGCAGTAAAGAACCAGCCCCTTTAGGAAGCGGATCAGGAGAGGGAGAGGAAGAACCAAGCAGTCCCATAAAAGGAAAACGCAAAACAGTCTCATGGAGGGAGTAGGGTGTGAGGACTCAGATGTGAATCCAATTAAAATCTTCAATCTGACCACAGAAATTCTAACAAAAGACATGGAAAGTGTCCTGAAAAAAGGACTCAACTATTGTATTGAAGAGCCCTTTGACTTCACAGACTTTAAAATTGACCTCTTTAAGGCTATAAGAAAAATTCACCTTTTTAAGTTTTTTGCAAACCAAAAAAATCACAATAAAAAATCCACAAGCGAGCCTTTGGCACACAAACAAATTAAAGTGGGTCCTTTGGGGTTCTTTGGAGCCGATTCCCTGAATGAAACAGAGATTGAAGATCTCTCTGATCTTTTGGGAATAGATCCTGGGGCATGGGAGGAAACTCCTGTAGTTCAGAAGGAAAAACCTGTATTTTTGGGAGGAATAAAATCTACTTTCTATCCTCCTGTCTCCCCAGGTAACAGCATTGATTTGTTTGAAGAGTTAGTTAGCCGCGAAATAGAGGCCCTGATGTATCCACAACCGAAAAAGAATTTGTCTGAGCCCGAACAAAAAGCACTAAATCTAATGAAAAAATGGGAAGAAATTCTCATTAAAAAGGCAGACAAAGGAGGTGGGGTGGTTATAATGTATAAACAAGATTATATTGCTGAGTCTATGCGGCAACTAGGAGACAAACAAACATATGAAGAATTAAAATCTGATCCCACTTTAAAATACCAGAGTGATTTAAAAAATCTGTTAAGAAAATGGGTAGGTCAGGGCGCAATAAGTAAAAAACAGCTGGAAAAATTATTCCCTGAGCACCCTAAAAGGGCACACTGGTATTGCATTCCCAAAATCCATAAAAATCAGAAAACACCCCCTGGCCGCCCCATTGTTTCAGGGATCGGGTCCCTAACTGAACCCCTGAGCCAATTTTTAGATTGGCTACTTAGACCCCTTTTGAACAACATACCGGCTTACGTCAAAGATACAGGTGATTTTGTAAGAAACCTAGAAGAACTACAGTGGAGAGAAGGGCTCAGTTTGGCTTCTATAGATGTGGAGAGCCTATACACACGGATCCCTCAACAACGGGCAGTAGAAATAATACAGGAGATTTTGGAAAAAGAAAATCTTGATAATGCTCTAGTGGGATTCGTGTGTGAGGCTCTCGCATTTATACTATCTCATAACGCCTTTTCTTTCAGGGACTTGTGGTTCCTTCAAAAAGAAGGGACCGCTATGGGAACGCCAGTGGCATGTACACTGGCTAACCTGTTCCTCTCCCATCTTGAAGAAAAACTGGTCTACACCACCAGTAACCCTTTCCTAAAGCACATAAAGGTGTTTCTCCGCTACGTGGATGACATCTTTATTGCCTGGGAGGGCTCTGAGACTGACTTTAACAGCTTTGTATCTTTTTTAAACCGGAACGATTACAACATGAAATTCACCTCCAATTTTGGGGACCAGAGACTTGAATTTCTGGATGTCCAGTTGGAGGTGAGAAATGAAACCATCATGAGGTCAGTATTCAAAAAGCCAACCTCAATGAATACCTTTCTCCATTTTGGCAGCGCACATCCTGCACAAACTAAAGTCTCGTTACCCTTTGGCCAATTCCTTAGGCTAAAGAGAATAAATAACGATACAGAGGTCTTAAATATACAGTGCGATAAGATGGAGAGAAATTTCATTGAAAGAGGCTACCCACTGCCAGTAATAAAAAACGCCCGGAAAAAAGCCCTTAATTCTCAATCAAAGAAAAAAATTCAACAGGAAGATGAGAAGAAAAGGTTCGGTTTTCTTTTTAAATACGGGCCCATGTACGATCAGATAAAAAAGGCGATAAGAAAACACGGGCATGTGGTCGAATCTGACAAGGAGCTCTGTGCCTCTGGCATAGGCCCCCCCATGATAAGTTATAAGCGCTGTAATAACCTTAAAGACATTCTTATCAGAAACAGACTGCCCCCAGACAAAAAAACACTAACTTGGTTGGATAAAAGAAGACCTACTGGTAATTTCCAGTGTAGAAACTGCAACTTCTGTAAATACCATAAGGTTGAAAATCCGATTAATGTAGGAGGAATCGACCGCTTTGTCAATACCCTAATAACGTGCAAAACGTCGTGGGTCGTTTATGTCATTCAGTGCAGTTGTGGTAGGTTCTATATTGGTAAGACTATTCGCCCACTGTATGTTAGATTCCGCGAACATTACAAATCAGTGACATCAGGGTTTGGGTCAAAAAGGTTAATTAACCATGTGCGCGAATGCCACGATGGCAATGCAGATTGTCTTTCCTTTGCAGGGATCGAACATATTAGACCCACAAAGAAAGGTGGCGACTTACATAGACATTTGCTCCAATGTGAGAGCAGATGGATAATTGAGTCGCGAGCCTGTGGACCACTAGGTCTAAACGACAAGAATGAGCTAGCTCCGTTTCTGTAGTCTGCAAGCCATCTCTCTCTCCCTCACCCTTTTTTCTTGAAAAATATTGCGCTATTTGTATTTGGGATACTAGCATACGTTAATATCAATAGGTATAATCACCCATAGTTCGTCTTCCGGGCCAGGGGGGCGCCATGATCCGTTATTAGTGCTCCTTCCTGGTACCGGAGATGAACTGTGGGTTTCCCTTTTTTGTTAATTGGATCGCTGTGTCTTCCTTTATGAACACCCACGACTACTGGGCACATCTCTGTGGCCTATGTTCCTCTTTCCCAACAAGTAAATGGCAACGTATCAGGTCTAATAAATAATAAATGACACATCATACACGTAGCTTTTGACTGAGTGGCCAATAAGGTGACGACACATAGAGGCCCGAAGAGGTATCCAGGTGACCATACGTTGCCAGTGTAGTGTGGGTATAGATCATAATACAGGCAGTTGGAGGTGTGTTGGTGTGTCTGTGGAAACAATCCCTCCCTGACCATATACATTATTATATATGTGAATATGTTTGTGATAACATGCATAGTAAAACTTATGGCTTGGAAGGCGCAGGGGAGATGGAATTCTCCCGGTACTGCTGATAATTCAGCCTTCACTTTAGAGGGTTAATCATTCTAATCAATATGACACAAAAAAGGATGGTTTTAAACACCTTTCTTCCTCTTCCCCCCTCCCCATTGGGGAGTTTAATTTAGCTAAATTTTACTTACTATGGAACAATTTGATTCCCCTCTAACCATACATATCAACATTTATATAGATTATGTTTGTAATAACACACAAAGTGAGACTTGAGGCTTGAACGACGTAGGGGAAACGGATTTTTTTTTCCCCTTACTGCTGAAAATTCAGCTTTTATTTTAGACTGTTAATCAATTTAATCAATATGACACAAAGAGAAGGGAAGAAAAAGAAAGGGGAAAAGGGGATGGTTTTAAAACACTTTTCTCCTTTTTTTTTTTTTTTTTTTTTTTTTTTTTTTTCCCCCCTCCCCATTGGGGAGTCAAATCCGGTTCAAGTTCTCACTTATTGTGGAAATAAAGGTCTAGGCTTAATAGGTGAATTCCGCCTCTAGGATTAATTCCCACAGACCCACACACTCTTGCCTTTTCTAACCGCACGACACTGGCGCTTCACGTTTGGTTGCCTGAACAACGCCTGACATCAGGGGGTGATAACCTTACTGTAAAACACGGCTGTTAGACACTGGTAGTCTGCAGCCGACTGCCCTGATAACACCTGTCGTCAGTTAATAGGCGACATTTCCGCCATAAAGTATACCTCAGCGTTGCCTGTGTCATGGCGCTGACAGAAATGGCAGTGTCCTCTCTGTGCAGCATTAGGCTGCATTTCTGCATGAAATTGTAATTACTGTGACTTATTCATGTATATACTATGGTGACATTTTTGTAAGCATGTTTTTACTTCATTCTAGTGTTTTTAATTGCACACCTGTATCAAGGAGGAGGTGACGTTTAAGGGAGTTTCCCTATAAATTCTGCCATGACGTCACCTCCCCCAGACCTGTAGAAGCGGGCAAACCGCGAAACAGGACCTGTCGTCTGTACCTTCATGCACCCCCTCCCCGCACCTCTTCAATAAAGAAAGCACCTACGAACATACGGTGAGTGCCGCCTATTTGTTTTCTATACTTGGACTGTAAAGGCTTATATATAGCATGAGCCCCACATAGCCTCCTATATACTGTATGTGCAACAATATGTTATATATAGGGATGAGCGAGTACTGAAGTAATCGGACTCGCTATAGTCGCAACAAGTAGGTCCCGGTACTTGGTACTCGTTGCGAGTATAGCAAGTCCGATTGAAATGCGAGTACTCTCAGAGTATCTATATATACACTGCGAAAGCACACTAAAAGTGAAGAAAAGTTGTGAAAAAACAAAAAAACATCATACTCACCTTCTGACGCCTGCACCGATACCGGAAAACCTCAGGTCATTGATGCACGTAAGACCTGGCAATCTGGCCAATCAGGTGGCTGATTGTGATCACATGATTTGTGACGTCCGGCCATCTGATTGGTCAGATCGCTCCCAGCCATCTGATTGGCTATCAGACTGGCAGGTCCTTGCCATCAGAGGTGAGGTTTTCCGGTCCCGGTGCAGGCGTCGGAAGGTGAGTATGATGGGCTTTTTTATTTTTGAACAACTTTTCTTCACTTTTAGTGTACTTTCGCAGTGTATATATAGATACACTGCGAAAGTAAAAGGACTACTCGCTACTCCCGAGTAATCACAAGAGACTCGGCGAGTAGCCGAATATCGTTACTATTCGGCGAGTACCAAATAGTAACGATTATACTCGCTCATCCCTAGTTATATACTGTATGTCCCCTAGGAGTCTCACTACTTGTATGTATGTACTACAGGATGTTGCAACTAGTGAGCAAGTGTAATCGTTACTACTCGCATGGATAGGTGGCGCCCCTGTGACCAGGTGGCCACAGCGGGGAACTGCAGCTGAGGATTGGTGAAACGGTCAAATCCACACCAAAACCCACACACACACTCCAACCCTGAGCCTAAGTCACTTCATGTTGGGCGAGGGGGGTGGTGGAAGTAGCTAAGTGTGGGTGGGATGTAGAAAGGAACCCGGGAAAGGGGTGGAGGAACTGGAGTAAAACCCAGGAACACTAAGTTGGGAAGAAAAAGAAAGAGAGTGAGCAAGTTGGTGACTCCAGGTGACTTGAGTTGAATAAGTGACTCTTGTTGAAGAAGTTGGAGAGCAAGGAGAGAATGCCCAAGCAGAGACACCCTTCAGCTCGCAGTGACTGAGACCGAACTGAGACTGGAGGGGCCCGGTGGCCTGCACCACTAATGGCCGACCGGGAACCCAGGCTGACATCGAGGAAGGACAGAAGGAGTCAAGTGTACCCGACCAACCCGGGATATTGGTGGCTGGGCCAGAGAACCAGAGTGCCGACTCTGTAGATGTGGCAAGGAAAGCTTCAAGCCCCCAACCACAGGACACCCGCTAGAGAGCGGGAACTCTATGTCCCTGAACCTAACAATCCGTGCGGTAAAGACAAAGCCATCGTACTAGGGCTAGTGACCCAGGGTGTGGGACAACTCACTACAATGACTGTGACGGCTGGATCGTAACCGTACACGAAGGAGTGGAGAAGAGAACGAAAGGGCCCGAAAGGTGCACTGAGGGGGAGTGACGCAAAGAAATCATCCCGGCTGCAGTAAGAACCTAGACCCGTGAGAGCTGTAAAGACCTGCTGTGTAAGGCTTCTTTCACACTACGATTTTGCTAAATCCGATGCTGTCCGATGAAAATCGCACAGCATCGGATCCAAACTGATCCCTGCAATCGGATGCGAAATAAGCATCCGAATCCTACTTTTTGCAGGATCAGTTTGGGCTGTCACTTAGCTCCCCCTCCTCTCTGCCTCCTGTCATCTTGCTGTCTCCCTGCTGTCCCCCTGCTGCCCCCCTGTTTTGCCCTACTGTCCCCCTGCTGTCCCCCTACTCTCTCCCTACTGTCCCCTCTCCTGCTCCCCTCTCCTGTCCCCTCTCCTGTCATTTCAACATAACAAATCTTTATTCTCACCTTCCAGCGCTCCCTCGGCGTCTCCATCAGCTTCCGATCGGGTGTACAGGACCTGTGATGACGTCAGAAGCGTCATCGGGTCACATAAGCGGTTACCGCGGTAACCGGTCATGTGACCCGATCAGCTGATCGATTTGTGACATCATCACAGGTCCTGTTACCAAGCGGCTGCAGATGGAGACGCCGAGGGAGCGCTGGAAGGTGAGAATAAAATAAAAAATCTTTAAACACTTGATTTAACGTATATTTAACATATATATACATACATTGCAGAAGTTAAATTAGGCGGCACACAATAGGTTTAGTGTACTGAGCATGTACTGAGCATGCTCAGTACACTAAAATCGGGTCCGAGGAGACATCAGATGTTTCCTCGGACCCCGCTCCATAGGGCCCCATGTTAAATTGATCGGACCGAATCGGATGTGCACTAAATGCCATCCGATTTGGTCCTATCCGAGTTTGTCCGATTTTATTTTCGGTGCAAAAATCGGAGCAGGCTCCGATTTTTGCACTGATAAAAAAATCGGACAGAATCGGATTGGACCAAATCGGATGCCATTTAGTGCACATCCGATTCGGTCCGATGCCCATAGGGCTGCATGGGGCCAAATTCGGATCTGATGCTGTCCAATTTTTATTAAGGCTGGTTTCACACTACGATTTTGTTAAATCTGATGCTGTCCGATAAAAATCAGACAGCATCGGATCCGATTTAGCCCCCATGTTCTCCAATGGGGATCGGTTGTGCACTTAATGGCATCCGATTTGCATCCGATCCCATTCTGTCCGATTCTGTCTGATTTTTTTCAGGAGCCAAAATCGGAGACTGCTCCGATTTTGGTATCCGATTCAAAAATCGGATCGCATCAGATGCGATGCGATCCGATGCAATCCGATTAAAATAATATGGGAGTCTATGGGGGATCGGATCGGATGGAAAATCGGATCCGATTTTCTGTATTGAGCATGCTCAATACCCTAGACCACTCCCAAAACCTCCCACAGCCCTCCCCCAGCCATTTAAATCGGATCTGATAAAAAATCGGATGGATGGCATCCGATGGCATCCGATTTTGAGCATTCGATGCTGTCCAATTTTCATCGGACAGCATCGGATTTAACAAAATGGTAGTGTGAAAGCAGCCTTAAAGGGAACCAACCACCTCAGATGACGTGTATAAGCTGTTAATACATGTCCCTGGACCCTATGTACACCATTGCAGCTATGTTTTTGCTAAGAATATTGATAACAGCAAACCGAAATAAACAGTTTATAAACTTACATGATTTAGTACTTGAGGGCGTCTCCCTCGAGCTTTAGTACGAGAGGGCTGTGTCTCCAGCAGCCTGAGTGGCTTTCCTCCCCCTCCCTCTCTGTTTGCAGGACGTCACATTAGGGCGTGATATTATCTTGGTGTGGGCGGGCACCCAAGGCAGCTCCCGTCCGTGCACGTCTTCTCAGTGACGTCCTGCAAACAGAGAGGGAGGGGGAGGAAAGCCACTCAGGCTGCATAACACACAGCCCTCTCGTACTAAAGCCCGAGGGAGACGCCCTCAAGTACGAAATCATGTAAGTTTATAAACTGTTTATTTCGGTTTGCTGTTATCAATATTCTTAGCAAAAACATAGCTGCAATGGTGTAAATAGGGTCCAGGGACATGTATTAACAGCTTATACACGTCATCTGAGGTGGTTGGTTCCCTTTAAACAAGTAAAGAGCCTGGTATAGCCCAGCACGTTGTGGACTCAATTGTTATCCGCAGTGGGGAAAGAGAAGCCGCGATCGCATGGAGACGGTGTTGCTGTCGAGCCCCAGGCCCGGGTAGTACTCGGGTATCAGGCTCAGAGGGGGTTCACGGGGATGTCACGGGTGGTGGTGCCTGAGCCCGTGGCCTGAGTGACACTTCAAAAAGGGGTTATGTACAAGGGAAAAGAGTTGTCTCGTGGTGTACTTGATTGTATTACAAGTGGCCTACAGTAATGGTTTTGTGGACACTGCTACTAGACAAAAACTGACACCTGTGCTAGGTGCAGTTAAAAATTAGTAGGAACTACACAGGCAGTGTAGCTTCTTTCACAAGTGGGCTACACCACTGTGCGACACTGCTAGTCTGCTACTAGCCTGAACAAAGTGCCTGGACTAGCTGCAGCAAAAAATAATGCCTAATTAAGACAGGTGGTGTAGCTTTCTTTACAGCAGTGCTACATTACCTGCCCTTAAGAATTCAAAGAGCTATATTACTGTGGATGTGAGAAAGACTTGCACAGCACTGGCACACACCTGCCTGGCAAAAACTAATAGGGACTGCTCTAACCTAGCCCTGATAAGGGCTGCAATTAAAACTAGTCCCTGCTTCTATGAAGTAGCCCTGAAAAGGACTGATACACTACTACTCCATACTCTCTAATCCCTACTCCTAAGGCTGCCTTCACACTGCGGCAGTGTCCGGTCCGGGGCTGTCAGAAGTGACAGGCTGGACCGGAGTTTTCCTCCATAGAATCCTGTCGGGCTGCACGGAGCTGGATCCCGGCGGGTGTTAATTAGCTGCTATCCGGCTGCTGTGTCGCCAAATGAATCGTGCAGAAGTGGGGATTTTCTGCCGATTCCAAAAACGTTGCATGCACCGGTTTTGGAATCGGCAGAAAATCCCCACTTCTGCACGATTCATCCGGCGACACAGCAGCCGGATAGCAGCTAATTAACACCCGCCGGGATCCAGCTCCGTGCAGCCCGACAGGATTCTATGGAGGAAAACTCCGGTCCAGGCTGTCACTTCTGACAGCCCCGGACCGGACACTGCCGCAGTGTGAAGGCAGCCTAAGAAGCAGCCCTCAAAAGGGCTGATATTCCTAAAATTCGCACCCTCCCTCCAGTCCCTACTCCCTAAACCTATCTATCTAACTTTCTATTCGCTCACTAGATGTATAAGAACAGAATTGACAGTTTTCACTGTATAGCGCCCACAGCAGCAGTGGTGCCGTCTGACACAGAGCTGCAGCAATGAGCAAATGGTGGTGATGGGGAAAATGGCCGGGTCTTATAGGCAGTGCTTTTTTTGCGGCGGTACGAGCCGGTACGGCGTACCGGAAAATCTGACTGGCGTTCCGGAAAATCTCAGATGTCACATCTGAGATGTGAATGGCGGCAGCGTGCCGCTGTCCTCCGGTATGGCCCCCCGCTGTCCTCGCTGTCCCCCAGTGTGTCCAGGCTCCTCCAGTGTCCTCTGTGTCCCCCAGTGTCCTCCGGTGTGGCTCCCAGTTGTCCTTCGGTGTGGCTCCCCGCTGTCCTTGCTGTCCCCCAGTGTGTCCAGGCTCCTCCAGTGTCCTCTGTGTCCCCCAGGTGCAGCCGCGCTGGAGCAGATGTGGTTAATCTCAGCCTAACTTGCTGTGTGCCTCTGCTCAACTCCGCCCAGCCTGACGTTACAGCAGCCCGGCTCGAGCTCTGATTGGCTCCCAGGAACCAGCGGGCACGGCCAGATGACGTTGTGACCTCTGATTGGCTTGTCATTTGGCCGCACCTGCTGGTTCCTGGAAGCCAATCAGAGCTTGAGCCGGGCTGCTGTAACGTCAGGGTGGGCGGCGTTGAGAAGGGGCACACAGCAAGTTAGGCTGTGATTAACCCCATCTGCTTCAGCGCGGCTGCACCTGGGGGACACAGAGAACACTGGAGGAGCCTGGACACACTGGGGGACAGCAAAGAAAGCGTGGAGCCACACCGGGGGACAGCGGAGAGCCACACCGGAGGACACTGGGGGACACAGAGGACACTGGAGGAGCCTGGACACACCGGAGGACAGCGAAGACAGCGGGGAGCCACACTGAAGGCCGGGGGAGCCGGTAAGAAGCGGTTTGGGTGTGTGTGTATGTGTGTGTGTATGTGTGTGTATTCTCAGCCACCGGCGCCTGACAGCACCCCAAGACCGCCCAACTCCACCCCTCCCCCGCTCTTCACCTCAGAGATGCGTACCGGCAAATATTTTTTTACAAAAAAAGCACTGCTTATAGGGCTAGGACATGTGACTTACACAGCCAAAGATGCCTGACCTTGCTTGTGTGCACAAAATGCACTTTGCAGTGTGGGACTGTGATTGGCTGACAGCCTGAACCGCCCCACTGTACTGTATATGCAGTTAGGAGAAAAAGAGATTAAAGTTTAGATTTTTAGCTAATTTAAGTGTTTTATTTTAATACATGTAGCATTATTATACTGTATTTGAACATGGTTGTTCATAAACAAATGAAAAAGGAAATCAAAAACTTAATTTTTATTTTTTGTGTCAAAAAATGTTACATGGCCTTATTGCAATATTGATGCATATTGCACATTTGCACAGACAATATTTTTATATAACTGTAAACTATAACATCAAACTGTATGTAAATATATTTAAAAAAAAAAAAAAAGAACAAAAAAATAAAATGTTCAGTTACATAGTATTTAAGGTTGAAGGAAGACCTTAAAGGGGAACTCCAGTGAGAGAAAACTTTTTAGTACAGTTCCTGCCCTCCTACATGATGAAGCAGAGCCATACACAGCAGTTCCAGGATCTATAGACCTCTTATAAATCAATAAAATCATACCTGCTCCTCTGCTCTGGCCCCCACCTCAGGGAACTGAAATCTCTGTCTGAGAGCTTCATGTAGAAGCAAAAAGCAGGAGGTGTGT
The DNA here is from genome assembly GCA_033576535.1 of Allobates femoralis. NCBI lineage: Eukaryota > Metazoa > Chordata > Amphibia > Anura > Aromobatidae > Allobates > Allobates femoralis. The sequence continues at coordinate 223,389,753 of JARQOC010000003.1, forward strand.
CAGGGGCGTGGATGCTAGGGGCTGCAGGATCAGCCTACATTCACACCCCCTCACATTTCTGTATGGGGCGGGGCCATGACCGCCTGCTCCATGCTCCACACATACACTCCAGCCCCTGATATACCATCCTATGTGACAGCACAACACTGCAAATAAACAGTATGAATGCTGAGAAGAATGCAAAAATAAAAATGGAAGAGCTGACATCCTGCAGATCTGAAGACATGCTTTGTAGGTTCATATCTGCAAGGGAAAATAAGAAGCAGCAGCATGACCATGACATTGTAGGCATCTCAATCACTTTCCTGGTACTGTGAAATGCTGCATTTTTGCATGTTTTGGGCTGCATAACTGCATGGATAAATTGCCACAAACTGAAGCTTGTGAACACATATTTATAGTGCATGATGCTGTTCTTTACACATGGACCTGACGTGTCACATAGCCTAAAACTGCCGGGTACAAAACTGTAACATGAACAGAAAGTGCCTTCACATGGATTGATAAACTGAATAAACCATAATACTGCACATGTTTTAGATTGATATCATATAATAGGGATACATTGAAATAGCATTTTTTTTTAGCTGTTAATAGATATTACGTGATAATACAGGTGTGTACTATAACATGTGTGTAACAGATGCTGTAGACTTTGGATGCCTTGGTTTGCCTGTTACTGAGAAGTGATGATGATGATGATCCTTTGAAAGTTGCTAGGACAGGAAACTACCATGTTCCTATGGGGAAGAGGAGACCATGTAGAGCTGAATCGATCAATGTAATTATTTGTCTCTGCTCGTATCTTCACATTAACAGTACACATTATGCATCATCATACAGCAGAGGATCACAGCGTGTATCTGTATCTGCTTGGTTACATGATTGCTATTTGAAGCCTGGACCCCGTCACATAGAATGGTATATCAGGGGCTGGAGTGTATGTGTGAACATGGGGCTGGCGGTCACGCCCCCTGCCATGCCCCCTCCCCATTCAGAATTGTCAGGGGGTGTGAATGTAGGCTGATCCTGCTGCTCACAGCATCCACACCCCTGACACACCTCCTGCTTTTTGCTTCTACATGAAGCTCTCAGACAGATATTTTGGTTTCCTAAGGTGGGGGCAAGAGCAAAGGAGCAGGTATGATTTTATTAATTTATAAGAGATCTATAGATCCTAGAACTACAGTGTACAGCTCTGCGTCATCATGTAGGAGGGCAGGAACTGTACTAAAATGTTTTCTCTCACTGGAGTTCTCCTTTAAGTCCATCTAGTTCAACCAATAGCCTAACATGTTGATCCAGAGGAAGGCAAAAAAAAAAAATGTGGCGACACTAAGCTCCACATTGGGAAAAAAAATTCCTTCCTGACTCCACATACGACAATCAGACTAGTTCCCTGGATCAACGCCCTATCAAAGAATCTAGTATATATATAACCGGTAATATTATATTTTTTTAAGAAAGGCATCCAGGCCCTTCTTAAATGTTAGTAGTGAGTCACTCATTACAACATCATGTGGCAGAGAGCTCCATAGTCTCACTGCTCTTACAGTAAAGAATCCACGTCTGTGATTATGATTAAACCTTCTTTCCTCCAGACGTAGAGGATGCCCCTTGTCCCAGTCTCAGGCCTAAGAGTAAAAAGATCATTAAAAAGGTCTCTGTACTGTCCCCTCATATATTTATACATAATTATAAGATCACCCCTAAGCCTTCATTTTTCCAAACTAAATAACCCCAAGTTTAATAACCGGTCTTCTTGGTATTGCAGACCCCTCAGTCCTCTAATAACCTTAATCGCTTTTCTCTGGACCCGCTCTAGTTCAGCTATGTCTTTCTTATACACCGGAGACCAGAATTGTACACAGTATTCTAAGTGTGGTCGCACTAGTGACTTGTATAGAGGTAAAATGATGTTCTCCTCATGAGCATCTATGCCTCTTTTAATGCATCCCATTATTTTATTTGCCTTTGCAGCAGCTGCCTGACACTGGCCACTAAATATGAGTTTGTCATCTACCCATACACCCAGGTCTTTTTCAGTGATAGTTTTGCCCAGTGTTTTACAATTAAGCACATAATTATACCTTTTGTTTCCTCTGCCCAAGTGCATGACCTTACATTTATCCCCATTAAAGCTCATTTGCCATTTATCAGCCCAAGCTTATAGTTTACATAAATCCTCCTGTAATATAAAATTGTCCTCCTCTGTATTGATTACCCTGCAGTTTAGCTCAAAAACATATAAATGTGACTCTAATAAACAACAAAGAGTGCCCTTGTTAAAATGTAACTTTTAATAAATATTTTGTTAAAAATACCAATCGTGTGTATCCCTCACACCTAGTGTCTATATAACACGCCAATTATGCAGGGGCAGGGAACAATGGCCCTATATCCACCCTGTTCTTTCCTCTGCCTGACAACAGAGTTTTCTACACGTAACTTATATGGTGTCCCCGTTCCTCAATGACTCACCCTGGTGTCCCTGTCTCTACACTCAGGGAAAAACCATCAGTCAAGCACTTATCTTATCCTTAATGGGTTCCTAATGGATATGGGTCAAACCCCTTTATCCACTCTGATATATATGTGTTGAAACCAGATGGCGGATGCCTGTGTTTCTTATGCAATGTTATGGGCATACCTTAGATATATCGGTCGTGTTATAGGTACTTTACAAGCTTATCTCCTATGTATTTCCCTTGTATCGTCAGAGATTAAAAACTTACTACCACTTAGCCCCTATATACAATATGTACTTAGCAGGGCCATAGACCTGGTTTATGTGAACTTATCTATGTTATTATCTATAGGTATTAGATAAACCATATACCTTTGCCTTATGGGCTTTGATACTCAATATTCCCCCACTGGTTTCCTCTCCCACCTTTACAATAGTCATCCAAGGTGGTATCAGACCCAGAAAAAAGGGAATAGAGACAAGTATGTCAGGCAGATGTATGTCAATTATTGCCACTTATCTGTGCACACTGGATGCTGATGACTCACCGTTGCCAGGTTCTCAGGTCTCAGGCGCTGGCTGCGGTCAAGGTTCGGTGCCTGAGGCTGTAAGGGCCCGGTGGTCAATGCACGGTTAGGTAGAAAATAAAGTTTGTTTCGTGACGCCACCTGTGGGTGTCCGGTGATGGCACCGATGCTGCTTGGACCTCCGGAGGATGTGCAGCAGCTAGATGGACCCGCTCCCCACAGGATGAGCAATAGTCCCCGGGGTCAGGAGCTGCTCTGGTGGAATACGGCAGCTCGGGTAGTTTGATAAATGGATGGGTGGATGAGTTCAGAAACAATACTCGGACACAGTGCTCCTCTGCATGGGTCTTTACTGAAGTTATGCACGGCACACGGTATAACAGTCACTTGTAGGTAACGGACCGGGTGGTCCCGGTGATGCACGATATCTTTCCAAGGCTCCACAGTGTTCCCTCTTTAACTAACTGTCCCTTGTTACTCGTCGCTGCTTTCGTGCACCAGGTCAGGATACAGGGGAACTTCTAATGGGCACCCAAGCCGTGGTCCCAAGACGGCTCCAAAAGTCCCTGGACCCCAATGGTGAGTACCCCTCCTGGTACAGTTGCGGGGATGGTGAATGTTGTGATGCGCTCCTGAGAAGCTCTCTATCACTCCGGTTTGTAGTACAGAGGTGGACGTCTGTGCTACCTCGGAACCGGTCTCCGGATGGACTGGGCGCGGGTGTCTTTGGACCTGTCATTTGGTTACTAGTTACTTGGCCCCTTTCACGTCTGGGTCACCACTCCTCGGTGTCCTCCCTGTTAGCTGTCCTGTTCTGACTTCCTTCTTGTACTTGTCTCTCCCACATTCTAACTTTCTGTTCTGCTCTTTCCCCACACTGCACATCTCACACTCCTCCCACCAGGACCCAATTGGTCCTCTACCTCTGGATGTTGCATGTGGTGTAGGGAGCCTTGGAGTTAACCTGTTCATCACCGAGACGGAGAATACTGCACTTTCAGTCAGGGGTGCAGTACCCTCCTGTGACGCACTCGTTGCGGGGCGCCACACTGACATTAATGAAAAGGAGGGGCTATCAAGCACCCCCAACAGCGCCCCCAGGGTCCAGCAAGCCCCTTGGCATCTGAGAAAGGCACAGTCACTCCTGATGAAACCCACATGCCACCAGTGGGCAGAAACACGTCGAGTGTTTGGACAATGTGCACAGATAAGTGGCAATAATTCTTTAAATATATCCCCGGCACACAATAAAAGAAGAGAGATGATTATCCTTTTTGTGTTTTTTATTTTTGAAGGTGAAAAAGAGGTTGTATCACACGTGTCACCTTCAAAAATAAAAAACACAAAAAGGATAATCATCTCTCTTCTTTTATTGTGTGCCGGGGATATATTTAAAGACTTTGTGGCCTATTTTTCCCTTGTGCACCTAAACGGTGGTCGAGCTATACTATATGCTCTCTGAAGTGGCAATAATTGACATATATCTGCCTGACATACTTGTCTTTATTCCCTTTTTTTGGGTCTGATACCACCTTGGATGACTATATATCAGATTGGATACAGGGGATTGACTCGTATCCATTAGAAACCCATTAAGAATAAGATAAGTGCTTGACTGACGGTTTTTCCCTGAGTGTAGAGACAGGGACACCAGGGTGAGACATCGAGGATCGGGGACACCAAATAGGTTATGTGTAGAAAACTCTGTTGTCAGGCAGAGGAAAGAACAGGGTGGATATAGGGCCATAGTTCCCTCCCCCTGCATGATTGGTGTGTCATATAGACACTAGGTATGAGGGATACACACGATTGGTATTTTTAACAAAATATTTATTAAAAGTTACATTTTACCCTGCAGTTTAGTGTCATCTGCAAATATTGAGATTCTACTCTTTATGCTCACTACAAGGTCATTAATAAATATGTTAAAAAGAAGCAGGCCCAATACTGACCCCTGTGGTACCCCACTGTTAACTGTGACCCATTCTGAGTGTATTCCATTAATAACTACCCTTTGTTTCCTATCACTGAGCCAGTTCTTAACCCACTTACAAATATTTTCCCCTATCCCTATTATATCAACCTTTTGTGTGGCACCGTATCAAAAGCTTTTGAAAAGTCCATATACATCACGTGCACTGCATGTCTTTGGTCCAGTCCAGAACTTACCTCTTCATAGAAGCTTATCAGGTTAGTTTGACAGGAACGGTCCCTCATAAACCTATGTTGATATTGGGTCATGAGGTTATTTTTCTTCAGATACTCCAGTATAGCATCTCTTAGAAAATCCACAGTAGAGGTTAAGCTTACTGGCCTAAAATTTCCAAGTTCAGTTTTTGAACCCCCTTTTTGAAAACTGGCACCACATTTGCTATACGCCAGTCCTGTGGTGCAGACCCTGTTATTATGGAATCTTTAAAGATTAAAAATAATGGTCTATCTATGACAGTACTTAATTCCTGCAGTACTCTGGGGTGTATCCCATCCAGGCCCAGGGATTTGTCAACTTTAGTGATTTTTAGACGGTGCCGTACTTCCTGCTGGGTTAAGCAGGTTACATTTAATGGAGAGTTTTTGTAATCACTGATCATATTGTCTGTCATGGGATATTCTTGTGTAAATACTGTAGCAAAAAAGTCATTTAGCATACTGGCTTTTTCCTCATCCTCATCCACCATTTCACCCAGACTATTTTTAAGTGGGCCAACACAATCATTTTTTAGTTTCTTACTTTTTATGTAGTTAAATAATATTTTTGGATTTTTTTACTTTCTCTGGTAATGTGTCTCACTGTCTCAATCTTTGCTGCCTTGATTTGCTTTTTACAGATGTAATTTAATTTTCTGTGTTTATTTAAAGGGAACCTGTCACCCAAAATAACCTACCTAACCTGTTAATAGCTGTCCCTGCAGCCTTACAATACTTTCTAAGCCATCCCCATCTGACCTATTTTAGTAATCTATGAGTACAATAAAGTGGTTACAAACTTACGAAATCCATGACAGCGGGGCGTTCCTCGCTGCGGTCACGTGATGCCGGGATTACGTCACTTCCGGTCACCGCAAGTCTCACACAGGCAGACTTCGCGCATGCGCAGATTGCATGCTGAAGTCTGCCTGTGTGCGACCGGAAGTGACGCAATATCGGCATCACGTGACCGCGTCGCAGCGGTGACGTTGCGGGCGTGATATTTAAATCATGCCCGAGCTCTGCAGTGTGTAATGACGCCCATTAGGGCGTAATAGAGCGGCAAGGCGGGGGTAGCACTGCACAGGGGACCCGCCTACCCATCACAAACGCAGTGAAGAACGCCCTGCTGTCATGGATTTGGTAAGTTTGCTAACTACTTTATTGTACTCATAGATTACAAACATAGGTCAGATAGGGATGGCTCAGAAAGTATTGTAAGGCTGCAGGGACAGCTATTAACAGGTTAGGAAGGTTATTTTGGGTGACAGGTTCCCTTTAATGCCTCATCACTACCTACTTGCTTTAATTACCTAAATGCTTTCTTTTTGTCACTTATTGTGTCCCTTGCAGCCTTATTTAGCCATAGTGGTTTCCTCATATTTCTAGCGTGTTTATATTCCCATAGGATATATAATGTGCATAGGTCCTATTCAGGATGCAAATAAACATCTCCCATTTGCTTTGTGTACTTTTATGTCTCAGGACATCGTCCCAGTTTATTGCACTAAGGCTACCTTCACATTTGCGTTCCCCTCTGCAGCGTTCTCTTGGCCTTACCTCCACTTCTCCGAATTAGGGGAGGGTGGCAGTTATTTTAGTAGGCTAAACTGTAGGTGTAGAATTGTGTGTGTGCCTGCTTCCCAGCCGCCGCCTGCAGTGTTCACAGTAGAACCGCTACTACTACTCCCCTCATCCACCCCGCTCCCCTGAGGTAAAGCTCCACCTGTGGGGAGCTGTTCTACCAAAGCTGCATTCCCATCACCTCAGCGGCTGGCCGCAGCGCTGGTAATCCTGTTACCAGGTACCACAGGTGGCGTCACGATACCATTTCCCCTATCATCATCACCCCCACCCCCGCTACTGAGGGTCCAGGGCACGGAACTAGAAACCATCCAGCCGTGATTCCCCCACCGAAATAACCACCTGTCTCGGTATCCGAGTACCCCCTAACCTGTCAACCGGATCATGTACATGCACTTTATGCATCTTTCTTTACCGCTATTCCTTCTTACTGTATTGACTGCTCTAACCCCACCCCCCATGCCACCCCCAATTTCATTATTTGTGCCCAGGTTAATATTTACACTATCTTCCCCTCCTGTACAATGAATACCCTCCCCCGAATCCCTAGTTTAAACACTCCTCCAACCTTCTAGCCATTTTCTCCCCCAGCACAGCTGCACCCTCCCCATTGAGGTGCAGCCTGTCCCTAGCATAGAACCTGTAACCAACAGAGAAGTTGGCCTAGTTCTCCAGGAAACCCCTCCTTCCTACACCAATTCCTGAGCCACTTATTTATCTCCCTAATCTCCCGTTGCCTCTCTGGTGTGGCACGTGGTACAGGCAGTATTTCAGAGTATACTACCTTGGAGGTCCTTGCCTTAAGATTGCAGCCTAATTCCCTGAAATCATCTTTCAGGACCTTCCACCTACCTCTAACTTTGTCATTTGTGCCAATGTGCACCATGACCGCTGGGTCCTCACTAGCACCTCCAAGTAATCTGTGAACGCGATCAGCGATGTGTCGGACTTGAGCACCAGATAGGCAGCAAGCACACTGTTCGACGATCCCTGTCTTTGTGACAGATTGCCCTATCTGTTCCCCTAATAATTGAGTCCCCCACTATCAGCACCTGTCTAGCCTGCCCTGCTCTCCTGTTTTCTGCCTTACTGGAACTGACACTGCTCCGGCTTTCAGAGGTCATGCCTTGCTGCAGCAGTGCTATCCATGTACTGACACCCCCCTCATCTGCCAACTTAGCAAATTTATCAGGGTGTGCCAGATCAGGGCTAGCCTCCCTGGCACTCTTTCCTCTACCCCGCCTTCTAACTGTCACCCAGCTAGCTGCCTCACTGTCCTGCAGCTCCATGCTACCATCCTCCCCCACATCTATCCCAGGGAGCAGCTGTTCAATGAGCAGCACACTCCTTTCCATATTGTCTATGGATCTCAGTGTTTCCAGCTGTTGATTTAGATCCAGTATCTGGGCTTCCAAATTCACAATGTGCTCACATCTCACACAGCAGTATGCACCCTCGACTGGCTGTTCAAGGATTGCATACATGTGACAAGATGTACACTGGATGGCATTGTTAATTATGGAGCTCATTTCATAATGGGGATTGCACCAGACAGAGATGATAAATAAAAAGAATTGTAAAGTATTAATAAAATACAACCAGCAATTCAGAAAGTCCTCCCTTCCAAAGTCACTGAATCACAAGTCACACACTTACTTCCGTTCGCACTTACGCTCCGGTCACACTTGCTAAGGAAGAAGACTTAAAGAGATTTATTTTTTTTTACCTTCAGCAGAAATCCAACCTACAGGTCAGTGAACTTCCAGATTTTTCTATATAAAATGGTAAATAAGGTTCACAATACTAGGTTTACCGTTTGCATTCGTCACAAATATAATTTACATGTCTTTTGCATAAGTACCTTGCACAAATGGAACATATCACATTTGTTTTTTGATTACTTGATGTTGGACAGAAGGCTCATAATTTCCGTTTTAGGCTGGTTGCGTTGCTGGTGGAGGCCGTGGGTATCGTAGCAGTGCTGGTAGAAGCCGTGGGTATCGTAGCAGTGCTCGTGGAGGCTGTGGGTATCATAGCAGTGCTGGTGAAAGCCATTGGTTCACTTTCTTTTGCATGCTGTTGGATCCTGTGGATAATGGCTACCTGTCCATCATTTCTGGGTATTACTTTTCTTTCTTCAATATATGGGCTAACCAGTGATTTTCTCCTCTATAAAAATTGTTCTTTTACATAGTTTATTTTTTGTTACAATTTGGGTCTATTTCACGACATAAGAACACATTGTATGCCAACACATCAAGAATGTTGTAAAATAAAAAAAAATTGGCCACCGATTTCTTTTGCGTTTACAGCTGATCTAGAGCAGTGGTGGCCAGCTCCAGTTCTCAAGGGCTGCAAATAGTTCATGTTTTCAGGATTTCCTTAGCATTTGACAGTTGGAATCATCACCTGTTCAGAAGAATAAATTATCAACTGTCAAATACTAAGTAAATCTTGAAAACCTGCAGTAGGTGCTGCCCTCGAGGCCTGGAGTTGCCCACCCCTGATCTAGAATATCAACTGTCGCTGTCACGTCCCACTGACGGACTACACACGTGGACCCACTGGACCGCGTAAAGCGGATGCTGACACCGGGTGATAGAGAGGCAGACACGTACCGTAGAGTTAACGGGTTTATTACAGACAACAAAAACACAGAACTACACGCCCCTGGAGAGGGCCACAAGGCCGCAACACTGGAGACCCAGCGAGGGAGACCCCGGAGCGCTTGACCCCTATACAGGGATACCGCCGGGATCAGCCTCGAAGGGGCCAATGCTACGGACACAAGTGTTCAACCGACCCCAGGCGACGTGGTAATGAAACAGCACCCGGGAATACAATACGAAACGAGAACCGTGAATACAGAGCACCAGGAGCACGGGGAACTAGGAACGCAGGGAGATCCAGGAACACGGAGAGATCCGGATAAGCGGCAGAGGAGCTGCACGGAAACAGTACGGAGAATTGCGAGCACCACGGAGTCCGGTCCGGGGAAGTCCAGGGAAACCACACAAGGACGGTCCGGAGGAAAGGTAGTGACGCAGCACGGAGCAACACGAAGGCAGAACAGCGACACTGCAACAAGAACAAACAGATGTATGTTAAATACTGCAGAATCACAGCATACAATAGGACCAGGACCGGCAACTTCAGGATGAATGAAGAGGGCCGGCAAGGTCTAAGAGTAAATGCACACCTGCAACAAGAACAAACAGATGTATGTTAAATACTGCAGAATCACAGCATACAATAGGACCAGGACCGGCAACTTCAGGATGAATGAAGTTGCCCCGGCAAGGTCCAGAAGCAAGTGCACACTTTATATACCTGCTGCCCTACAGGGACTGGCCGAGAGGCGGGGCAGCCTAATTGGCAGCTGGCCCAATAAAGGTAGCAGAGAGAGCGGCCCCGCCCCCTAGTGAACACACTGAGGGGAAGCAGAGCAGGGCAGCAGTCAGGGAGCGACAGTCTGAGCAGCAGGTGTGCGATGGAGCACCCCGGAACCCCGGGATCGCCTGCGGACGACCTGTAACCTGGAACCCCGACCCCGGAACCGGGAAGGAAGGGTAACTGCACGGGAAGAGGGACGAGCAGGGTGCAGGGCGGAGGCGCTGGACCGCGGGGCAGTTACAGTACTCCCCCCGCCACGCCCCCCCGGAACCAGGCCGGCATGAAACCTGCGCAAGAGGCGAGGAGCATCGATGTTCTCCTCCGGCTCCCAGGACCGTTCTTCAGGGCCGAACCCCTTCCAGTCAACCAGGTACCAAGTGGAACGGCCCCTCTTCTTCATGTCCAGGATGGCACTGACCTCGAAGACGTCCGAAGCCGAGACCGGCGGGGGCCGTGCTCCAGACTCTTGGGAGTACCGGTTGAGGACTAGAGGTTTGAGGAGAGACCGGTGGAAAGAATTATGGATACGCAGAGTAGGCGGCAATTTCAGCTGGTAGCATACCTCGTTTATCCTCCGGATGACGTCAAAAGGACCAATGTAGCGAGGACCCAATTTGTAGGACGGCACCTTGAGACGGACATACTTGGAAGAAAGCCATACCTTATCCCCTGGCTGGAACAGGGGGGCGTCCAAACGTCGTTTGTCGGCATGGTCTTTCATCCGTCTAGATGCTTTTTCCAGGGCAGACCGCGTCTCGGTCCAGATCCGGGGGAAGTCACGTGCTACCTGCTCCGCTGCTGGATTTGGGGTTGAGATGGCCACGGGTGTCGGTATCCTTGGATGGTGTCCGTAGACTATGAAAAAAGGAGAGTTATGCGAAGACTCACCGACATGGTTGTTATAGGCGAACTCTGCCCAGGGAAGCAGGGAGACCCAGTTGTCATGATGGGCGTTGATGTAGTGCCGTAAGTAGCCAGACAGCACCTGATTCACTCGTTCCACCTGCCCATTGGATTGCGGATGATAAGCAGATGAGAAATCCAATGTGACATCGAGTTTCTTGCAGAGCGACCGCCAGAATCGGGAGACGAATTGCACGCCTCTATCGGACACGATATGGGCTGGCAGACCATGTAAGCGGAGGATATGAAGGAAGAACAGCTCCGCTAACCGGGGTGCAGAGGGAAGGCCAGGCAATGGTATGAAGTGGGCCATTTTGGAAAACCTGTCCACGACTACCCATACCACTGTGTTACCGGAGGAGGCCGGGAGGTCGGTGACGAAGTCCATCGCGATGTGCCTCCAGGGCTCAGAGGGTACCGGTAGAGGGAGAAGAGGCCCGACGGGCAGTCGCTTGGGCGTCTTGTGACGTGCACAAGAGGAACATGCGGAAACGAAGTCCGTAACATCCTGTCGCATCTGAGGCCACCAGTAGTGTCGTCCTATCAACTGTAGGGTCTTCGTTATACCCACATGCCCTGCGACTCTAGAAGAATGACCCCAGGTCAGGACGTGTCCTAGATCCGCCTCGGCTACCAGTGTTTTACCTGGTGGGGGAAGAGACAGTCGGAGAGGAGCTACTATACCGAGACTGGATGGACTGATGATGGGGCGTGGCTCCTCCTCCTGGTCTTCGACGTGAAAGGACCGAGACAAGGCGTCTGCCTTGATATTCTTGTCTGCCGGGCGGAAATGAAGACGAAAGTTAAAACGAGCAAAGAACAGCGACCATCGTGCCTGCCGGGGGTTGAGCCTCTGAGCAGACTGCAGATAAGCCAGATTCTTGTGGTCGGTGTAGATCACCACTGGGTGTACTGCGCCCTCAAGGAGGTGGCGCCATTCCTCCAGAGCCATCTTGATGGCCAGCAACTCCCGGTCCCCGATGGAGTAATTCCTTTCACAGGAGGTAAAAGCTTTGGAGAAAAAACCGCACGTCACCATGCGTCCCGTGGAGGTCCTCTGAGTGAGAACGGCTCCTGCTCCCGAGGAGGATGCGTCCACCTCCAGAAAGAACTGCTTATCCGCCATGGGCCTGTGGAGAGCAGGAGCAGAAGAAAACGCATTCTTGAGCGTTAAAAAGGCGGACTCGGCCTCGGGGGTCCAAGCCTTGGCGGGCGTCCCCCTCCGGGTTAATGTGGTGAGTGGTTTAACTACATCCGAGAACCGAGGAATAAACTGCCGATAGTAATTGGCGAAGCCCAGGAACCTTTGGATCGCCTTGAGTCCCACCGGTCTGGGCCACTTCAGGACGGCGGACAGCTTCTCTGGATCCATTTCGAGTCCGGTATCGGAGACGATGTAACCTAGAAAGGGCAAGGAAGTTTGTTCGAAAACACACTTCTCATATTTGGCGTACAGTCGGTTCTCCCGCAATCGGCGTAGGACCCGCCGGACATCTCGCCTGTGAGTGGGCAGATCGGGGGAAAAAACCAAGATATCGTCTAGGTAGACCACGACACATACATAGAGAAGATCCCGGAAGACATCGTTTACGAATTCTTGAAATACAGCAGGGGCATTGCTCAAGCCGAATGGCATTACCTTATATTCGTAGTGGCCATCACGCGTGTTGAAGGCGGTTTTCCATTCATCGCCTGCTCGGATTCGGACGAGATTGTACGCACCCCGTAGATCCAGCTTGGTGAAGATCCGAGATCCCCGCAGCCGATCGAAGAGCTCGGGAATCAGGGGCAGCGGGTACCTGTTCTTCACCGTTATGGCGTTGAGTCCCCGGTAATCGATACACGGTCGGAGAGACCCGTCCTTCTTCTTTACGAAGAAGAAACCCGCTCCGGCGGGTGAAGAAGACTTCTGAATGAATCCTCGTGCTAGGTTATCCCTAATATATTCTGCCATGGCCTGAGTCTCGGGCGGGTTCAGCGGGTAGATGCGCCCCTTGGGGAGTGAGACCCCGGGGACCAGATCGATGGGACAGTCGTACGGCCTATGAGGAGGTAACGTCTCGGCTTCTTTCTTGTCGAAGACGTCCGCATAGGACCAGTAGGCTGACGGCAGACCGGGTAAGGCTGCCGGAGAGGGAGGCATCCGAGCGGGGCTTACGGGACGAAGACATCGACTGTGGCAATTCGGGCCCCACCGCAAGACTTCACCGGTTCGCCAATCCAGCACGGGTTCATGTACGCGAAGCCATGGCAAGCCCAGCAGGAAGGGAGGGGAAAGGGACGGCAGAACATAGAAGGTGAGACGCTCCGTGTGCAGAGCTCCCACTTGTATCTCCACTTCACCTGTGATGCTTGTTACCGAATCCCGTAGAGGTCTTCCATCAACGGCAGTGATGGTGCGTGGATGCTGTAGAGGATGGATGGGTATACCCAGGCGCTGGGCCGTCTCCTGCTGTACGAAGTTGCCAGCCGACCCGGAATCCAGATATGCCATCTCCGAATGGCGTAGACTGCCGACCTTCACCTGGATAGAGATTGTAAGAGGTTGAGAGGAATCACCCTCGCCTAGGTTGGCCTCTCTTACCTGACCTAGACGGAGGAGTTTTCCGGCCGCTTGGGGCACTGCCGACAGAAGTGACCGGATCCTCCGCAGTAAAGGCACAGACCCCGGGTAATCCTCTCCTCTCTCGTCTGGGTACTCAAACGGGTGCGATCAACCTCCATGGACTCGTGGCCCGCTTGGGATGCCGAGGGTGCAGGAAGAAGGGGTCGCTGGAATGTGGGAGCCAGACGGGGAGATCGCCTCTCCTGAGTCCTCTCCAGTGTCCGCTCCTTGGACCGCTCCTGAAGGCGGCGACCGATCCGGACAGCCAGGGTAATGAGCTCCTCCAGGGAGTTGGGTAAATCCCGAACAGCCAGTTCGTCCTTGATGCGACTGGATAATCCCCGGCGGAAGACACCGATCAGGGGCTCATCCGTCCAGCGGAGCTCGGAGGCTAGGGTACGAAACCGGATAGCGTACTGACCAACAGACAGGTTACCTTGCTGTAGGGTGAAGAGGGCCTCTGTGGCGGAGGCTACCCGTCCGGGCTCGTCAAAGGTCCTACGGAACGTATCCAGGAAGGCTTGTAGGTTCGACACAATGGGGTCCTCTCTCTCAAGCAAGGGGTTAAACCATGCCAGTGCCTCTCCCTCGAGGTGAGAAGCCAGAAATGCCACCCTTGCCTCATCCGTCAGGAATTGGTGGGGTAACAACCGGAAATGGAGTTGGCATTGGTTAATAAACCCCCGACAAGCCTTAGGGTCCCCGGAGTACCTGGTAGGCTGGCACAGCCGTGGATGAGATGCAGCACCAGCCGGGAGTCCGGAGGATGAGGCGGAGACGGAACCCGAGGCGTCTGTCGTTCTCTGTAAGCTGATGAGTCGGTCGTCAACGGAGGACATGAAGGACAGCAACCGGGTCTGCATCTCCCTCTGGTGGTCCAATTCCTGGTGGATACGAAACACCTGGGAGGAGAGAGAGGGGTCAGAGGCAGGGAGAGACCCTAAACGGGCCTCCAAGGACTGGACAAATGACGCGATTTGGTCATGACTCTGGCGGAGTCCGGCAAGCTCTCTCTGGGCATCAAACCTAGCGTCAGCGGGGTCCATGGCCGGGGCAAAATCTGTCACGTCCCACTGACGGACTACACACGTGGACCCACTGGACCGCGTAAAGCGGATGCTGACACCGGGTGATAGAGAGGCAGACACGTACCGTAGAGTTAACGGGTTTATTACAGACAACAAAAACACAGAACTACACGCCCCTGGAGAGGGCCACAAGGCCGCAACACTGGAGACCCAGCGAGGGAGACCCCGGAGCGCTTGACCCCTATACAGGGATACCGCCGGGATCAGCCTCGAAGGGGCCAATGCTACGGACACAAGTGTTCAACCGACCCCAGGCGACGTGGTAATGAAACAGCACCCGGGAATACAATACGAAACGAGAACCGTGAATACAGAGCACCAGGAGCACGGGGAACTAGGAACGCAGGGAGATCCAGGAACACGGAGAGATCCGGATAAGCGGCAGAGGAGCTGCACGGAAACAGTACGGAGAATTGCGAGCACCACGGAGTCCGGTCCGGGGAAGTCCAGGGAAACCACACAAGGACGGTCCGGAGGAAAGGTAGTGACGCAGCACGGAGCAACACGAAGGCAGAACAGCGACACTGCAACAAGAACAAACAGATGTATGTTAAATACTGCAGAATCACAGCATACAATAGGACCAGGACCGGCAACTTCAGGATGAATGAAGAGGGCCGGCAAGGTCTAAGAGTAAATGCACACCTGCAACAAGAACAAACAGATGTATGTTAAATACTGCAGAATCACAGCATACAATAGGACCAGGACCGGCAACTTCAGGATGAATGAAGTTGCCCCGGCAAGGTCCAGAAGCAAGTGCACACTTTATATACCTGCTGCCCTACAGGGACTGGCCGAGAGGCGGGGCAGCCTAATTGGCAGCTGGCCCAATAAAGGTAGCAGAGAGAGCGGCCCCGCCCCCTAGTGAACACACTGAGGGGAAGCAGAGCAGGGCAGCAGTCAGGGAGCGACAGTCTGAGCAGCAGGTGTGCGATGGAGCACCCCGGAACCCCGGGATCGCCTGCGGACGACCTGTAACCTGGAACCCCGACCCCGGAACCGGGAAGGAAGGGTAACTGCACGGGAAGAGGGACGAGCAGGGTGCAGGGCGGAGGCGCTGGACCGCGGGGCAGTTACAGTCGCTTTTGTGGCATTGAAATGTAAAATCATATCCGGTTTTCTGTCGTCTCGATTATTGGTTTCACCATCATGGTGCATTGTGCTCATCGGAATTTTTGGGACTGTAAGAAACTACTGTTGTATCCTCAGTAAAATTACTACTGAATTGAACTATTTCTATATGAAGAGTATGGTAAATAAGATACAGCAAAAAAGAAAAAATTTGTGACACGCCCCGTGGGGGCCGCGAGGTTACTTGGAGCCGGGCCTTCTCCCTCTCTCGTCTCTTCTGGCGATGTCGTCTGGGGGGAGATCGGGAGTCTTTGGGAATGTCACAGTGGCGTGACCCTGTCCGTGGCCCTGGATCAGTCAATAAAAGGGGGGAAAGGGATTATAGAATAGGGGATTTTGGGGTGGTTGTCGTGACGCCACCCGTGGTATGTGGCTATTAGTGGCCGCCACTGTAGACTGGGACCTCCGGGGAAGATGGGATGACAGCCATGATGGTGTCGCTCCCCACGGGTAGAGCTGGTCCCCAGGGCATCCGGAGTAGGGGGTTATTAGCGTGATGCAGGGCCGGCAGGGCTGATCTGGCTGCAGGGAAGGGTTGGAGCATCTCCCAGTCAGGCTCCTGCTGCCTGCACGGTGTTTCAGTCTACCGCTCCTCACGTAGGAAATAAACAGCCTCACACACAGTTCTGAGGTCCAAACCTGGTTTACTTGGTTCTCTCTGCTAGCACCACAGGTTACAGTTCAAGTACATTTGCAGTCCGGGTAGTCCTTAGCAACCAGGATGGCTTGACCAGTGCACCTTTTTCGTGTTCTTTCCCTCTCGGGTCATTCTTCCTCAGCGCTGCCTGCTCGCTTCACTCCTGCACGCGCCTCTGCACACAGTGCCCCAATCCAGCAGCCACTGGCCTTCTCGAGTGGCCGGCCACATACCCTGACCCTAGTATGGCTGCCTTCTCAGCGGATGTGTCGGGAGTAGGCCACAGCTCCACTAGATCTCGTGTCCTCTGGTTCTGTGTTTGGTGCTTGCACTGCCCCTCCGCTTTACTCCAAATTCGGGCACACAGGTGGATTGCTCACTGCCTAAGCCCCTAGGGCTTCTACGTCTCTCTGCAGTCTCTTGTTCCAGGAACCCGGGACTAGCCTCACGTCTGCTCAAGTCCTCCTGGTCCTTCCTCTCTGGCTTCCCTCTCTGTTCTCCCTTTCACTTCCTGTCCTCTCTCTCTGTTATTGTTCCTTTTCCTACTTCCTTGCTGTTCTTCTTATCTTCCCACCCACAACCTTTCTCTCCCAGCCGTCCCACTGACTAGGTTCATCTGCTGTCCCTGGGACCGAGTGTGTTGGGTGTGTTTGTGGGTGACTGGACTTCCGAACCTGTTACTGTAAACGGAATACCACACCCGTGGATTGAGTGCAGTACCCCTTTGAGGCGGCCAGAGCGCAGGGGCACCGCATTTGCACATAACTATACTGGAAGCGAATCCATTTGCAGAATTGTAATTTGAAAATGTATGTACGTGTAAATCTGTATGGACCAAAAGGACATAAATTAATAAATAGTATTAGATGCAGTATATAGTCCAAAATAAGATAACTCATTTATTTTACTCAAAAAAAGGCTGGAGAATAGTATAAAAGAATATCTAATTTTTGACCGAACAGTACAAGTGTAAAAAAAAAAACAAAAAAAATACCCATAGAAAGAACGCCTCAAAATGAGGGCGAGTCAATTAACCACAAGTTTCAGAACCGCATAATGAATATAAAAAAAATATCAAATTTCAAATTTAGTCATTCTTGACCGAACAGAGCAGCAGGGTTAAGGCACCCCTCAGTGACTGTGGTACAGTGTTGGCCAAAAGTAATGACACCCCTGCAATTCTGTCAGATAATACTCAGTTTCTTCCTGAAAATGATTGCAATCACAAATTCTTTGGTATTATTATCTTCATTTAATTTGTCTTCAATGAAAAAACACAAAAAGAATGGTCCTAAAGCCAAATTGGATAAAATTCCACACCAAACATAAAAAAGGGGGTGGACAAAAGTATTGGCACTGTTAGAAAAATCATGTGATGCTTCTCTAATGTGTAATTAACAGCACCTGTAACTTACCTGTGGCACCTAACAGGTGTTGGCAATAACTAAATCACACTTGCAGCCAGTTGACATGGATTAAAGTTGACTCAACCGCTGTCCTGTGTCCTTGTGTGTACCACATTGAGCATGGAGAAAAGAAAGAAGACCAAAGAACTGTCTGAAGACTAGAGAAGCCAAATTGTGAGGAAGCATGAGCAATCTCAAGGCTGCAAATCCATCTCCAATGACCTGAATGTTCGTGTGTCTACCGTGCACAGTGTCATCAAGAAGTTTAAAGCCCATGGCACTGTGGCTAACCTCCCTAGATGTGGATGGAAAAGAAAATTTGTCAAGAGATTTCAACGCAAGATTGTGCGGATGGTGGATAAAGAACCTCGACTAACATCCAAACAAGTTCAAACTGCCCTGTAGTCCGAGGGTACAACAGTGTCAACCCGTACTATCCGTCTGCGTCTGAATGAAAAGGGACTGTATGGTAGGATACCCAGGAAGACCCCACTTCTTATCCCAAGATATAAAAAAGCCAGGCTGATACTTACCTGGCAGGGGAGATACCATGATCAATAAGGTGGTTCTCCCAGGGTCAGGCTCATCCATTGCACTGCGGGTGTGCTGACCCCTGCGATTTCCCCAAATGCATAATTTGTGGTAGTGGGGGACTGCGTTCGCGCTTTCCCCTGTAAAAAAAAAAAAAAAAAAAAAAAAAAAAAAAAGCCAGGCTGGAGTTTGCCAAAACTTACCTGAGAAAGCCTAAACCATTTTGGAAGAACGTTCTCTCTTTTTGGGCAAAGGCAGCAGAGTTTACAGGAGAAAAAAAAAAGAGGCATTCAAAGAAAAGAACACGGTCCTTATAGTTAAACATGGCGGAGGTTCCCTGATGTTTTGGGGTTGCTTTGATGCCTCTGGCACTGGACTGCTTGACCATGTGCATGGCATTATGAAGTCTGAAGACTACCAACAAATTTTGCAGCATATTGTAGAGCCCAGTGTAAGAAAGCTGGGTCTCCCTCAGAGGTCATGGGTCTTCCAGCAGGACAATGACCCAAAACACACTTCAAAAAGCACTAGAAAATGGTTTGAGAGAAAGCACTGGAGACTTCTAAGGTGGCCAGCAATGAGTCCAGACCTGAATCCCATAGAACACCTGTGAAGATGTAAAAATGGCAGTTTGGAGAAGGCACCCTTCAAATATCAGGGACCTGGAGCAGTTTGCCAAAGAAGAATGGTCTAAAATTCCAGCAGAGCATTGTAAGAAACTCATTGATGGTTACCGGAAGCAGTTGATCGCAGTTACTTTGGCTAAAGGTTGTGCAACCAAGTATTAGGCTGAGGGTGCCAATACTTTTGTCTGGCCCATTTTTGGTGTTTTGTGTAAAATGATCATTGTTTTGCTTTATTCTCTTTTAAATTGTCTTCAATGAAAAAACACAAATGAAGATAATAATACCAAAGAATTTGTGATTGCAATCATTTTCAGGGAGAAACTGAGTATTATCTGACAGAATTGCAGGGGTGTCAATACTTTTGGCCAACACTGTATATGCCTTCCAGTCCCAGGCCAGATGTACATAGAATAACTACCACCTTGTCACTGACAGAGTCCCTGAATGACAAGCACCAATTGCTTCCACCAGTTTCTCATTTGATATAAGTCCAGTCCATGAACAGGCTTATAGTTGTTCAGAAACTAATCCAGGGAGCATATAATGGTTAATTAGCAAACAGATGTGGGAATTTGTGATCGAGCTAAAAGAGCAACCCAAGATTAAATTTATATACTTAATCGCCGTAGGGGCACACTAGAATAATATTTACAGGTATTATGAAAAGGTTATAGTCAGTTATGCAATTAAAAGAAATGGAATTCACAGATATACATACAAATGTGATCAGTTACCGGTTCCTTTTTGCTGGTGGTGGCTACACGGAGGCAGCGTCAGGCCACCGGGTTCTCTTGGGTATACTCTGGCTTGTGATGTATTACTTCTGAGGAGGCCTTATTACAACAATCCAGCAGAGGTCTGGTATTCTTATTCTGTAAGTTGGCAGCCCCTCTCCTGCCAAGGGGCCGTCCTGTAGTACCAACCTTCTGTGTTGTGTTATGAAATACTCAAAAGCTACTATGGGTCATACCTTTCCACCGGGAAGAGCTTGGCTCTACAATAGAATAACAAACATGGGTTCTCCAGTTGGCTTCAACTCCTCATTCTAAGGATATATCTACTCATCATGGATTGCTAGAATGAATCCAGAGAGCAGCTAGCTGTGTGCGGCTGGCCATCCCAATTACAGCGGTGTGAGGTATAGAATGCTAGCACATATAGATCATTCATAATTTATCCCTTAGGGTACCGTCACACACAGAGATATATTGCATGCAACTCACTGGTTGCAGTGAAATCATGGACACATTATTACATTTGTACACAGCCACAAAATAGAACAATGTGTCCATGATTTCACTGCAACCAGTGAGTTGCATGCAATATATCTGTGTGTGTGACAGTACCCTTACAGAGATGAATTGTTAGTTCAGCAAGGAATCATTAACCTGTCAGGAGACAGGACTGTTATACCAGAAGTTCTCAGAAGAGACATACTGGAAACATTGCACACTTCTTACTTCGGCATGGAAGGATGTCTACGTCGAGTATGAGAATCTGTTTATTGGCCAGGAATGAATGACCAGAGTAAAAATGATATTGCACAATATAAAATATGTGCATCCTACTGTAAGAGCAACCAAAGGAGACATTGCAACCTTATGAAATTTCACATTGTCATGCCATGTGGACAAGTCTAAAGGTGGGGTCACACGCGGCGATCTCGCCCGCGACATCGCCGCAAAGTGACGTCACAGCGAAGTCGCGGGCGATATTGCAAGTGCGTCGCGCTGTGTGACAGCGCGACGCAACTGCAAATTATCGCTGGTCGCAGGTTGACAGGTTTATGAACATGTTCATAAACCTGTCAACCTGTGACCAGCGATTAGGCTGGATCGCGCCGTCTGACACTGTTGGCGGTGCGATCCAGCCTATATCGCAGCGTTACTGAGCCATCGCTCGCTGGGCTGAGCCCTGCCCAGCGAGCGACGGCTCCGCCCACATCGCAGCCGCGTCACCGGCAACGTCGTGCCGTGTGACAGCTGGCCTGCGATGTCGGAAGCGAGCGGGCACCCGCGCATCGCTTCCGACATCGCAGGCCAGATCGCCGCGTGTGACCCCACCTTAAGAATACCCAATTATAGTGGATTATTTCTCCAATTTCTAGGAGGTGGATTTGTTGCAGGACACAAAGGCGAGAACAGTGATTAAAACAATCAAGGTCTATTTTGCCAGTAAGCACAACCTGGATATTGTTTTCTCTTACAGTACTGCTCAGACGTCTTCTCGAAGATATTCTCAGAGTAATGGAAAATCAGAGTCAGCAGTAAAAATGGCCAAATGACTCATGTAGAAAGCAAAACAGGCAGGTACTGATGTATATCTGTCTATACTGGATCATAGAAACACACCCACCCAAAGCCTAGACAGCAGTCCGGCACAAAGGCTCATGGATAGGTGTGCAAAGACACTTACCAACCACTAGTGATTTGTTAAAGCCAAAGTTGGTGGGCAACATCAAAGCTAAACTAAAGAAGAATCAAGATAGAAAGATTGCCTATTACAATAAGTCTACGAAGTATCAGCTTTATCTCCAGAGGAATGATAACATATGTGAAACCAGCCTTAGCTGCAGCCATAACGATTTTGTGCCTGTCCGTGGGATCCGACTTTGAAGGGGGACCCCACGGACAGGCACGGATCCATACGGATCCCTGCAATCGGATGGCAAATAGCCATCCGATCTACAGGATCCGTGTGGATCCTGCGGTCCCCTGTCTCTCCCTACTCCTGCCTCCTCCATCTTCTTCCCTCTCCTATGCACCTCTGTCCCCCCGCTATTCTATCCTCCTCTATCCCTATCCTGTCCCCTGTCCTCTCCCTGCGTGTAAAAAGATAAAAAAAAACCTCCTCCCGGAGGATACATCACCTGTCACCGGCTCCAAAGCTGCACACGATCACGACTGAAGGACCTGTGATGATGTCAGAGTCACATGACCCGGTCAGCTGACCGGGTCTCTTACATCATCACAGGCTCTTCAGTCCTGATCGTGTGCAGCGTTGGAGCCGGTGACAGGTGATGTATCCTCCGGAAGGAGTTTTTTTTACACACAGGGAGAGGACAGGGACAGGATAGGGATAGAGGAGGATAGAATAGCGGGGGACACAATAGAATAGCGGGGGCACAGCATATAGAATAGGAGAAGGAAGAAGATGGAGGAGCAGGGCAGGGAAAGACAGGGGATACGGAGCCGACATCGGATCCGAGGTGAGCTCGGATCCGATGTCCATAGGCTCCCATGTTGTGGGCACTAGGATCAGCCTCGAATCAGCAGTGATCCGAGGCTGTCCGATGTGAGTCACGGACACAAAATCGTAGCAGGCTACGATTTTGTGCCCGTGATTACATCGGATGGGATCGGATGGTGCCAAAATCAGATGCTAATAGTGGCACATCCGATCCCATCCGATTCCCATAGGGGAACATGGGGTCCGATTTCGGATCCGATTGAATCCGTTTTGAACGGATACAATCGGATGACCGAAAATAGTTATGTAAAGCAGCCTAAGCAGCAAATACGGCAAACACTGGCTAAAGGGAAAGGTTATCCAGAAACTAGGTTCTACGAAACTGTAACTGAGGAAGGAAGAAGACTAAGAAGATATCGAAGAAAAACAGAAGAACGAGAGGATTCATGGCCTTTTGAACAGCATCCTGACACCCAAGACAATGAGACAGCAATTGCAATCTAAGAATCAACAGTGATTTCTGACCATCAGACTGAGGATTCTGGCCAGAGCCAGGCAATATCAGAAAGCATATTACCAGAATCAGAAGAACTACATGATGTAGACAGTGACACTTCCTATGTTATTAGAGCTGGCAAAATGATCAGACAGCCTGCGCACTTCAAGGATTAGATTTAACTGTACTTATAATTAATTTCTAACTTTGTCATGTTAACTATTGTGTTTTATTATTTTTGATTGCTACATCTTTTGTATTTTAACCGGAGGAACAATGTTATATGCTGTATGGCCCCTAGAGATCTCACTACTTGCATATTACAGGATGTTGCAACTTGTTGGTTCAGTTGTTGGAGATGAGGGTGAACACTTGTATAATGGCAGCAACCACCTCATGCAATAAAATGCCTGAGTGTGATCCTTCACAATCAAGAACTAACAGAACAGTATGAGCTCCCACATAACCCTTGTATACCGCATAAGCCCCCACATAGCTTCCTATAGACAGCATGAGCCCCCATATACAGTATGAGCTTTGACATAGCTCCTATATACAATATGAGGCTCCACATGGTTTCCTATGTACAGTATGAGCCTCCACATACCTCTCATACAGTATGAGGGCAATCTTGCAGTTTAGATGGCCTGAAATTGCGGGATGTGAGACTTAGGTGGTAGGCATGTTTTGGTGTCGGTGGACATGGCGTTTCACCGAGGGAATAAACATTACTTTAAGTCCACGTGGTGGTGGAGCTGATTATAATAAAATCAGAAGTCTGGGGGCAAGAAGCCCAGGTGGGTGGGCTCAGCCCCTCTTGCATGATCCATGATAGTGTGCGGATGGCCACCTTGCCATACCCACCAGCTAAACTGGTCTTGCCCACTAGTAAGCTTTAAGTATGCAATGGGGGGCTTGCAACCCCCCCACCTAGGGGTCTTATACCCAGACTCCTGCTTCTATTGTAATCAACTCAATGAATGCATGGACTTAAAAATGAACACGCAGTTGGTTTGTGGAAGAAATCACCAAGCCACGCCCACTGATCATGTTTATCGGCACCAAACACATCTACTAGTTCATCTGTCGATGTCCTGCTGCTCATTCTGCAAGTATGCCCAGTATGAGTCTCCCATATAGCTCAATATTATATACACCCCTACATAACCTATATACAGTATGGGGGGGGGGGGCAGCAAAGTTCCCCCTTTGCATAGTTAATACATACCAGTGTGTGACCAGCTTAGGTGGTGAACATGGTGGGGTTGGCCAAGTGATATAATTGATCATATTCACCCCAGACTCCCGCTTTTATTATAATCAATTCCACAATCGCATAATTTTTAAGTCTATTGTTTATTCCTTTAGTAAAAACGCTGAGCCATGCCAAAGCACTCCTACTACCTAAGCCACTGATGCAGAATAAGTAGCTAGATGTTAGCTGGCAAGTATGCTAGCATGAGCCTCAACAAAACCCTTGTATACAGCATGAACCCCCACATACAGCAGAAGTTCCATATAGTCCCTATGTAGAGGTATACATCCCTTAGGGTACCTTTACACGCGGCTACATTTCTAGGGTGGCTACAGGTAACTTACTGGTTGCAGTGAAATCATGGAGAGATTATTCCATTTGTACACAGCAACAAGATAGAACCTTGTCTCCATGATTTCACTGCAACCAGTAAGTTACCTGTAGCCACCCTAGAAATGTAGCCGCGTGTAAAAGGTACCCTTATGGTACCTTTACACGCCGCCACAACAGGATGCATACAACCCGCTACAGGCTACAAATGTGGCTTGTCGCGCCAATATCGCCCGTAGTAGCGGCGTCTGAAGACGGGACGACACAGCCGGCTACAGATACATCAGTATCCGTACACTGCCCATAAACAGATGGCTACATTGCCGATTGTAGCCAGTTGTATCGGCGTGTAAAGACGTTACGGAAGGGAACTCTGGACACCCTGCGATGTAGCTGCAATGTAGCTAAGGCGTGACCCAGGCTCCGTGTTACCGCGCCCCATCTGCGATCATTGGTGGAAGCTCCTGCATGACGATTGGTAGTCGCTGCATAGGGCGGCATAATTAAGGAGCTGACCAGTCACACTACACAATCGCTCGAGCGTCATGCATTAATCAGCCTCCTGCGATGCCTGGCCAATCATGGGTTTCTTGCTTTGTCCTATCAGCGTACGGACGTCTTGTAATCCACAATTGTGGCACGCCTATGTGCTGTCCCTGCTGCACCAGGTCCGCCCATATTAGCTTGTAGCGTTGTGTAAATGAGGTACGCTGAGCTACAGATGGCTACTTGAGACACCCGGCGATGTAGCTAGCTGTAAATGTAGCGTAGCGTAGCGCACCTTGTGGCGGCGTGTAAAGAGGGTGCGTTTCCCGTTTGTAACCGTTCGGCCGTGCTCGTGCACGTGAAGTAGCCGTTGGTATCCATCCTGTTGTGGCGGCGTGTAAAGGTACCATTAGGGTACCTTTACATGCCGCTACGGAAGGTTAGAAACAACCGGGTGTCAGAGACAAATGTATCTTGCACCGTCAAAACAACCCGAGGTAGCGGCGTGTAAACTAGGTTGTTGCCAACCGTCACTGTCGACACCTGTTTTTGAGCACTGCTCTAAAACAGGTTGGTTTCAACCCGATGGTAGCGTCGTCTAAATAAGGAACAGGAAGGTTTTTTCGTCACCTAGTTAACTCCCTGGGGCGTGACACAGCCTCCGGGATACCGCCCCCCTTCAGCAATCATTGGTGGAAGCTCCTGCGTTACGATTGGTTGTCGCTGCATAGGGCGGCATATTTAAGGAGCTGACCAGTCACACTACACAATTGCAATAGCATCATGTATTAGCCAGCCTTCCTGCGCTGGCTGGCCAATCATGATGCTATTGCATTGTCCAATCATTGTACGAGCGTCTCGTAATCCACAACTCTGGCACGCCTATGTGTTGTCCCTGCTGCCCCAGGTCCTCCCATATTACCTTCTGTAGCAGCGTGTAAAATGAGGGACGGTGCTCTACAGAAGGTAACTTGAGGCACCCGGCGGTGCCTCCAGAGATAGATTAAACCTTTTGTAGAGCACTTTGTAGCAGCGTGTAAAGGCGGTATCGGGTACCGTTTGCAACCATTGGAACGTGCTCGTGCGACACCCGGTTGTTTCCAATCTTCTGTAGCGGCGTGCAAAAGGTACCAATATAGATATCCATTATATAACTTACCTTGTGGAGTCAGTCATCAACGTCCGCCAATCCTCTGGCCAGAACAAGTTCCGGTAGCCACATTTGCACATCCAAGTGATGGGTGCACAAATATGGCGTCCTTTGGCGTTACGGGAGCACCATTGGTACCGCCAATAGCAACACCTCCCCGAAAACCTGTTGCCACAGCCCAACAGCATCCACCCACCGCAAACACCCTACAGGACTTATGGGATGCCATGGTCATTTGCAGAACTAGATCACATAATCGCGACATAACCACAGGTCCTATAGGGTGTGTGTGTGTGGAGGGGGGCGGGGGGGTGGAAAGGACTTAAGTGGATGTTACAGTCATGTGATCTGGCTCTGCCCATGATACGACACTACCACATGTCCCTTCCCTGACAGAGTGGGGGTGCACAGAGTGTGGGCCACAGACAGTGTTGCCCTAATGTCCCCCAGTCTCCACACACTGGGGGCAGAGAGCACACGGGGGGGGGGGGGGGGGTCAGAGACAGTACATATGGGGGCAGAGAGCAAAGGGGAGCTATAGAGGGGACAGAATGAGCACACAGGGGTGAGAGTGTGCACAGGAGGGAGATGACCCAAAAAGAGAGAGCACGCTTAGACACCTCAGGTTGTTGGATCAGGAGGTCAGACAATATCTTCCTGCTGGCTACGCCCAGAACAAATGGTCCTTGACCCTAAAGGTACCGTCACACGTGGCAATATGGCTTCCATATCGCCGTAAATGTGTGTAAGTCGGCAATGTGGAAACCATATCACCTGTGCGTAATGGTGCGAGACAGGGAGATTTTACAGCATGAAATAGCCGGTGGAGCGTCACCTGATTGCCCTGCCGAGAAATTAGGCGACTTCAGCGCATCATGGCGTGTGATTGGGCGATAGCGACGTAGAAAGCGAGCTCAGGCCATCTGGAAGCAATTCCAGAGGTGTGTCTGAGTGTTCTGTTTGGCATGCCCTGTCTGCTGCGATTGGTGGCCGCTCCTGCGTTGCCATTGGCTGGGCATGGCTAAGGCACCATATTTGAACTGCGATACAGTAGAAAGGACACATAGTTCATGTAGTGGGCATACTTCCTGACAAGGCTGACCAATGGTGACGCAGTTGTGTTGGCCAATCGGAGTGGTAGGGGTGTGGTGTACAACACTCTGCCATGCCTGTCTCTTCGGCGCGCTCACACTCTATGCCCAGATCGCTGATGCGGTGGAGGCATGAGACGTGCAGATTTGGCAGGGATGTGGTTATGTGAAATTGCTTCTGGTCTGCGCCAGTGGATTTCTGGAACGCAGGATCGTCGACCATCGCACGTGAGATGTTTGTGTGTGACAGGGCGACGGCGATGTGGAAAAATGCACCCGGACCGTGCGTGCTTACGTCAAATTGCCAACCATATGGCGGTGATATTGCTACATGTAACGGTACATTTGAGGCCACGTTACACAGATATCTGTTCAGATATTGGTCACAGATCTCTGGTTGCAGTGAAATCATGGACACATTGCTCCATTTTATACTCAGCCACAAAATGGAACAATGTGTCCATGATTTCACTGCAACCAGAGATCTGTGACCAATACCTAAACAGATGTGTGTGTAACGTGGCCTTCACAGTTCTCATATATTGTGAATAGTACAAATTCCCATGAGAGCACTTCTATGTTTTATATGAAACATACCATAACAAATAAACGTTGCACTCTAAAATGCTAAGATACGCAAATATTGAAATAAGATTGACAGGCATTGCTGCTAAGGAAATCTATTTAAAAATGGAAACAGTGTATAAAACAGGCCAGTTTTAAGTAGATCAGGATGAGGTTACAGGGATTAAACAAGTCTTATTCCAGGGTTCAAAATACCAGAAGAAAATGTAAGATACAGGGAACAGGCAAGAGTGTAATCAACAGTCTGGGTCAAAAACCAGAGTAGACACAGGAGAGCAGGTCACAGCAGTTCAGGCAAACAAGTACAACTTGCAGCATTCGGGGGAAAGCTTCTCAGTTAAGTAATAGGGCAATCAGTGGGAAGTAGAAACACCTGAGTAACTCAACCTTTCCCAGAAGCAGCATTGAGAAGTGCTCTGAAGATAAAAACATACTAACAACCAATAACAGCAGCAACATACAATAGCGCCAAAGAGATGCTGTGCGATGGGATTCTGACAGTACTCACTTTGCAAGGGGGGGGGGTTATGGACGGACACAGAACCCACAGTTTTCCCAGGAAACGTTTGGTGGAAGGCTCTGAAAAAGTCAGACCTCACAGAAGGAGTTAGAACCCAGGATGTCTCTTCTGGTCCCTTTCCCTTCCAGTGAACCATTTCAGAAAGCAACCATTATTGTATATTCATGTTCAGAATGCACCTGTTGACCCTTCCTAACAAGCAAGTGTTACCAGTTTTCCATTCTCTGTATAAGGCAGTCACTTCCAGCAGTTTATTAATCAGTGATGACACCATAAAAAATACAATTGGTATTGCTCACAGGGTAAAAATACTGAGTAGCCCAAAGAGAATACACATCAAATCCTTATATGTCCAATAAAATCTTTATATATCAACAGAACCATCTTCAGTAGATGAATCCAGCACCAGATCCTAGATCAGTACATGAATGCAAAGCCAATCTTCGTACAAAGATCAATTGCAATGTCAAGTCAATCTTCATTAAGCCATGCATATACCCGATATAGCAGGTCTTAGAAGCCCTGCTGATGTTTCCCAGTAACCTCTCAGGTAGCCATCTGCCTTCCTGTCCAACTGATCTCAGGGTACCTTTCGACGTCGCAACATTGCATGCAATTTCACTTGCAACTTACTGGTTGCAGTGAATCATGGACACATTGTTACATTTGTACATGGCAACAAAATAGAACAATGTGTCCATGATTCACTGCAACCAGTAAATTGCCAGTGAAATCGCAACATTGCATGCAACGGTATCCTAAGGACTACAGTCTTCAAAAGGAGAGTACCGTATTTTTCACTTTATAAGACGCACCTGATTATAAGACGCACCCCAAAATTTGGTGAAAGAAAAGAGAAAAAAAAAAATTAATGTTAAATGGGGTCCATCTTATAATGCCAGTGTCAGTCTTACGCAGGCAGAGTAGCCCCCCTTTGCAGGCAGAGTAGCCCCCCCTTTGCAGGCAGAGTAGCCCCCTTTTGGCCCCCACCTTTGTGGTGATACTCACCTAGCTTCACCGCTGCCTGCTGACCACGATATCCCCGCTATCTGTGCTGTGCCGGCATCTGGGTCCTGAGAGCGCCGCTTGGTGATGACGTCACTCGCAGCGACGCTCATAGCACCCAGATGCCGGCAGAGCACCGACAGTGGGGATATCGTGGTCAGCAGGCAGCGGTGAAGCTAGGAGAGTATCACATCCATGGTATAGTCAGTGCTTTCCACGCAATGCAAGCGTGGAAATCACTGACTATACAGACAGGCTGCAGCTGCGGACCCGGCTCCTGTAATATGGGCTGCTCCCGCTGGTGATTGACAGCAGGATGCAGTGCATATTACAGGAGATAATGAGCGGCCCCACGTGACCAGAGCCCACAGCTGCAGCCCGCTCCTGGCCCCATCAAGCCCTGGACACCGCTCCTGAGCCGAACCCCCCCCCCCCCCCCCCCCACCCCCCCCAAAGCACAGCTTTTACTGTTGCTTTATAAGACGCATCCCCCACTTTCCCCCAAAAGTTGGGGGACTAAAAGTGCGTCTTACAAAGCGAAAAATACAGTACTTTAAGATTTGTCCATGACATCAATTTTTGGTCATATCCCAAACCACAGAGGACTACTCCTCACACATGTACTTGCTCTTTAACCCCTTCCAGACCCAGCCTATTTTGACCCTAAAGACTCATTTTTGCAATTCTCACCAGTGTCCCTTCATGAGGTAATAACTCTTATCTGGCTTTTTCCATTGTTCCTTAACCAGCTTTTTTATTCTCGAAATTGAATTGTGTGCCTCTTCCTCTGATTCAGGTCCTGATGTCTACAACTCGTTCTCTCCCTCTGAAGAAAAAAATTAAAAACACACTACAAAATGAATAAAATGATTTATTGAAAGAACAGGTAATTAAACCAGTTAGCTTAATAAACACCATTCTGAATGGTTTGTGGCAAAGGTTTTATTTGTGCATGAATTAAAATCTATTGTCCAGTATTAAAAATACAACTGTGGCTATCACGTTAACACAAATCTTTAAATTTGCATTTACATGGGTTATGTTTTAATAAGAAATCCACTCTTACAGTAGACCTCTAAAAACACATGTAAACAGAAAGGAACAATTGATAGTCAGAGTTAAGACATTTATAGATCAAAAAAAAAAAAAAAAAAAAATTAAAAAAAAAGCCAAAGTTTAAAAGATTCCAGACTGTTCTTCAATACAAAACTGGCTACATGCCATGTGTAGGACTACATCTCAGATGGAAAGTGAAGTATCAGAAAGTCCTCATCCATGTTTTAGATATCCTTCTGTTGCTCTTTTTTGCCAATCAAGGACTTATGAATATGAGGAATGACACCTAGAAAGAAATTACAGTTTTAAGTACATTAAAATAACTGAACCACACATGTCATGGCCATTTGGTCAATGTATGTATATTAGTGGTTTATATCAAATTAATCTTCAAGGGATATTGCAAAGTGGTCTTATGCGTGACTAGTGCTAGGAGGGTAGTCTGGCAATGTGTCGAGACCCAGGCTGTGGGGTACTCGGGTATCAGGCTCTAAGGGGTTAACTGTCACAGGGAGTGGTGGCCACGCCTGATCCAGTGTCCTGGGGGACTGCGTTGAAAAAGGGTATATTTACAGGGGATGTTATATACAAGATGTTGACGCCACCTGTAGTTTCTGGTGATGTGTCACCAGTGCCGCCACAGTCTGCCGGAGGTAGATTGTAATGCAGCAACTTGGCAAAGTCCTCTACAGGTAGGGCTGGACCTCCGCGGCAGCGTAGTGTGAAGGGCAGCTTGTAGTGGAGCTGTATATAGTATGGTGAGTGTTGGAGCAGTCTATGAGGGGCACCAGGATGGAGAGGAATGATACACGCACACTGCGAAAGTCTTTTACCTTCTACTGATTGTACGCAGGTAAAAGATGTCCAGGGCACTGACAGGTGACCAGGTTGCACAGTGGGTCCCCACAGCAAGTGGGTATAAGGCCTCCTCTGTTCCTCTTTGGCTGCATGCAGGCTGGGCTTCAATTACCAGTCTGGCATCCTCTCTTCCCGACTGATGTCCGTCTCTCCTCCTGTGCGGTCCACAGGTTACCCTCTCTGATCACTGCGGTGGTGCACTGCTGTGTCTGGCTCCCTCTTTGACCCACAGGGGGACCGGATGACTTAAGTCTCCACGGTGTGACAGGGTTTTCTATGGTCCTGGAGTATCCCACAGGTGCAGATCCCCGATGTCTGGTACTTCTTATGGCGAACTCTCACTAGTTACTTGCTTCGCTTATGGCTCACTGCTCCTTGCCTTCTGTCCCCACTTAGGCTTGTGGGACGTCAGAAGGGCCACTCTGAGTCACTGGTTCGGGCCCAACCACCGCACCGACCACCAGGATGTCTTTGCAGCTCTCCTAGCGTCTGCACACTGACCAACTCCTCCCCCAGCAGCAGTATTTATAAGGGATCTTGCCTAAGGTCAGCAAGTGGAGCTCCCCCTGTGCCAGGGTTGAAGGTGTTGCATGTAGTAGGTACCCGATGTGGAAACCCAACTGTGCATTAGAGAAGTCTGTGGCTACCTGCGTGAGCATGGTGCCACATATGCACTGCTGCCCCATCCAAGTGTATATTAGGCAGTTAGTGAAGTAGACACTTAATATTGAAATACATGAAGAACTGCTCAAACAATTCCTTATGGAAGTAATTTAAATTAAGCCAATACCTCAGTAATAATTTGCTTTAGATCTGAAGATACCCATCAGTATACTTACCACCACCAGCAATTGTAGCCTTAATGAGGGCATCCAATTCTTCATCCCCTCTTACAGCAAGCTGCAAGTGACGCGGTGTAATACGTTTCACGTTTAGATCTTTTGTTGCATTTCCTGCCAATTCTAGTACCTTTGAGTGAAGAGCAGAGGTTTTTATATATATAAAATTGTTTAAGAAAGGCTTGTCTGGAGTAATGCAATAAAAGGTTTGAGGATTCCAGTGTTCATATCACTATTCCCTGGTGGAATATAAATAGTGTGGTGAAAAGAATCTGCCATGAGAGATAAACAGCTGCTTTTAAAACTTAATGGGTTGTTTTAACCAGAGAGGTATCACCCATTTGTAGGTTAAGGGGGTGTCACACGAGTCAATGTCGTCAGTGAGATGATTGCTGACGACATTGACGGATGATTGCTGGTGAGCTGTCACACAGGCAGACTCACCAGCGATCAATGGACCAGAGACATTGTGGAAACGATTTAAATATCATTTCCACGATGTCTTGCTCCCGCTGCCAGCCTGCTGGAAGCGGGAGCAGGCTGGTCTCCAAGGTAAACTGCAGGTATCTAGGCAGCATGCGCTGCCTAGATACCCAATGTGTACCTTAGTTACCAGCCTCCTCCGCTCACCAGCTGGTATCTAAGGTACACAGCGGGTATCTAAGGTACACTCCAGTGAGCGGAGGAGGCTGGCAACTAAGGTACACATCGGGTATCTAGGCAGCGAGCGCTGCCTAGATACCCGCAGTTTACCTTGGATACCA
This sequence comes from Allobates femoralis, assembly GCA_033576535.1. Taxonomy (NCBI): domain Eukaryota; kingdom Metazoa; phylum Chordata; class Amphibia; order Anura; family Aromobatidae; genus Allobates; species Allobates femoralis. The sequence continues at coordinate 223,422,465 of JARQOC010000003.1, forward strand.
GCTCCCAGCGCTTGTGAGGCTCTGGGAGCTGGAATATCGCTACTCCCGGTGTCACATGCAGCGATGCTGCGTGTCCACCAGGCAACCATCGCCAGGTTTTAGAACAGATTCTAAAACCTGGCGATCAACCAGCGATTTATCGCTGGTTGAGTCAGTATGTCACACGCGTCAATATCACCTGCACGATCACGGCTGCATGTGAAGTTGCAGCGATATTGACGCGTGACATACTGAATCAACCAGCGATAAATCGCTGGTTGATGATCGCCAGGTTTTAGAATTGTTCTAAAACCTGGTGATGGTCGCCCGGTAGACACGCAGCATCGCTGCATGTGACACTGGGAGTAGCAATATTCCAGCTCCCGGCGCCTCTCACAAGCGCTGGGAGCTGGTATCCAAGGTAAACTGCGGGTATCTAGGCAGCGCGCGCTGCCTAGATACCCGATGTGTACCTTAGTTACCGGCCTCCTCCGCTCACCAGAGTGTACCTTAGATACCCGCTGTGTACCTTAGATACCAGCCGGTGAGTGGAGGAGGCTGGTAACTAAGGTACACATCGGGTATCTAGGCAGCGCGCGCTGCCTAGATACCCACAGTTTACCTTGGAGACCAGCCTGCTCCCGCTTCCAGCAGGCTGGCAGCGGGAGCAAGACATCGTGGAAACGATATTTAAATCGTTTCCACGATGTCTCTGGTCCATTGATCGCTGGTGAGTCTGCCTGTGTGACAGCTCACCAGCAATCATCCGTCTGTCGTCAGCGATCATCTCACTGACGACATTGACGCGTGTGACACCCCTTAAGTCGACAACTTGTGAATCAGTAGGGATCCAACTGCTGTGACTTGCTCAGATTGGGGCACCAGTGTGCATGCTGGACCAACCATCCATTGATTTACTATGGAGTTGCATTTGTCCTTCCTCACCCCCACTAGCCCCATATGGAATAAAGCAACAGACAAGCATTTACACTGCCACCCAAATTTTAAAGGGAGTATATAAATTACTTATTTCTCCAGTGGTGCAGGTGCCAGCTGCTAGTCCCCTACCAATGAATAAGTAAATAAACAGGTCTCCAGTGAAAAGTTGGCAGTTTGTTAGCAGTGTTTACTCTAAAGATTTTTGGAACCCAATAAATAGTATTTACACTGCACAGCAGTAATTATGCAGTGGGCTATAATAACCACCAACTTGACGACTGGTTAAAGTGTTACGCTACATTTAAACAGTTTTCCCGAATCTGTTTTACAGCTGCAAATCTGGATCAGCTTCTCAAAAAGTAAAAACACACCACTTCCAAATGCAGTGTCTGAATGACCAATCATGAAAACCCATTGACTTGGCTGGGAATCTCGGAAGTTGATCTGTTTCACTGCCCTGCCACTGCAAATCCAGATCCAAAATGCTGTGTCTGGATGTAGACTTAGTTCTGTATGCACTACATTAGTTTTGGAGTTCATAAGAACACAAGTACTTATTCCTCTAGTCTTACCTCAGCAGTAAGATACTCCAGGACTGCTGCAGTGTAGACTGCAGCTGTTCCACCAACACGTCCATGACTGGTAGTTCTGTTTTTCAGAAGACGATGGATACGACCCACTGGAAACTAAAGATCAAAACTAAAAATCAGATGTGTAGGCAAACAACTTGAGAACTACTTGCTGTTAGTATTTCTAAACACAGTTCAGGGTCTATATTATGTCTGAGCAGGGGCGGAACCAGGGGTGCACCAAGCCCCTCTGCCGCCTGAGCCGCGGCACCGATTACGGGGGGGGGGGGGGGGGGGGTGGCTACTGGAGCCCAGCACTGCCGCCCCTCTGCCGCCTGAGCCGCGGCACCGGCAGTCATTGCCGGCCGCGGCCGTGAGTACCGGGAGGGGGGGGTGGGGGGTTGCTATTGACCCGCGGGCAGCGCTGCCGCCCCTTCTGTGCCTCTCCCCGGGTCGCCACTTACCTCCGGTGCGCGGCCGGCGCCATGACAGGGGGAGGCTGTGTGCATGAGGCGCCGCCCCCTTCTGCACTGCCGCTCCCCCTGCCGGCTGCCGCCTGAATGACAGGGCTCACACTGTCCAATGGACGGTGCGGCCCTGGGCGGAACTACCAGGGCCCCGACCGGCTAGGGGGCCCCTTAAGTCTGCAGGTGGGCCCCCCAGCCGACCCCTGTAGGCCATTATCAGAGGAGGGGAGGGTCAGGCAAGGGAAGCAGAAAGCTTCCCGCTTCCCTTGCCTGATCCCGCTCCTCCTCTGCCCCTTTGGCTCCCAGGAGCGCACTCTGCGTGGCTCAGCAGGTAGGAGAGCTGCCGCAAACACCTGACGGCCGCCAGCACCACCCTGCACCCCACACACACCCCACCGGGCTGCGCCAACGGCCAACAGCACCCCCCCCCCTAGGCCCCCAGGAGTCCAGCAGATCCACTACTGTGAGGTATATACTGATAAGGCTCCTGGCTTCTTAAAATAGAGGTTTGATACCCAAAAGAAACCACTTCTCCCCACTTCACATTCATGGTGCATGCTAAGAGGAAAAAAAAAAAAAAAAAAAAAAAGCACACATGCAGTTCTGGAAAAACCCAATGAACATTTAGAGATGGGACTTAGGCAAATTACAATAGGCACGTCTAGGCTAACACACACACACACACACACACACACACACAACATTTTCAGCTTTAGTGAGTGGAGAAGCTAGAGTAGTTTACAGTGAAATATACAAGGTATCATTAAGTGATTAATCCAAATTTAGAGTGAGAAATACAGTGTCATGTTTTACATAATAGGTATAACTAGCACCAGTCATGAATGTATTCGGTCACCCAGATTTAAAGGGAACCTGTCAGCTAGTTTATGCCTCCCCCAGCCATCACTGTCTGTAGCTGCGGCTTTATACCAGTCTAATCATTCCTGTCTGAGCTCATGGTGTAATGTGAAAGGTGAAATAAAAGCATTTATACACCGACATTTCCTTATGTAATGAAGCAGTCAGTCCCCAGCTTGGAGGACGGGGACTGTTTGGCAGGTTAATAGTTAACATTTCAGCCTTGTGCTAGAACATGTTGGGAGACCTGATGTGATGTCACAACCATTTGACTACAATAGGTGGAGCCAAGTTCTCATAGGACATAATACATTTGCTGGCCTAGCTCCACCCACTATGGTCACATGATCGTTACATCACACAGGTCCTTTAGCCATCCAAGTTAAAAGTGAGTTAACCATTATCCTGCCAGACAGTCCCCCTCCTCCAAGGTGGGGACTGAGATGTAAGTGTATATATGCTTTTCTTTCACCTTTCACATTACACTGAGCTCAGACATGGATGATTAGAATAGTATTATGTAGCTGCAGCTACAGACAGTGATAGCTGGAGGGGCATAAACCACCTGACAGGTTCCCTTTAAGGTAAATTGTGTGAGATGCCCAAACTCTGCAGAATTATGGTCAACTGATTTACTGCTTCATTGCGTCTCAGCTGCACTCCTGGTTTTTGCAAGAACATTCTGCTCAAATGTTACCCTGTGAAGTGCTTCCCCATACAAACATCTCCTGCTGTGTACAACCACCAAGTTAATCTAAAGCCCCAGTCACACAAGATAATGAGATCATTGTAACTGATGTTACAACGATCTCTCCAGCGATGTAGTTATGTGTGACATCTAGCGGCGGTCAGGCCCCTGCTGCGTGGTTGCCGATTGCTGCAAAGTTCTCTGGGTCATTTTTTGATCATTGGTCTCCTGCTGGTCAGCACGTATTGCTGGGTGTGACAGCGAGAAACAAGTGATCAGTGTCCTCACAGGCTGGTAACCATGGTAAACACCGGGTATCTAGGCAGTACGCGCTGCCTGGATACCCAGTGTTTATCATAGTTACCAGCTTCCTCCCCGCTTACAGGTTGAGCTAAGCAGGGAAGATGCTGGTAGCAGCGCCTTCAGCGATGTGGGAGGTGGCTCCCAGGTGCATGATTGCTGGGGAGATCTGCCTGTTTGACAGCTCCCCAGCGACCAGCTAACAACGCTCCAGCGATCCCAGCAGGTAGTTATTGCTGTCGGGAATCGCTGGAGCGTCGTGTGACAGGATCTTAAGAACTATAGATGAGCAGTCTCATGTAAATTTGGGTTCTAAGGATTTAGCTAAACTTAAGTTCTGGACCTAAACCTCATTGGAATTCACCAATTGTGGGCATACAGCCAACCTGCCCAAACAGCCAGCTATAAACCAAGCATTTCCAGGGGAGGTTTTCTTTGCCACACTACATCTAATAATGCCAGTTTTACAACCAGTGCGAGCCATTCAAACACTAAGCAGCTCACACTGGGCTGAGCGCAGCAATGTTCGCTCCAGTACTGTACAAATAGCATCTGAACTGCCTTTTTAAAGTGTGTTCAGCATGAACACAGAACTTTAAGTCCTGTTCGCTCATCCCTACTAGTCAGAATGTCAGCATAGTCCTAAGTATCAAGTACTGAAGGAGCCTTATCACATTTCAGTTACATACTGTAATAAATGTATAGAGACAGCAGTTAAGGAAAACCTATGCTTCTAAAACTTCTAGGGTAGAGCATTTAGTGAGGTGGCTTTTACTTGTGCACCTAGTGTCTAGAGCAGCCATCTTGACTAAGGAAATCCCAAATATATTGTAGTTAATATCAAACTATAAATGCAGTATGGGGTGGCACAGACTACTGAGCTGTAACAAGGCAATCTACCCTGGAAAGCCAAGTGTGGATCTATCACACAGAGCCAACATTCACAATGGCACCTCAAGCATTGGGCTAGTAGAGAGGCTCACGCTTTATGAAGTCAGTCAAATGTGGGATGAGAAACCATGGTGTACAATGTGGTTGTAAACCAAGTTTTACTAGGTCAAAAGAGCAGATTTTTATTGTACGAAGAGGCACTTGAACTTCAAGTCTCAACATGGATGGGATATGGTTTAAATACAACCAAGCCACATTTTGATCCCTTCCTGCATCAGCATGAGAATTAAGGCTGGGTTACACGCAGCGACATCGCTACTGATGTCGCTGCAATGTCACAGGTTTTGTGACATTGTAGTGACATCGCTGCGTGTGACATGCTGCAACGACCAGTGATCAGCTTGCTGATCAGTGATAGTTGTGGAATGGCCGGGACCATTTTTCAATTGTTGGTCTGCCACTGTCACGCATGCATCGGCATGTGCGACAGGGACAACGACCAGCGACACCCAGTGTGCGCCCAACACCCTGACCAATCCCAGCGACCGTTAGCGCATTGCTGGTGAGATCTTCCTGTCTGGCATCTCACCAGCGATCACATAGCAATGTTCCAGCGATCCTGATCATTGGTCGGGTTGCTGAACATCGCTAGGTGTAACCCAGTCTTTAAGTAGATTGGTAGCATTTCTACAGCATGTTGATGGCATCCAGCCATTGAGACCCTTTCCAGCTTGTTACATAATTGCACTGTCCCATCTGATACGTGTACAAATGGACACCAGAAGTGACACTTACCACTGACATTTGTACACCCAGGTGATGGGTGTGGTGCAAATATGGCGCCCACTGGCGGTACTGGCACACTGCACAGCACTGCCTTTGGTGCTGCAGCAGCCCAAAACCAGCACCGACACTACATCTGCCATTGGTGCACATGTTAATCCAAGGCACATACATACACTGCTGCCTTCCTTGGACAGCTCATGGGATGGGGGTGTTTAAGAGACAGCCGCAGCCACCAGTGTCACAGAGCCCACCCCCCATCATGAAGTCACCACCCTCCCGATCAGGCTTCCACCTACTAAAGTGCTAACTATTGTAATGCCAGATATTCCCCACACAGACCAATGGAGGCTTTGCTTAAGGCCCTCAGGCAAGAGCCATCATTCTTTAAAGATCAGATTAGAGTTGATTTTAAAGGCCCTGTCACAACAACTGCTCCAGCGATCCTGACTTGCCGGAATTGCTGGAGCGTCATTACCTGGTTGCTGGGGAGCTGTCAAACAGGCAGACCTCCCCAGTGATCAGGGGCATGGGAGCGCTGAAGGTGATGTTACCAGCGTCCTCCCTGCTTAGTGTTGCCTGTAAGTGTTGTGCCCAGGCTTTGGGGTACTCCGGTGTCTGGCGGCAAGGGTTAACGGTGTCACTGGGAATGGTGGCCGCACCCGATTCATTCCTGTCCAGTGCACAACGTTTCGGTCTGATGACCTTTTTGCACTTGAAAAAGGTCATCAGACCGAAACGTTGTGCACTGGACAGGAATGAAGCACTGAATAAAGATTGAAAATAATCCAGCTGATGAGGCGCTGTTCCTTTATATTATGGGCCTTAAGGCAGAGATCAGGAGAACTCAAGGACCTGGGAACCAGAATAGATCTGGAGCAGAAGCTGGCAGAACTTACTAAATCTCATAATGGACTAATAGATGCCAATGAGGCTTCTCAAATCAACAAAACCCTGGATTTTGAGGACAGATCCAGAAGGAATAATATTCACATTAGAGGGATTGATGAATCTACCCCTGACAAAAACTTGCCATGTCTTCTGCAAAGCGTGATACACCGATTCCTTCTGCAGACAGCAAGGATTTAATGGTGGATAGAATACACAGGATTCTGAAACCAAAAAGCTTTGACCCAAATTTTCCACAAGCTGTCATTACCCGACTTATGGCTTGTGTCACAGGAAAAGGCCGAAACTCTGATACCTTCAGGTGGGCCAAGTTATTCCCTGACTTGTTGGCATGTCCTTTAGCTCAGGAAGGAGTATATACACCATATACTTCAGCCCTCAGAGAACATAGGAATATACCACTGGGGGTTCCCCACGAAAATTGAAAGTCTTAAAAGGACTATTTTATATTTGTCTGCACATCCCTGGAAAAGGCAAGAGATGTATTGCTAATGATTACTGCAGAACTGTTCTCTGCTTCCTACTTTGTCTGGTGCCTCTATGGCGAGGTAAGGTTGCCCAAAGTGTCTCTTTCCACTTTATTTCTTTACTGTTTGCTTGGATTTTGGAACTTCATAAGAGGAAGTCCCTTTCAAGAAGCAAAAATGTAGGTTTGATAACCCTTCATTTGTTTATACAAGCAAATTTGTTTCCCTGTCCATCCTCTCCTTGTTTGTCACTCATTTTGAAGCAATGCTTTCATATAAAGCAGTAAATAGTATTAATGCATGTTAAAGGTTATTATATCTATAAATGCCAATGGTTTAAACTAGCCAGGTAAAAGATCCATCTTCTGGGAGAATATTTGCAAAAAACTGCTGATTTAATTTGTGTTCAAGAAACACTTGTTGGTGCAGGACAATGCTTGGCTAAAGAACCCTCAATATCTCAGTTTTTTTTGCAAACAAGGCTAAAAGAGCTGGAGTGGCTATTTTTATAAGAGACTCCCAATCCTTTAAATTGTATGATGCTACCAGTGATCTGGAGGGGCATTTTATTTTCCCTTAAATACTAGGTACACGATTGTATCTCTGTATGGCCCACATACGCAGTTTTCATTTATCAAACAAACACTTAAGAGAATTCAGGTGTTCAAATGGGTTTAAAATTGCCTGGAGATTCCAACCTCCCCCATGCCTGCCGTGTTAGATTGCTCACAGACGTGCTGCTAGAGGAGAGATGAAATCACTAGTTTCAGAGTATAACTTGCATGACATCTGGAGATCTCCACAGCTCAGAGATTACTCCCATTTCACCCCTAGATTTAATTCCTATAGCAAGATAGACTTGTGGATGATAGAATTCTAGGTTGTGTGCTTGAGGCAATGATAGGAGCATGGTCAGACCACGAGATCACACCTGTCTCACTCACCATATCTTATAGGGACTCTTAGGTCAAAGCCAATAAGTGGTGTTTAAATAATTTTTTTTACTAACCAACAAACATTGAATTTTAGAGACCAAATTAAAAAAGACCTTTGACATATGATAACTCCACCTCAGATTAAGTGGTATGGTCAGCTCACTAGGAATACATGAGGTATTTTAATTAAGATGGCAGCAGTAGAAAAAGAGGCGGCAGTGTCAGACCCATTAACAATCAAGAAAAACCCCACCCCACAGTTGTCCCAAAAAAAAATAAATAAATAAATAACAGAATGAGGCTGCGTGCTCTTTTATTCCAGTACGAAAAAGAACTTGTCCAAAACAAATCATGCAATGGGAGATGGAGCAGGGAAGATTTTAGCTAGGAGAATCAAAAAGGGAGATAATAGGATTGCATCGTCATACTTGAATAAACCTGATGGGACTAAAGTACTAAATCTGATCAACATATAAGGCGATTTTATTATTCACTGTACAAATTAATCCAGTCCAGCCTAATCTACAGGAAATTGTTAATTTACTAGAAAAAGATAAAATAAAAAATTCCCTAAAGTATCAGTGGCTCAGCTATGTGATTCTAAACACTCCCATATCCATCACTGAAATTAGAACGGATTATTTGTTCCACTAACAATCCCCTGCTCCTGGCCCAGATGGTTTTTCTAACACCTATTATCATTGTTTCATCAAAATATTAGCTCCTTACATCCTAAAAGCCTTCAATTTTTGGAAATGTAGCGCTTAAATAAGCCATGAAAACCTTGAGGCAGTAATCACAACCATCCCTAAACCAGAGAAACCCCCCAAACACACCTGGTAATTTTAGGCCTATCTTAATAAACTGACCTAAAAATATTCTCTAAAATCCTTGCAGCCAGAATAATATGCACTTCTCCGATAGCACCTGACCAGGTTGGGTTTGTCCCTGGGAGACAAGCAAAGCATGGCACTAGATGAGTAATAGATTTGTTGGAGATAGACTAACACTGTCCAGTGTACTGCAGTCTCTTGATGCCGAGAAGGTGTTTGACAAGAGTGCACTGGGGTTATATGGGTGAGGTCCTGGATAATTTTGGTTTTGTGGGATAATAAAACAAAAAAAAAAAAAACACCACACACAACCTATATAGACCCTATATTATAATCCTAACGCGGTGGCGAGTGCGTCTGGCCTCACCTCAGACCGGTTTAGGATAACTAATGGCACCTGGCAGGGCTGCCCTCTCACTGGTTATCTTTGCTTTGTTAATGGAGCTGCTGGCAGAAGCTCTTAAAATTAATCCATGCATACATGGAGTCCGTGTGGGAGATAGAGACCATGTGGTGGGATTGTATGCAGATGTGATCTCACCAGTGTGGAAGGATCCCTGGTGGGCGTCATGGACACCCTGGCTGAATTCTCCAGAATCTCATGTTACAAATTAAATGCCACAAAGTCTCATTCCCCATAAATATTACACCTTTGGTAAAGGATAGAATACTAGATCATTTTCCCTTTCAGTGGGAGGAAGTGGGATTTACATGTTTGGGAATTAAAATGACATTTGTAAATCTAATTAAGTTGAGCTGAGAGTCCCCGATTTCAGAAGTTTGTGGAGACTTTGAAAGGCAGACCCTCCTCCCACTGTCCTGGGTTGCCAGAATGCAAATTGTAAAATGATGTTGCTGCCCAAGATTACCTACCAGTTTAGATGGGAATTTGAGAGGGAGACATCTGGATGGATAGGGCTCCTACAAACCCCACTTGGCTTTTTGTTTTTCCAAATAAAACTTGAGTGGCAGTCAAGGCTCTACATTTCCAAAATTCTCATGGTGGAATGGGTGTACTAAATCATCTTTGTACCACAAGGAGGCCATACTCGAGGCTGCAAATGATTGGTGGGCAGGGGATCTTAATTATAGATGGCTCCAAATAGAAAGACAGTTTGCTCCCCCCAGGTCTACTAGACTTTTGCTAGAGATAGAGCTTCTGAAACCACTGAAATCGTAATTTTCCCTTACATACGATGTACTCGCTTTCTTTATTATTGATATAACCTTTATTGAACACTGACATAATCCCTATTTAAATACATTTCTGTAAAAGCAATTGAGGCACACAACTCTGGGTTGTCTCTAGACCTGTGGGTGAAATCAGGTGGAAGCACGGTTGACAAACTCAGATGACGCTGTATTCCCCATCATTGCAGACTTGTTCCAACTTTACAAGATTCACAAAATGTGAACTTATCAGTACCTCCAAATCTGTCATTTTATCCAGTCGTGCATATTTCCAGCTTGGAGCCCTGACCCATCAGACATGATGCAGAAATACTTTAAAGTGGTGTACACCAATTAACATGGATTGTCTCAATTCTATAGGACTAATTCGCCAGCAGAGTCGGTCAAACTCCCTTATAAGAATGTCTGAGAGGAGTCACTCCCTTTCTCATGCACCTCTGAACACCAGGACTGCGGCCACATTTACTCAAAGGCACAAACTAAAGAACACATATGAACTGGTATCTCACCCCTTACAAAATTTCCAAATTTAACAAATCATATTCTACATTATGGAAGGGATTTGGTAAAAAAAAAAAAAAAGGGGGATATGGGTCATAGGTGGTGGGGATTCCCCAAGATAGGAGAATTCTGTAATAGAGTGCAGACTTAATCATGACCTTGATAGTGTCACTAACTGTAGAGGGGTCCTTGGCAGTCTAAACATTGGGTTGGACCTTCTTCCCACAGACTTAGTTCCAGTGATAACCTATGTTTTCATAGCAGCCCATCAGAGCTTTGCAAGACACTGGAGGGAAGCTTCTACCCCCAAACAGGAGGAACTCATTGGTAGGATAATTCTCATTATCTACATGAACATTGTTTGGTTCCCTTGATGAAAGCAAAAAGAACAAGTCAGTTGCCAGTGGGAGACTTCTGGATTGGCAACAGCTCATACTTGGGGATGGTTTGAATATTTTTTCTGGTCTTCATAATTAGATTGGTATACAAAAATATTTGAAAACAAAGCTCCTAAAGCTTATCCCTCCCCCACCCCCACTATCCCATAATTTACCTTGTGTGGTCCTTCTTTCGCTCCCCTATAATATCCAGTTTGGAATTAGTTTACACTAGTAGTGACTATTTGGACTAGACTTATATTGATATAATTGTGTAAAAAAAATTGTTACAAGATTTGAATAAAAAAAAAAAAATACTGTATATCAAAAAAAACAAAAACAGGGTGGTTTATGGGGTTGTATTTCCTTCTCCAAGATTAAATCCCAATATGAGGCAGGTGTATTGTTAACACATTTTTTTTAGTTACAAATGTATAATTCTCTTAATTACCCATGCCCCTTACTTCATGTGCAGGGCATTACATTAGCTCAGTTATCTGTGGTTACAGCCATAGCATATAGTGTTAATTGGTAGTGGGCATAACCATGGATACCCAAGTTATTGTTTCTCCCTGTACATGAGGTAAGTGGCATGGTCAATTAGCACAACTAAATTACATCTTGGCAAAGTACCTTGGAGATGGGGAAAATCCCCATTATAAAGTCACCGGGCTGACACTAGATAGCCTTGATTGTGAGAAACATTAGGGTTGCCTTCACTTACCTGCAGGCCTGCTCTTGAAGAACGGGTAACAGAAGTGGATTTAGATTTGCCCAAATCTTCTTTTCCAGTTTTGCCCCCAGCCTGTAAATAAAGAATTAGATGGGCTATGTATTGTAGGTTCTGTACATTTAGTTGTAACATTATACCGCTACTATTCCGAGGTCAATACAAGTGAAAAAATTTATGTGGAAACATTCACCCCAAAAAGTTGAGTAACCCAGTCCCTGCTTTGTATGGATCTCCAAAAACTATTGGATTCACCTTATCAGCCAATTTTGGTTCCCCTACAGCAATGTGATAAGCTTCCTGGAGATTGGTGTAGGAATATAGGAGTGACAACTAATGTTTTGATTACAGCCACAGGTTTGGGGACAGGTTATCTATATTAACATTTATCTAGCCAAATTACCTTCTTGATGGGACTGCACCGATCAAAGGGTAGATAACAGTTACTGCCAAGAAGCTGTTCTGGCAAATGCAGTAAGCTAAGCATTACACATAAGCAGTCAATTCTATTCATGCATTGTAATGCCTTCACTGTAGGGGAGCTCAATGCTTGTCATAATCCACCAATTCCAGACGATTTCCATGTGATCAGTTTGCCAACCATCCGGAACAGTCTAAATAGTTAATACCTCCCTCCACCCATAAAACAAAATTCTAAAGGACATGATTTTATTTTATTTTTTTGCTGAAGAAAAACTTAGATCAATTTATTTTATAGTTTATTTATGCAGCTGTTGTCATCAGAATTATGAACTGTAGAAATAGATCACTTCTAAACAAAAAGTGTGCATGATTTTGATAAGAGTCATGTTTTCAACCCAGTCTTTTGAATGAGAAAAGGCACAGATTTCAGGACCTGTTCTCCAACTATACAGCTGTGCACAAAAGTTCACATACCTCAGCAGATTTTTTGCTTCCTTGGCCTTTTTTTAGAGAATGAGTGATAAAGTTTGTGTTTCCCACTTAGAAGCCATTTATTGTCAAACTACTGTTTTTATTTTTTTAAGTCATAATGACAACCAAAACATCCAAATGACTCATCAAAAGCCCACATACCCTGATGATTTTGACTTTGTAACATGCACAGAAGTTAACAAATTGGTTTAAATGGCTAAGCAAGGCAACATTGTCACCTGTGACCTGTTTGCTTGCAATTAGTGTTCCTGTATAAAAGCAGAGTGAGTTTCTGGGATCCAGACAGACTCTTGCATCTTTCATCCAGCTACTGACATGTCTGCATTGAGAGCCATGGGGATAGCAAAATAATGGTCAATGGATTTTTGGGAAAAGATAATTGAACTGCGTAAAACAGGAAAGGGATACAAAAACATATCCAAAGAATTGAGAATGCCAGTCAGCAGTGTTCAAACTGATTAACAAATGGAAAATCAGAGGCTCTGTAAAAACCAAACCACAATCATGTAGACGAGCAAATATTTCAGCCACAACTGCCAGGAAAATTGTTCAAGTTACAAAGAAAAACCTCAAAAATAATTGCTGAAATACATAACTCACTGCAAACTAGTGATGTGGCTGTTTCAAGATGCACAATAAAGAGGCACTTGAAGAAAAATGGCCTGCATGGTCGAGTCACCAGAAAAAAAGCTATTACTGCGCAAATGCCATAAAGTACTCGCCTACAGTACGCCAAACAGCACAGAGACAAGCCTCCAAACTTCTGGAACAAGGTAATTTGGAGTGATGAGACTAGGGATGAGCGAGTATACTCGCTACTATTCAGTATTCGCCGAATAGTAGTGGTATTCGGGCTACTCGCCGAGTACTTGTGTATTCAGGAGTAGCGAGCAGTCCTAATACTTTCGCAGTGTATCTATAGAAAAATAATAAACTTACATACTCACCTGTCCGACGCCTGCATAGGGACCAGCAGAGAAGCCATCCGATCGCTGGACAAGGACCTGTGACTACCAGTCAATCAGATGGCTGTTAGTGATTTGGCCAATCAGATGGCGCCATGTCACAACCACGTGATCACTAGCGGCCACCTGATTGGCCCATTTGCAAGGTCCTACCTGGTGTCCGCTAGTGATCACGTGGTTGTGACGTTGCGCCATCTGATTGGCTGGTAGTCACAGGTCCTTGTTCAGCTATCGGATGGCTTCTCTGCCGGTTCCGGTCGGACAGGTGAGTAAGTATTATTCTTAACAACGTTTACTCAGATACACTGCAAAAGTATTTGTACTCCCTATACTCGCAATGAGTAGCGAGTACCAATACCTACTCGTTGCAAGTACAGCGATATTAAGGTACTCGCTCATCCCTAGTGAAGGTTGTGGAGTGGCCATCTCAGTATCCTGACCTCAATGTCATTGAGCCACTCTGGGGAGAACTAAAGTGCAGAATTCATGCAAGAAAGCCCAGGTATTTACAGGAACTGGAGGCTCTTTGCCAAAAAGAATGGGCAGCTTTACCATCTGAAAAAAAAAATTTTTTAAAGAGCCTCATCCACAACTACCACAAAAGATTTTAAGCTGTCATTGTTGCTTGAGGGGGAAATACACTATTAAGAGCTGGGGTATGAGCTATAGGTCAGCGTCATTTGGATTGTCAATGTACTGTAGTTTGACACTAAGTGGCTGCAACCAACCACTAGGAGTGGGAAAAAAGTTTGTGTGTTATACATATTCTCAAATAAAACGAAGCAAAAAAATCTGCCAGGGTGTATAAACATTTTAGTACAACTGTACATGGAAGGTATATGAAGTATGCTTTCCCCTTTTCTAGTGTAAGACTAATGAAGGTTCACCTCACACCACAAGAAGCCAGGCACACACTTCAGCATAGAAAAATTTCACAAAAACTCAAACCTTAGTACAGAATCAAAAATTGCCCATGTCATTAAAAAAAAGGAACCTGCCACATAGTTTATGCCCCCAAACCCATCACTACCTTTCCCTGCAGCTTCCCAGTACATACCCAACCATCCCTGTCCGAGCTAAAATGTGAGGTGAAGCAATTAATAATTTTCCCCCTGTTCTGAGGGCATTCCTTTGCATGTAGGCAGTCGCTCCGCATTAATTCTCCCTCCACACTGCGTGGCTTCATGCCCAAGTGGGCGTGATAATTCAGAAGTGTGCTCCCAGAGTTTCAATTCCGGTGGGCGGTTTCTTCCCAGTATGACGCCACTGCGACTCATTTCCGGTCCTGCACAGTGTGGGGGTGTATTAGTTATACTGGCCAGCTCCAGAGCATGCATAATGCGCCTTCCAATGCTGGCTTGTACACCCAATAATCCCCCACAATACACCACACCGGAAATGATACGCAGCAGTGTCAAACCCAGAAGGAACCACCCACTAAAATTTTAAACTCCAGGACCACGCTCCTGAATTAAAAGTAGCACGCCTACTGGGGAAGAATACCATGCATCAGGCGGGAGGGGAGAATTGACCCAGGGAGACCACGATCACATCTAGCAACACCCTCAGAACAGGGAGGGGATGCTAGTTGTCAAATCACTCCCCCCATGTTTATCCCTCACATTTATCTCCGACAGGGATGTACTAGGAAGCTGCAGGGACAATTAGGGATAGGTTTGGCAGCACAAACTAGGCGACAGGTTCCCTGTAATGAATCAAATTTGCAACACAAGGAAAAATAAATAAAGCGGGGGAAGGGGTTACAGTACTGTGGACAAGACCAGGTATGCAGAAGACTAAACTGTTCCTGTATAACCAAATAGTGGCATACACTTACCATGATTGGAGAAGATACAATCCACTAACCCTGAATTCGAAGTAGAAAACCTGATCAGGGCACTGCTACCAATAACACAAGGCAAGACACACAAGCTCAGAAGTGGACCAGTGGCAGGCGTCCTTTTTAGAAGGGGAGAACAACAAGTAGAAGAAATGAAGCATTACACCATAAAGAGACTAGAAAAAGCAATTTTAACCAATGTAAGGACTCAAGTTAGATATACAACACAAATCAATAAACCTTATAATATCAAAGGAGAATTCACAAAAATGGAGGCAAAGAACCATCACTTCAATAGTCCAGAAGCCAAATCCAGTATTGCAAGCACATATGCTCTGATAATAGCAATCATACAGCCCTCACCTATACAGCTACCCAGCTTATGTTTCACTCTCACTTGATCTGTCACTAATAAGCCTAGTGTTAGGCAAAGGCTAACTTATATAGACACCTATCAGAGCTTTCATCACACCTGCTGCATAAGTATGGAAAATCAGTAACTCTTTAATGGCATCTGTCTTGCCTGGGGTGAGTAGAATAAACAACCACACCCAACTTTAGGCCTCTTTCACACATCCGTGTGTCTGGCATGTGTCTGGCATGTGTCTGGCATGTGTCTGGCATGTGTCTGGCATGTGTACAGTCTGTGCCAACACATGCTGAAGGCACACACATATAAAGGGCCATTATTCTCTATTGCCCCTTTCACATTTCCGTGGTACCACACAGACCATGTCTCCATGTGGAGCAGACACGTGTCCGTGTGCTCCACACAGCGACATGTCCATTTTTTACTGGCACCACAGACAGCTTTTGGGCAGTCAGTGATCCGTGCACAAGGACAGTGTGACATCCGTGTGCACAGACCACTGACAAAAGTTAAAGACTGAAAAATAAAGAATTTCAAACTCACCTCCCTCCAGTGCTGACAGTTCCTCTGTCTACTGGGGCCGCTCATTGGGCTCATGAATATTCAGTTCACTGAGACCAACAGCAGACTAAAAGGGAAAGGAGCAACAGCGATGGAGGAAGGTGAGTATGTGCTGACAGGCTGTCCGTGTGCTATCTATAGATAGCAGATGGACAGCGCACATGTGTCACACGATCCGTGACACATGATACAAGCCCCATCCACAAACGGTCTTGTCTCACATGTCCGTGGTTTGCACGGATGTGTGAAACAGGCCTTAGGCTGTTTTCACACGCTGCGTATTAATCCTTTTATGCAGCGCTATTTTGAGGATGCATATTTCTGTTGTACTTTGCGGTAAAATACGCATCCTCGATTACACATTGCGCATTTTGATGTTGTTCTTTTTTGGAGCCCCTTCTACAATGTGTGCAATGGAAAAGCGCAACTTCAAAAGCGCAAAAAGAATTAACGTGGTCATTCTTTTTGCTGATGCGTTTGCACTGAAAGTGCATCTGCAAAAATTCGGACCGTGTGAATGGATTTTTGAGAAATGCATTGCCTTTCCTGGGAAGCAAAATGGCACTGAATTTCACTGCATTTGCGCATCCGATAAATAGCAATGTGTAAATACCAAAATATGCGGTGTGTGAATGTATTCTTTGGCCCCTTTCACATGTCCATGTCTCCAGTACGCGTGCCGTTGTAGCCACATGCCAGAGACACGGACACGCATACACAAATGTTACCAATAGGCTCCTTTCAAACGTCTGTGTTTCTGCACAGACTATATTTCTGTTTGGAGAAGATGCGTGTTCGTGTGCTCCAGACCGAGACATGTCCATTTTTCAGTGTCAGCACAGACACACGGACCCATTCAAGTCAATGGGTTCATGTAAAAAACGTCTTGCATATGGATATCATCCGTTTGACATCCATGTGCAGGAACCAGAGCAAACATTTTTCATTTAAAATACATGGAATGTTATACTTTACCTTTCTCCGGTGATGCTGCTGTCACACTCACTTCCAGGGCTGCTCATAAAGCTCATATAATATTCACTGCACTGAGCCCAACCGCGGACCTGGAAGAGAATGCGACAGCAGCGCCGAACCCTGTTAAGTATACAAATTCATGTGTGGCGCCCCGCAACGAGTGCGTCACAGGAGGGTATTGCAGCCATAAATGCAGCAGCAATATTCTCTGACCCAGCCGTCGAATGGTTAACTCAGAGATCCATACCCTGCATGCATCACCTAGAATAGAGGGCCAATCAAGGTCCTGGTGGGCGGACTGCAAGGGTAGTGTGTAGTAGCAGTTTAGTCCAGCCTAGAGAGTTGGTCTCGGGTCTGGAGAAGCAACAGCAACCTAGAAGACCTCTGCAGATTCCCAGCTCTGCAACCTAGGAGAGGGGGTTGCACAGTCTCGTGCGACCCCCTGGCCACCCTCGCTGGCCATCTCCCTACCAATTACGGGCATCATCATGTGGGTCCAAAACCATCCCGTGCCCATCTACAGCCGGTTTGCTGGTACCGAAGCTGGCAGCAGTTCAGCTCTGCTATTCGAACCAGAGGAGTGGAGGGACCGCTTTACAGGAGCACCCCACCACCGCCAAATCCAGTCGTCTAACCAGCGGTGTACCCACCAAGGGACCCAAGGCTCCCCAAAACATCCGGACCGTATACCCCGGATAGGGAATTCAAGCAGCCTCCCTGTACCCGACCTGGTATTCCTGGGCGACAACGGCAACTTACTTAGATAGAATGGAGGAACACCGCGGATCTCTGAGGGATACCTACCACTGCTGAGTCCACCCGGTCTGCTACCTACAACTGTATACCATGTATTGCCTGCTGGTTACAGTAAAGAACCCGTTACAGAGACTTACAGTGTCCCTGCTTTCTTATGAACAGTCTGTCTGCACTTCAAGGTAACAGCAGCTGCCGCACAACATCTTAAGCAGCTCCAGCCTCCGGGGATCATCGCTTAGCCTGTGGGGAGCGTTCCATCTTGCTGCATTCCATCCCCCGGAGGCCCCGCAGCGTCGGTAATACTTACCGAAATACTCATAGGTTGCGTCACGACAAATTAACCCTTTAATCTGTTCCCACAAGACGTCTTCATCATTTTGATCTGCACTCAACCGGGCCCCACTACCGGCAGGCGCGGTCCACCCGTGACAAGGAGGAAGAAGCTACTGCCTGTCTAAACCGGTGTCCCGGCCACGGTGAGTCAGAACTTGGCGTCACGAACAGGATACGAGCAGGCCCGTTCCCTAACGGGTATTATGTGCTTAAAAGACTTTATTTCATCAATTTGGACTTTGTTCGTCCCTAAAAGAACTTTTCCCGCCTTTTCACCTTTGGGCCAAGATGGCGTCCCCGCCATGAGGATCCGCCACGTGCAAGCCCAGGGGTGAGCCACCACCCCTCTTCGTGGGAGGGCTAAAGGCAAAGGTGCCAAAATCTTTGTCAGCCCTGATTGCTCGAATCAACCATGGGGGCGGACCCCAAAGACTTTTCCCACAATTGGACTACAAAAGCCCCCAAGGAAGTGGGAGTGTCGGAACATTCTTCACCAGCTCTCGACCAGAACGGTTACCGGTTGGACGGGTGTGGTTCTTCTACCAAGATGGCCAGCATGAAACTCCAAGACCTTATGCATCAGGTCGAGGCGGAGGCAAGAGCAGCCATAGGCCATCCGGGCCCGGGTCCTGTCCTCACCATCGACGGCAGCTCCGACTTTTGGCAAGAAGCTTTGCAAGACCTCCGGGTGCGGTTAATTAAGACTGTTGAATGGACGATTCGCAGCTGGAGCGCAGGCCTAGGCAGACGACTACACCATGCGATGCAGCAGAGCCGACCGGGTACAGCTACTCCAGGACCGGACGACGTCGCCAGTTTCTCCACAACCTCACCAACGCCCACCACCTGTCCTGCTTTGTCTCCGGAGCCCATAGACTGTGTCATTCCAGTGGAGACCACAGCCCCACCCGTTCCACTGCCTGAAATTGCAGCCTGACCGACTCCAGAGCCGGAGCTCATAACTTGCTCCACCGAAGAAGCCGACATCTACCAGGTTCCCACCGCGGAACCCGCCAACAGTCGTATCACTCCAAAGACTGTTGCTTGTGTCTTCCCTGGACTAGAGACCTCTACTACCAATACAGAGGCCTGTCTGATTACCGGGATGCAGACACCATTACCAGCAGAAACAGACGAAGAGGCAGGCAGCCTGGAAGCCCTGCAGGACGTCCCGGTGGAAGGTGTCACATCGCCATCGGACTCGGTGGCCGGTGTTCCTGCCTCGGCCGCTGGGAGGAGCCGGATTCCTTCGTCTGGTGGTGGTGGTGATAGGAAGGCCTTGTCCTCATATGGACCTGCTCCAGCGACGTCTGCCTCTGTCGCTGAGCGCCGCTGTGTTTCCCCTCTGGGTGGTGTTGGTCGCAGAAGAGCGGGCCCTGCAGAGGTGTCCGTTAGGCGCAGCCTGCGTTCTTCTGTCAGAGGTGGGCTGGGTGGAGCCAGTCGTGCATCTCCATCTGGCCTGGCTCTAGGGGCGGTTCGGATGAGGTCATCAGGCTGTGAGCTCCAGCCTATGGGAGGTAACCGCGCCCTTCAAATACATTGGAGCCTGTCTTGCAGGCCGCCAGATATAGTTTTGGTTCCCCAGTGATATAGTGTATGTTTAGTTTTGTCTCTGACCTTGCCTGGATTTCTGACTCTGCCTCTGCCTATTGATTTTGTACCTCAGCTGCCCTCTTGGTTTTGCCCTTGACCTTTGCCTGGATTTTTGACTCTGCTACTGCCTGACGATTTTGTACCTTCGCTGCCCTCTCGGTTTTGACTCGGACTCCTGACTACGTTCTTCGCTTCCTGATTTTTTCCCTTCCTAGACGACCTCCCTGCTCTGCTGCTCCCATAGGCAGCTACCCCCTGGGCTCCGCTATAATTCCAGATCCCTGTATAGGGGTTAAGGGTCTCGGGGTTTCTCGGGGTGCTGCCTTACCAGCAGCTCAGCCTTACAGCGGACGGTCGTCACAGAAGGATCCGTCGCACCACCGCCCTGTTGTACGGAGGACCCAGATCCAGCGCCTCCCGCCACCGAGCAGCCTGATGTGTTCATCGAGGAAGAGGTCGAGGACGATGACGACGAGACCCGTAGTATTCTTGAGGATCTCGACACCGGGTTTGCTTGGGGAGACACCGAGGAACTTCCAACCGAACATTCAACTCGGGTACACTGGTCGGGTGCATCCGCGATACCTTCCCCTGTGCCGTTCAACCGGGTGCCGGTCCAGACTTCACGCCAAGCCCAAGCTTCGTACCATCCCACACGTCGCAGCTACATCCACACCTTGAGCCGTACCGACGAAGATGTACGTCAGCGTCGCCGAGAGGAGTGGCGGGCCCGTGAACGCGCCAACATGGAGGCCTGTGCCGCGGCTCGCCGACAACCGCCGCTACCTGATGAACTTCGCCGTGAAGGTAGAGTCTCCACCTTTAATCTATCTACCGGGTGGGGGTTCGCCTGGGAGGTGGGTTTGGATGAAGAGGTGTTTGTTTACCTGTTATTAATAAAAGTGTATTCTTTTATTGCCGACTATAAAAATGTAAAAAAAATCTCTCTGTAATGTTTGGGTAGTATGACACTTGGGGACAAGAGTATTTCACCAAGGGGGAGTGTGGCGCCCCGCAACGAGTGCGTCACAGGAGGGTATTGCAGCCATAAATGCAGCAGCAATATTCTCTGACCCAGCCGTCGAATGGTTAACTCAGAGATCCATACCCTTCATGCATCACCTAGAATAGAGGGCCAATCAAGGTCCTGGTGGGCGGACTGCAAGGGTAGTGTGTAGTAGCAGTTTAGTCCAGCCTAGAGAGTTGGTCTCGGGTCTGGAGAAGCAACAGCAACCTAGAAGACCTCTGCAGATTCCCAGCTCTGCAACCTAGGAGAGGGGGTTGCACAGTCTCGTGCGACCCCCTGACCACCCTCGCTGGCCATTTCCCTACCAATTACGGGCATCATCATGCGGGTCCAAAACCATCCCGTGCCCATCTACAGCCGGTTTGCTGGTACCAAAGCTAGCAGCAGTTCAGCTCTGCTATGCGAACCAGAGGAGTGAAGGGACCGCTTTACAGGAGCACCCCACCACCGCCAAATCCAGTCGGCTAACCAGCGGTGTACCCACCAAGGGACCCAAGGCTCCCCAAAACATCCGGAACGTATACCCCGGATAGGGCATTCAAGCAGCCTCCCTGTACCCGACCTGGTATTCCTGGGCGACAACGGCAACTTACTTAGATAGAATGGAGGAACACCGCGGATCTCTGAGGGACACCTACCACTGCTGAGTCCACCCGGTCTGCTACCTACAACTGTATACCATGTATTGCCTGCTGGTTACAGTAAAGAACCCGTTACAGAGACTTACAGTGTCCGTGCTTTCTTATGAACTGTCTGTCCGCACTTCAAGGTAACAGCAGCTGCCGCACAACATCTTAAGCAGCTCCAGCCTCCGGGGATCATCGCTTAGCCTGTGGGGAGCGTTCCATCTTGCTGCATTCCATCCCCCGGAGGCCCCGCAGCGTCAGTAATACTTACCGAAATACTCATAGGTGGCGTCACGACAAATTAACCCTTTAATCTGTTCCCACAATACGTCTTCATCATTTTGATCTGCACTCAACCGGGCCCCACAACCGGCAGGCGCGGTCCACCCGTGACAAGGAGGAAGAAGCTACTGCCTGTCTAAACCGGAGTCCCGGCCACGGTGAGTTACGTGCTGTACGTGTGCTATCCAGATGTCACACACATAGCACACAAATGACACATGATGTAGAGGACATGGGCGAAAAAAAGGCCCCTCACACTCATGCATTATTTGCATGGATGTGTGAAAGAGGCATTATATAGGATAAGAGTTGTAATAAGAAATAATGGGAAGAAGTAATAAGGCTGAAGGCCCCGTTACACGCTACGATGTCCCAGCGATCCCACCAATGATGTGGATCGCTGGGACATCATTAGCTGATCACTGGTGAGCTGTCAAACAGGCAGACTCACCAGTGATCAGGACCAGCGAGAACGATGGTATCCAGGGTAAACAATGGGTAACTAAGCAGAGCACGGTGCTTAGTTACCCGATGTTTACCCTGGTTACCAGCTCCCAGCGCTTGCTGTGCGGCGCTGGGAGATCGTTCATCGTTGGTCTCCCGCTATCACACACACTGATGCTGGCCGCCCAGTGGGAGACCAACGATATAAATGTATGCTCCAGGTCGTTTACCAACGACCAACGATGAACGACCTCATTGTTGGTCGTTGGTAAATGTCACACGCAACAATGTCGTTTTGACATCGCTGCAACGCCACCAAACCGGTGACGTTGCAACGATATCGTTAACGATAGCGTAGTGTGTGACAGGTCCTTGAGGCTAAGTTGGTTTTTTGTTTTGTAAAAAAGCAGCAAATCCGCAGCATAATCTTAGGGGTTGCTTTTTTCTTGGCAAGAGGTTTGCTGCATTTTTTCCTTCAGATTCTCTGTGGTTTTGATGCGATTTTTACCACGTTTTTGCTGCGGATTTGGTTGCAGATTTGCAATAGAAACTATAGCAAAAATGCAGAAAGTAATTGTAATGCTCATTCTTTCAAAAACGCAGCAAAACCTGTGGCGTTTCCACTTTCTGCCCCAAAAAACGCAGGAAAACCTTTGGGATTCTGATTTCTGATTTCTGGGTTTGCTGCATTTTTGTTGTGTTTTTACCACATGTTACTGCATTTTTGCCATAGAACACTGCAAAATGCAGAAAACAATTGACATGCTCGTTCTATTAAAAACGCAACAAAACCAGTGGTGTTTACAGTGTCTGCAAAGAAATAAAAACCAGTTTGTGTGGAATGCTTATAACTGAACCACAAAGGTTTTGTTGGGAATCAAAAACGCACAAAAAATGAGCATGTTGATTTTTTTCTGTGTTTTTGCTATAGTTTCTATTGCAAATCTGCAGCAAAAATTCAGCAAACAAATCCACAGGAAAAAAACAAACCTCCTCCCAAGAAAAAAGCAACCCCTAGGATTTGCAGCAGATTTGCTGCTTTTTGATAAAGGGGTCATTCCATGTCAAGTGAACCAATGATTTTTACCTCTATATTTTTAATTCTTTTGAGATGTTGTTATTTGATAATAGCATGTCAGACAATGCAAAATTGATTTTCAAAGTTCGGAATAAGTGTGAATTTCAGTGTTGCCTGCCCTTACATTTCTACTCATAACTCAGGCTAAAAATAAGGTAGAGGAACAAAATAGACACCGTTCTACTCAGAACTGTACAGGCTTTCTATGCCTATTTTCTCGCTTTATTTATTGTATTTTCTTTTTACATTGATTCTATGCCTATTGTTTTGTATCCAATTATTGTACTGTTTCTGTTCTCTACTGTAATTACTTACTGTATTATATTTTCTGTACTCTAACCCTACATTGTAAAGCGCTGCGGAATATGTTGGCGCTATATAAATAAAGCTTTATTATTATTATTATTATTATTATTATTATATGTCACAAGATGATCTTTATTAACATTTTACCCATGCGAACGCAAACGCAAAATTTTAAAACACATTTCCGAAAAAAAATGTTTAATTTAAACATTTCCAAAAATGAACATGTGTCTGCTATGCTCTTAGCCACATCTGTACCAAAATTCAAGTTGTGATCGCGATGAGATCATATTAAAAAAATATAACTATTATAGCGTCAATTTGAAAATCTTGAATTCAGATCTGTTCAGCCTGTGATCTAAAAGTGTAGGGTCTATATTTACTAAATAATACATGATCTTTAGATATTACTGTATTATTTTATTATGTTACAGCTTAGAAGCAAGACAGTTCAGAGCTGAGTGCTTTGTTAGGTCTCAACCTAAGGCCGGTTTCACACATCCGTGTCACCACAGACATGTGGAACAAGGCTGTTTGGGGGTGGGGCATAGACTCATGTGTCACGCATGTGTGACACAATGGGTGCTGTCCGTGTGCTATCCGTGGATCCAGCCTGTCACCGCATACTCACCTCGCTCCAGCGCTGACAGTTCCTCTCACTTTCGGACCGCTCTTGGGTTCAGTGAAGTGAATATTCATGAGCCTAATGAGCGGCATTGGAAGTGAGAGGAGCAGACACCGCTGGAGCGAGGGGAGTATAAAATTCTTTATTTTTAGGGTTGTCACTTTCGTCCGTGGTCCGTGCACACGGATGTCACAAAGATGACATCCATGTGCATGGAAGTTTCATGGCGAAAGTGGTCCGTGTGTCCGCAAAAAAACAGACTTGTTGCCGTGTGGAGCACACGGACACGCATGTCCTCCACACGGAGACACGGTCAGTGCAGAAAAACGGAAGAGTGAATTTGCACATAGGGGAACATGTGTCCCCGTATGTCCGTGATTCCGACATGTGTCGGCATGGACCGCACATGTGCCGGAGACACGGATGTGTGAAACCGGCCTAAGAATGAACAGGGGTAGACAGTTAATGCAGAGCAGATGACAGGCCAGCAGCTCTGTCAATCATGTTAAGTATCTGCCTACCACAGAGTTAGGACACAAGACAGAGCTTCAGAGCTTTCATGTCCTGACATACCTGGACATGTTCACTCTTGAACAAACAATAGTCTGTACAAAGTCATCAAGGTAGTCCGTGCACTACAATATTGGTGAGTATGTTTAAAGATTGAGTAAATTTATATTAATAGTTAAATGCTTTTCTTATTAAGGGCTGATAAACACAAAGCGCTATTCTGAGTGATCATCGTTCAGAAAAACGCCCCCCATTGATTTCAATTACTATTTCAATTATAAATATTATAATTATAATATAATTAATTAATAATTATAATATAATATTATAAATATAATTAATACTTATAATTATAAATGATAAATATTTCAATTACTAATTACTACTATTGATTTCCAGTACTATTCTTCTTAAACACTTCATAAATAACATGTTTAGTGATTTAATAGAAAAAAAAAAAGTTTAATGTATAAAATAGAATTATTCTTACCGTTAATTCGGTTTCTAGGGCCCTTCCACGACAGCATAGGAGGTTGCCTCTCCACGCCCTATTAGGGACAGGAAGCACAAGAGAGGTTAAAAGGACCCTCCCACCTCCCATTAGCCAGTGTCTTACAAAGAACCATAGCATGACCAAAGCAAGACAGAGCATTCCATGAAAAACCAAGGAAATAAAGGGAGGGAATTAGGTGCTGTCGTGGAAGGGCCCTAGAAACCGAATTAACAGTAAGAATAATTCTATTTTCTCCAGGCCCCTTCCACGACAGCATAGGAGGAATACCAACGAATACAAACCTAGGGCGGGACCACAGCCTGCAGGACTTTCCTGCCAAAGGCCAAATCCCTGGTAGAACCTAGGTCCAAACGATAATGTTTTGTGAAAGTATGCAGGGAGGACCATGTAGCAGCAGTACAGATCTGCTCCGGAGAAGCCCCCGCCTTTTCAGCCCAGGAGACCGAGGTAGCCCTGGTGGAGTGGGCAGTAAATCCAGAAGGTATCGGCAGATGTTGAGACAGGTAGGATGCGGCAATGGCCCGCTTTATCCAGCTTGCAATGGTGCACTTCGCCACCTTCCTGCCCTTATTGGGACCAAAGGGCTGGACAAAAAGGTTGTGATCAACCCGCCAGGGCGCCGTGACCTCCAGGTAACGAAGCACGATCCTGCGAACGTCCAATGAGTGGAACTCCTCCTCTTTCGGAGAACGAGGAGACTGACAAAAAGAGGGCAGGACAATGGACTGGGAACGGTGAAAATCCGAGACCACCTTGGGGAGAAAAGAAGGGTCCAGCTGAAGGACGATGCAGTCATCACGGACCGTCAAATAAGGCTCCCTAATGGACAGAGCCTGGAGTTCTCCCACCCGGCGGGCGGTCGTAATAGCCACCAGAAAAGCTGTTTTATGAGACAGCAGTCGAAGATCACAGGACAACAAAGGTTCATATGGGGAACGGGACAATCCAGTCAAGACCACATTGAGATCCCAGGCGGAAGCAAGGACCTTAATCCGTGGACGAATCCTAGAGGCGGACACCATGAACCGGCGAATCCAGCGATGGGCGGCCAAATCCACATCAAAAACGGAGCTGAGAGTGGAAACCTGGACCTTCAACGTGCTAGGCCGAAGTCCAAGGTCCAACCCCGCCTGGAGGAAATCCAAAATCTGAGAGACATTAGGATGGAGGGGGTCCAGAGGCTGAGAACCACACCAGGAGGAGAATCTCTTCCAGATCTTATTGTAAATATAATTGGTGACTGGTTTACGATTCTGTTGCAAGGTCGCCACCACCTTGGCAGACAAGCCCTGTGACTTCAACACACGGGCCTCAGAAGCCAAGCAGCTAAGCTGAGCCTCCGGGGATCCGGATGAAACAGAGGACCCTGCGACAGCAGACTGGGATCCGCTCCCAGAACCACAGGGCCGTCGACCCGAAGAGACACAATTAAATTGTACCAGCTCTGTCTTGGCCATAACGGAGCCACCAGGATCGTTGGAACCCCGTCCGTTCTGACCTTCTGCAAGGCCTTTGCCAGTAGGGGAATCGGAGGAAGGCATACGCCAGATGGAAGTCCCAAGGCTGTGAAAAAGAGAGAGAGGGGAGGGGGACAAGAGGCGCAATAGTGCCCTTATCACTTAGACACTAATTTTCAGCGGTGAAAAAAGGCAATCCACTCACCTACTCCAGTTGTGTGACCCACAACTGGCTTGAGAGCATGTAGGATAGTATCCTGATGGCTGCTGCTGGACCTCCACCGTTTCCACACACGTGTGGTTAAACCAGGAAATTCAGGGAAGGAAGGTGTACTCCGGTCCGCGCTGCCAAGTTCATCAAAGAAAAACCAAGACGAAGTTCTGATCATCAGGGATCCCTGATGAAGGTGCCGGGTGGGCACTGAAACGCGTAGGAGGTGAATAAAGAAGGATTCGATCAGAACTTCGTCTTGGTTTTTCTTTGATGAACTTGGCAGCGCGGACCGGAGTACACCTTCTTCCCTGAATTTCAAGGCTGTGAAAAGGCATCCACCCCCACAGCGTCGTCCCGAGGATCCAGGGAGAAGTATGCTGCGACCTTGCGATTGGTGCTGGAGGCGAAGAGGTCGACATCCGGAGCACCCCATCGGGCCACCAGGGAGCAGAAAACGGCCTGATCCAGACTCCATTCGCCCGGATGAAGGTCTGTGCGGCTGAGAAACTCCGCCTGAATGTTCAAGGAACCTTTCAGGTGGACCGCGGAAAGAGACAGGAGGCACCGTTCCGCCCAGGAAAATATTCGAGAAGACACTGACCCCAGAGCCCTGGATCGAGTCCCTCCCTGATGACGAAGGTGAGCCACCGTGGAGACGTTGTCCGAATATACCATAACGTGGGAACCCTGTAGCAGATGGGCAGCGGCCAGGAGGGCTTCCTCCACAGCCTGCAACTCCCTGTAATTGGACGAGCGAGCCCTGATCAACCGGGGCCACAACCCTTGAAACGGGGTGCGGGCAACGACAGCCCCCCACCCTCTCTGGCTGGCGTCCGTAGTGAGAGTGACAACCGGGGACTGATCCCAGGCCACCCCCCACTGCAAGTTCCGGGAATCCAACCACCAGCGGAGGGACGAGGAGGCAAGACCTGAAAGACGAAACCTCCTGTTGAGGGACGAAGGCAGGCTGTCCCAGCGGGAAAGGACATGGGCTTGAAGCGAGCGGGAGTGAGCTTGAGCCCACATGACCGAGGGGATGCAAGAGGTCATGGACCCCAGCACCGACATTGTTGTCCGCAGCGTGGGAGCGGACATCCGACACAGAGCGGAAACCTTGGTCTGCAGCAGCAACCGGTGGTCCTCCGGGAGAAAGGAAGCCTGAGCGTCGGAGTCCAACAGGACCCCGAGGAACCTCCGTTTGGTCGACGCCTGGAGGTAGGACTTCTGAAGATTGGGGATCCAGCCCAATGACTTCAGCACCCTGAGGGACTCCTCCACACCCCACTGGAGGGTCATCACCGATGGAGCGACAAGAAGAAAGTCGTCCAGATACGGCACTAGACAAATGCCCCGACCCCTCAGGAAGGCCACTACCTCCGCCATAACCTTCGAGAAGACCCTGGGAGCTGAGGAGATGCCGAAGGGAAGGACATTGAATTGAAAATGGAGAATCTCCCTGTTGCGCACAATCGCAAACCTGAGGAACCGACGGTGGCGAGGATGAATAGGAACATGGAAGTAAGCATCCCGCAGATCGATGGTAGCCATCTGATGATGACAGCCGATTAATGGAATCGCCGATCTGACAGGCTCCATTTTGAAACGCCGGTAACGGACATGTCAGTTGAGGCGTTTCAGGTTGATTATCACCCGAGAATCGCCCGACGGCTTTTTTACTAGAAAGAGACGGGAGTAGTGACCCAATCCTGTGTCCGAACCCGGAACGGGAGAGACCACGTTGGCAAGCAGCATGTCCTGCACTTTGGAGTACAGGACTTCCTGAGCCGCCTTGGAAAACAGTGTAGTGACCTGAAGACCTGGGGGGGGTTCTGACACAAACTCGATGAGGAGGCCCCTGGAGATGACGTTCAACACCCACTGGGAAGTGGTGACCTCTCTCCACTGCGGGAGGAAGGCCGCCAGGCGACCCCCCCCCACCGGGATCGAGTCATTGCCTATCGGAGGGCTGGGGCTTATGGGAGGGGACAAGGATATTCTTCCCTCTCCCCTTCTGGTAACTCCAGTGACCCGTCTTGCCCTTGCCTTTGGACTGGGAGGCCTGAGGCACCGAGGAACGAAAGGGCCGCTGGCGGACGGGCTTCTGCTCTGGGAGGGCCTTGCGGTCAGTCGCTTTTTCCAGGATCTCCTCCAAGGCAGGACCAAACACCATCCCCCCTTTAAACGGGAGGGAGCATAGCTTCAGTTTTGAAGTGGAATCCCCACTCCACAACTTTAACCACAAAGCCCGTCTAGCAGAGTTAGAGAGGACAGACGTCCTGGCTGCCAAACGGACCGAATCCGCAGAAGCATCTGCGAGAAAACAAGTCGCTTTCCGAAGCAACGGAAGAGACTCCAGGAGTTCCTCCCTAGGGGTACCCTGCGAAATATGAGCCTCCAGCTGGTCCATCCAGTTAAGAAGTGATCTGGACACGCACGTGGAGGCAATATTCGCCTGCATAGAGGCTGAGGACGCTTTCCAGGAGCGCCTCATAAAGCCCTCAATCTTCCGGTCTAACTGATCCTTGAGCTGGGATGTGTCTTCAAAGGGAAGCGCAGTCTTTTTGGCCACTTTGGCAACCTGCACATCCACTTTCGGCACATCCCATTGGATCTCGCAAGGCTCCAACGGAAAGCAGCTAGAGAGATCACTTTTGACTCTCCTCTCAGGGAATTCCCATTCCTGGGAGATGAGTTCCAGGAGAGTAGAATGCACCGGAAACCCCGTCTGTTTAGCCGACTGGAGGCCCGCAAACATTTCATCCTGGACGGATGAGGGTGTAAGAACTTCCTCTAACCCCATAGTGCTCCGGATCGCCCCAATAAGATCCCCTAGGTCATCAGAGGGGAACAAAAATCTACGGAGATCCGCCGGAGGAGCAGCAGCGGAGTCCTCGGGGCCCTCAGAGTCGGAGTCAGAGTCAGGGTTCGGGTCCTCCGAGCCTGGCGGGGTAGCCTGAAGCTTCCTTCTCTTAGGGGAGGGAGGTCCAGCAACGGAAGACACAGGCGAAAGAGAGGCCAGGGAAGCTTGAATCTCCTGCTTGACCATGGCCCTCAAGTCATCAACCAGGCTCAGCCCTAACCACTTTATCTGTGCAAGTCTGGCACAGCTTCTTATCCCATCCAGCAGGGAGCTTCTTACTGCAGACAGAGCATTTAATAGACTTCTTAGGGGCTGGCTTGTCCTGAAAAACACAAACACAGGACCAGGAGCCATCAGCCAAAAAGCCACCCCAGCAGGAAAGGACCCCCCCCTGTACACCACACTTACTGGGGCAGGGGGACCACTGGGCTCCGCAGATGCGGGAGAAGACATGGTAATACAGCGTACAGTAACCTTACCATGTGCAGACTTCAGGGCAGCCTTTAAGTAGGAAGGCCTGCCCCACCCAGCGGAAACATGACCCCCGCCTCCCGCACCAGGTCCAGGGCAGGCCGCCATTGGAGACGTGCCCGCACGCTGCCCCGCAGGACTCCACCGCCGGAATCCGGAAGAGATGCACTCCCAGTGGGGAGCGCGCGCGCGCAACCGGAAGTCCCGCCCTCACAGCGTCACTTCCGGTCACGGGGCAGCGCGCAGTGCGCGGGAAGCAGCCGGCGGGCTGCACAGAGTGAGGCCGCCGGCTGGGGGACGCCATGGCCCGCATCACCTCACCGGGATCCGGAGGGCCAGGCGGAGGGCCCACAGCTCCAGCCATGGGACCAGCAGAGGAGGAACCGAGGCCCGACCAAAGCTGTCCGGCAGCACGCATGGTAAGCTGTAGTTTGCCGGCCCCCTACAGCCTAGGACAAACCTCTCCATGCCCCA
Source organism: Allobates femoralis (assembly GCA_033576535.1). Taxonomy (NCBI): domain Eukaryota; kingdom Metazoa; phylum Chordata; class Amphibia; order Anura; family Aromobatidae; genus Allobates; species Allobates femoralis. The sequence continues at coordinate 223,453,078 of JARQOC010000003.1, forward strand.
TGGGGACAGGAAAGACACTGGCTAATGGGAGGTGGGAGGGTCCTTTTAACCTCTCTTGTGCTTCCTGTCCCTAATAGGGTGTGGAGAGGCAACCTCCTATGCTGTCGTGGAAGGGGCCTGGAGAAATAGGTGTTATGGGGCCGTCACACGCGTCAATGTCGTCAGCGATCTATGTTTATATTTCTATATTGTAGAAAGTAGAAGGTGAGGACCAGGTTACATATCAATTCAATAGACGTGCCAGCCTGTTCAGCCCAAGAGGAAGCCATTGCCCTTGTGGAATGGGCCCGAACACCATCAGGAGGAGGCACACCTGTATCCTGATACGCCAAGCAGATAGCTTCTGCGATCCATCGGGACAAGGTACTCTTATGGTACATTTACACTCGGCCACAGGAAGGTAGGAAGAGGAAGGTAGGAACAGGCAGGCATCAGACACAAATTGTGCCTGTTGCCTTGAAAAGACCTCGATGTGGCTGCTTGCAATTCAGGACTTTCCTTCCTTCAGGGAAGACACAGGAAGGAAAGTCCTGAATTACACGCAGCCACATCGAGGTCTTTTCAAGGCAACAGGCACAATTTGTGTCCGATGCCTGCCTGTTCCTACCTTCCTGTGGCCGCGTGTAAATGTACTATTAGAGACTCCAGACCCCTTCTTCTGACCCTGGAAGGAGAAAAACAGAGCCCTACACCTCCTCCCTGCCAGGGTCCTATCAATGTAGGAGAGGACGGCTCGTCTAACATCGAGCGTAGGAACTTTAAGCAGCAAGGTAGATTGCCCTCCGCTAAGACCTATGAAGTCTAGTCAGGTATGCCTGAGTTAAACCAATAGCATAGAAAACTGAGAAGTTAAAACTTAACTTTTACTGGCTCTATAGTAAAAAGACATAGTTGTCTAGACCAAACAAAACAAAAAAGTGTGCATACGTGACTGTGCAAGTCAGTGTAGTGCTAAACTGAACCCCTCTTATTACCAGGGTTCACAGGTACCCCAGCTAGGTCCCGTCCAAATACCCTAGGGACGCTGGCAGGTGCCTGCTTTTTCAGTTTGAGTTTCCCCTAGGATGTAGTCATCAGAGCAAACAATCCCATTAGGTAAACCCAGCTACATGCATTAGTGAAGAAACAGCTTGTATATTCCTATATGGAGCAATCTCACCCAGCTGCGTCCACCTGTACACATGTATACAAGTCCATATAGCTCCGGATAACCTTCTGCTAGTGTTTTTCCAGGCTGCTCATGGCTCAGTGAATGTCATATAGCCACCATGTCATCTGATACGTTCCCTCCCAACGCGTTTCAGATCCCTCTTCTTCAGGGCAGTCATGGTACACATATAGGGATTAGTGTTCAAAGATACACATGCCTGTGCAGATGATGGCGATGGTGTCTGTAATAGACAGTGAATATCAGTTGCAGTACCATCATTATCCACAGTAACCTGTGTGCAGCTCTGATGCTGCATGGTCTAGTACCTAATCAGGGACCCAATTAGGGTCTTCACTTACCCAGTCTGGCCCCCTCAAGGTTGGGCAGCCAGATCACGCCGCCACCGCATGGAAATGCTGGTTTTATCATTCCCGGGCGGTCACATGGCGTGTCACGTGCTTGGAAGTGACATCACAACGTTTCCCTTCCTGTTCCTGTAACCTGTGGAGCGCAACCTTGCGTTCTACCGATCACTTCCTGCCTAGTACTGAGTCACATGACCGGAAGTGACATCACGACGTGTCACTTCCTGTTCCTGTATCCTGTAGAACTCAAATTTGTGTTCCACAGACCACTTCCTGCCTAGTACTGAGTAATAGAGATGAGCGAGTATGCTTGTCACTACTCGGTACTCGCACGAATATCACGGTACTCGGGCTACTCGGTGAGTACATGTCACATCGCCATTGGACTCGGTGGCTGGTGTTCCTGCCTCGGCCGCTGGGAGGAGCCGGATTCCTTCGGCTGGTGGCGCCGGTGATAGGAGGGCCTTGTCCTCATATGGAACTGCTCCCGCGACGTCTGCCTCTGTCGCTGAGCGCCGCTGTGTTTCCCCTCTGGGTGGTGTTGGTCGCAGAGGAGCGGGCCCTGCAGAGGTGTCCGTTAGGCGCAGCCTGCGTTCTTCTGTCAGAGGTGGCGTGGGTGGAGCCAGTCGTGCATCTCCATCTGGCCTGGATCTAGGGGCGGTCCGGTTGAGGTCATCAGGCTGTGAGCTCCAGCCTATGGGAGGTAACCGCGCCCTTCAAATACATTGGAGCCTGTCTTGCAGGCCGCCAGATATAGTTTTGGTTCCCCAGTGATATAGTGTATGTTTAGTTTTGTCTCTGACCTTGCCTGGATTTCTGACTCTGCCTCTGCCTATTGATTTTGTACCTCAGCTGCCCTCTTGGTTTTGCCCTTGACCTTTGCCTGGATTTTTGACTCTGCTACTGCCTGACGATTTTGTACCTTCGCTGCCCTCTCGGTTTTGACTCGGATTTCTGACTTCGTTTTTCGGGTCTTGATTTTCCCCTGGCGACCTCCCCGGCTCTGTTGCTCATATAGGCAGCTACCCCTGGGCTCCGCTGTAATTCCAGATCCCTGTATAGGGGTTAAGGGTCTCGGGGTTCTCGGGGGGCTGCCTACCAGCAGCTCGGCCTCACAGGGGATGGTCGTCACAGTACCGAGTAATCTCGCGATACTCTTGCTATGCTCGGGGTCCACCTCCATGCATGTTGGCGCTCTTTTCAGAGCCAGCCCGCATGCAGGGATTGGCTGAAAGACACTAATGCCACAGCCATGTTGGTTGTGGCATTACAGTGATTGGCTGGCCGCACAGCGTGATCAGGTCTTTATAAGGCCTGACCGCGCTGTGCTCATCACTCTGCACCATTAGACAGTCAGTGTAGGGAGAGCTGATGCTGATTGAGGGACAGATTTGTGGCCTTTCAGCTAGTGTAGGCACAGGGCTGCCAGTCTATTTACCACAACAATATATATTACAGTATGGGCGCACACCTCTTATTGTGTGGGTGCAAGCTTCAAAAAATATATAAACACTTACCAATAGATAGATCAGCTGCACACCACATTATTTCTTTAAAGGGAATGCCAAAATGGCTGTGTGAATTTATTGCATTATATAATAAGAAACAAAGAAATATTTATACAGCTACTGAAAGCTGGCCCTGGTCTAAAAGATAAATGTGAAAGCATTAGTTGATGTCATAGCCATGAAATCATAAGCCCAGTAACTGTTTACAGAGTTCTTTCACTAATACTGGGTCCTAATCTCACCCTCAATGTCTGCAACCTGGAAATGTGAATGGGAAAATGCCCTGTGCAGTTAAAATCATGGTCTTAAAGGGAATGTGTCAAGACTATGTTAAAACCCTGCTTTTAAAGGGAGTGTGTAACACCTGTGTGAATGTTCTCACATTAGTCACTGGGCGGGGTGCTGCTCCAAAGATAAATAACTATATATATTACAGTATGGGCGCACACCTTTAAAAGCAGGGTTTTAACATAGTCTTGACACATTCCCTTTAAGACCATGATTTTAACTGCACAGGGCATTTTCACATTCACATTTCCAGGTTGCAGACATTGAGGGTGAGATTAGGACCCAGTATTAGTGAAAGAACTCTGTAAACAGTTACTGGGCTTATGGTTTCATGGCTATGACATCAACTAATGCTTTCACATTTATCTTTTAGACCAGGGCCAGCTTTCAGTAGCTGTATAAATATTTCTTTGTTTCTTATTATATAATGCAATAAATTCACACAGCCATTTTGGCATTCCCTTTAAAGAAATAATGTGGTGTGCAGCTGATCTATCTATTGGTAAGTGTTTATATATTTTTTAAAGCTTGCACCCACACAATAAGAGGTGTGCGCCCATACTGTAATATATATAGTTATTTATCTTTGGAGCAGCACCCGCCCAGTGACTAATGTGAGAACATTCACACAGGTGTTACACACTCCCTTTAAAAGCAGGGTTTTAACATAGTCTTGACACATTCCCTTTAAGACCATGATTTTAACTGCACAGGGCATTTTCCCATTCACATTTCCAGGTTGCAGACATTGAGGGTGAGATTAGGACCCAGTATTAGTGAAAGAACTCTGTAAACAGTTACTGGGCTTATGATTTCATGGCTATGACATCAACTAATGCTTTCACATTTATCTTTTAGACCAGGGCCAGCTTTCAGTAGCTGTATAAATATTTCTTTGTTTCTTATTATATAATGCAATAAATTCACACAGCCATTTTGGCATTCCCTTTAAAGAAATAATGTGGTGTGCAGCTGATCTATCTATTGGTAAGTGTTTATATATTTTTTGAAGCTTGCACCCACACAATAAGAGGTGTGCGCCCATACTGTAATATATATAGTTATTTATCTTTGGAGCAGCACCCCGCCCAGTGACTAATGTGAGAACATTCACACAGGTGTTACACACTCCCTTTAAAAGCAGGGTTTTAACATAGTCTTGACACATTCCCTTTAAGACCATGATTTTAACTGCACAGGGCATTTTCCCATTCACATTTCCAGGTTGCAGACATTGAGGGTGAGATTAGGACCCAGTATTAGTGAAAGAACTCTGTAAACAGTTACTGGGCTTATGATTTCATGGCTATGACATCAACTAATGCTTTCACATTTATCTTTTAGACCAGGGCCAGCTTTCAGTAGCTGTATAAATATTTCTTTGTTTCTTATTATATAATGCAATAAATTCACACAGCCATTTTGGCATTCCCTTTAAAGAAATAATGTGGTGTGCAGCTGATCTATCTATTTACCACAACAGTCCTTCTGAGGACTAATAGAGCAGTATACAGCCAGGCAGGGAGGCAGGATATCTACCAAACTTTGCTGTGCCAGTATACCAGTCTGCATCGCATCTGGGGCTGGTTTCCAGGCTCATCCATCCCAAAAAACGTGCTTTTAGGGATTTATTTAGCTCACTATAGGCAGGATTAGGTTTTAGCTCAAATTAGGGTACACCAAAAGCCTTGTGCCAAAAACCAACTCTTCTCTGCACTAATTTAGCATCTGATTGCTGCTACTGTAGGTTGCAGCGTTAATTAGGGTACACCAAAAGCCTCGTGCTAAAAACCTACTCTTGTCTGCACTAAATGTGCATTTAAGTGCTGCTACTGTATGTTGCAGCGTTAATTAGGGTACACCAAAAGCCTCGTTCTAAAAACATACTCTTGTCTGCACTAAATTTGCATCTAAGTGCTGCTCCTCTAGGTTGCAGCGTAAATTAAGGTACACCAAAAACCTTGTGCTAAAAACCTACTCTTGTCTGCACTAAATGTGCATTTAAGTGCTGCTACTGTCTGTTGCAGCGTAAATTAGGATACGCCAAAAGACATGCTATTGTAGTCAGCGTTTGTGTCTGACTAGTCCACCTGCAGGGCCTTAATTTCAAAACTTAGGGTCGTGCTAAAAACATACTCTTGTCTGCACTAAATTTGCATCTAAGTGCTGCTCCTCTAGGTTGCAGCATAAATTAAGATACACCAAAAGCCTTGTGCTAAAAATATACTCTTGTCTGCACTAAATTTGCATCTAAGTGCTGCTACTGTCTGTTGCAGCGTAAATTAGGATACGCCAAAAGACACGCTATTGTAGTCAGCGTTTGTGTCTGACTAGTCCACCTGCAGGGCCTTCATTTCAAAACTTAGGGTCGTGCTAAAAATATACTTTTGTCTGCACTAAATTTGCAGCTAAGTGCTGCTATTGTCTGTTGCAACGTAAATTAAGGTACACCAAAAGCCTTGTGCTAAAAACATACTTTTGTCTGCACTAATTTTGCATCTAAGTGCTGCTACTGTCTGTTGCAGCATAAATTAGGATACGCCAAAAGACACGCTATTGTTGTCAGCGTTTGTGTCTGACTAGTTCACCTGCAGGGCCTTAATTTAAAAACCTAGGGTCGTGCTAAAAACCTACTCTTGTCTGCATTCATTTAACATTTGTGTGCGGCAGCAGTGGCTTGTAGCTCCAAGTAATGTACGCCAAAAGAAGGTATATGCGTCAGCGTTTGTGTCTGACTGTTCAAACTGCCGTGATTAAAACGCTCTAATCTGTAATCACTGTCACTCTCACTGTCCAGCTACAAACCAACTCTTGTCTGCATTCATTTACCATTTTTGTGTGGCAGGAGGGGGTTGTAGCTACAATTTGTATCCGCAAAAACACTCAGTATACTTGTGTCAGTGTTTGTGTCTGACCAGTATAGCTGCTGTCATTTAATTTTCAATCGCAGTATCCAGGTCAAAAACAACTGGTCAGCATTTTCAGTTGACAGGCGGGTGCGTTTATCTGTAATGATTCTATCTGCGGCAATAAAAACACGCTCTGACAAATCGCTAACGGCAGGGCAGGACTTCCAAGGCGTAGAGGGACAATTCCTGCCACGTGTCCAGTTTGGATACCCAATAATTAGAAGGCACAGAGGAATCTAGGAGCACTTTCGTACGATTGGCAAGGTACTCCTTCAGCATCTTTACAAACTTTGCAGTCCTTGTGACAGTACCCTGCACCTGAGGGCCTGTGCTATGGGAGGGGCTAAGAAAACTCTCCCAGATCTTTGAGAGTTTTCCCCTACCTCTGCTGGATTTGATTTGTGCCTCTCTCGGCCGGATACCTTGGTTGTCCACCGAACCGCGACCTCTGCCGCAAGCGTTTTCAGAAGTGAATTTTTTGACCAATTCTGCAACTAGGGCCTTCTGGTACTGCAGCATTTTTGTAGACCTTTCCGCCTCGGGAATTATTATTATTATTATTTTTCATTTATATAGCGCTATTAATTCCATAGCACTTTGCATGCATGAGTAATGCTGTCTCTCTTGGAACTCACAATCTAAACATCCTATCAGTATGTCTTTACAATGTGGGAGGAAACCGGAGTACCCGGAGGAAACCCACGCAAACACAGGGAGAACATACAAACTCCTTGCAGATGTTGTCCTTTGTGTCCTTGCTGGGAATTGAACCCAGGACCTCAAGCCAAAGTGCTGCAAAGGCTGATGTGCTAAGCACTTGAGCCACCGTATAAGAGAAATAAAGTTCTCCTTGTAGCGTTGATCTAAAAGTGTCAACAACCAGTAATGAGTGTCCGCCAAGATGTTGATAATAACGTGAGGGTCACAAGACAGGCAGCATCACATAAAGTCAGCCATGTGCGCCAGACTGTTAACAGGCAAGACTTCAGGTCCTCAACAACAGGATGATTGACCATGCTGTCTTCATCATCCTCCTCCTCCTCTCCCCTGTCCTCTGGCCATCCGAAGGTAAGATGATTGTGCATCTATTACCGTCAATTTCGCATGAAAGTAGCTCCATTTCTTTATCCTACTCCTCCTCGTAATAGTCCTCCAATGCACGTTGGGATGAGATGAGGCTGGGCTGTGTGTAATCACCCCGTACGGTTTATTGCTCCAACTCATCGTGCTCCGCCTGCAATGCATTGTTTTTGATTTTGAGCAGACAGCATTTTAGAAGGCCGAGAAGTGGGATGGTGACGCTAATTATGGCATCATCGCCCCTCACCATCTTGGTGAAGTCCTCAAAGGACGGACGGTACATATGTCGGACATCCATGTCCACTCCTGAGGTCTTATGTGTGGAGTTTGAGCCATATACCGACGGCCTAGTTGATGCTGGTACTCAACTACTGCACTCTTCTGCTCACAAATCCTGACCAACCTGTGCAGTGTGGAATTCCAATGCGTGGGGACATCACAGACCAGTCTGTGATACGGAAACGCTGCTGAAAGCTGGCAAGGGCGGCTAAAGCAGTAGGTAACTTTCTAAAATTGGGCACACAGGCGGCGTACTTTTACGAGCAGATCAGACAGCTCCGGGTAGTATTTAAAAAACCGCTGAACCACGAGGTTGACCACATGGTTGACCACTCCCTTTTTCTCCAGATTCTGGAATCCCTCGGCATCACCCACCTTGCCCTCTCTTGGATCTCCTCATACCTAGCGGAACGGACCTTCAGCGTCTTCCACTCCCACACCTCCTCCTCTCCCTACCCCCTTTCTGTCGGAGTCCCCCAAGATTCGGTCCTGGACCCCTACTTTTCTCCATATACACTCTCATCCTAGGGCAACTCATTGAGTCCCATGGCGTCCAGTACCACCTCTACGCCGACGACACCCAAATCTACCTGTCCGGCCCTGACCACCTCCCTACTCTCCAAAATCCCACAATGCCTTTCCGCCATCTCATCCTTCTTCTCTGCTCGCTTACTTAAACTCAACATGGACAAAACTGAATTCATAGTCTTGCCCCAAGAAATTCCCCCCCACTTCCCAACCTATGCGTCTGCGTCAACGAATGCGCCCTCACCCCAGTCCCCCAAGTCAAGTGCCTCGGGGTAATCCTTGACTCCTCCCTATCCTTCAAGCCCCACATCGAGGCCCTCACCACATCCCTCCGGCTCCAGCTCAAGAACATCTCACGGATCCGGTCCTTCCTCACCCACGACACCACTAAAACACTCATTCATGCTCTTATCATCTCCCGCCTTGACTACTGCAACCTCCTTCTCAATGGCCTCACGGCTAACTCCCTCACACCTCTCCTGTCTATCCTCAATTCCGCTGCCCGACTAATGTACTTGTCCTCCCGCTACTCCCCTGTCTCCCCCCTCTCCCAAGCCCTTCACTGGCTCCCCACCTCCAAGAGATCCCAATTCAAAACACTAACCATGGCGTACAAAGCCATACACAATCTGGCCCCACCATACATCTCCGACCAGGTCTCCTGATACCTATCCTCACGCAACGTCCGCTCCTCCCAAGAACTACTCCTCTGCTCCCCCCTCATCACCTCTTGGCACAACCGAGTCCAGGACTTCTCCCGGGCATCTGCCTTGCTCTGGAACTCCCTGCCCGAACACGTCAGACACTCTCCTACCCTGAGAAGCTTCAAGTGTCACCTGAAGACTCACCTATTCCGTCAAGCCTACAACCTGCCATGAGACCCAGGCGACTGCCCCATACTGACATTCCCCCATCCTACTGTACATCCCACAAAGTCGGGTGCTTTGCTGCCATGTGCCTGATCATGCTGGTGGTGGTCAGGCTGCTAGTTTTGCTACCCCTGCTGATGCTGGCATGGCAGATGTTGCAAATGGCCTTTTTCGAATTATCTGCAGACACCTTAAACAACAGCCAGACTCAGGAAGACCTAGCAGTTGTACTGGCAACATCACTCATGTTGTTGTTCAGGGGAACGGTTGCCTGCCTTCTGCCTGCGGACACCACCCTGCTTCTTCCGGCCTGTTGTGATGCTACGCCTAACTTCCCCTGTGCACTGCTGTCCTCGCTCTGCATGTCTTCCTGCCAGGTTGAGTCAGTTACTGGATCATCCACAACGTCGTCTTCCACTTCCGCACCCTGGTCCTCCTCCTGACTTTGTGGCAATTGTGTCTCATCATCGGCCACCTCTTGTTGAGACACGTTCCCACCGTTGCCTTCGTGAGACCGTGGCTGCTCAAATATTTGGGCATTGGTACATACGATCTCCTCTTGACCCACTTCAACTGGAGCTGGCGAGAGGCCAGAATCTATGAATGGATAGTGAACAGCTCTTCAGAGTGTCCAAGTGTGTGATCAGTAATGTCCGGGTCCGGGCACTCGGCATGGTGGGAGGAAGGAGGATCAGGGTGTGGAATGTGCGGTCCAGTCTCACGGCTACTCACACTTGACCGTGTGGAAGACAGGCTGCTTGTGGTGGTGCAAAACTGACTGGAAGCATTATCCGCTATCCAACTAACAACCTGTTTTCACTGGTCTTGGTTTAATAGTGGTGTACTGCTGCGGTCCCCTACAAATTGGGACAAGAAAGGTGGAGCGAGATAATGTTGGCGTTTGCAGTGGTGCAATTCCAGCTTGCACAGGGCCTCAGCCTCTGTATGCACCACCATCACGTCCAGTACCACCGGCCTTGCGCATTTTCAATGTGTGCTGCCTGTATAGAGCTAAATGAAGGTGTCCAAAAGATGGTTTTTAGCTGGACACTGAGATGACAGATTAGAGATTACATTACAGCAGGTATACCGGTCAGTCACAAACGCTGAGATGGGTATACTGATTGTTTTGGCGTGTACAAATTGGCGCTACAACCCACTACTGCCTCAAAAAAGGGTAAATGAAGGCGGACAGGCTGACTCTGATCAAAATGAACAAGGGTTGTATTGGGCCCGACTTCACCACACCACCACCAAATGATAGTATAATTTAAAATTTGTGACGGTAAATTGCCATGCACCTCTGCACACCCACACATGGGTACGCACTTCATGACTTTGGTTACTTGCTGTTCTGCTCCTCCTTCTCCTCATCCACCACCATCATATGATCAGTGCGACCGTGGTTCATGATGCCACGAAAACATAATTTTTTTTACATCATATTTATGATGATGATGACCCTCACCGTTCAAATGTTAGGCAGTAGTTTCATGTATACCCCACAGGGGTAAATGTTTAGGTCCATGAAAACAGAATGGGCATTACAAGTACAGTAGACCCGCTCCTTTGTAATGGGAACTATATTTAGAGGCTCTCCTCCATGTTTCTTTCAAGGGGCATTGAAGGGCCTAACAATTTTTGGCTTCCCTGCCTAGGGCAATACTAAAAAAGACCCACTTGCTTACAATGGGTACATTTTTTAAAAAGACCCTCATGCACACCTCTATCCAGGGGCATATTGGCGTCTCCAATTTCTGGCTTCCCTGCCTAGGGCATTACTACAGCAGATACACTTGCTTACAATGGCCACATTTTTTAAAAAGGCCCTCATGCACGCTTCTATCCAGGGGCATATTGGTGTCTCCAATTTCTGGCTTCCCTGCCTAGGGCAATACTAAAAAAGACACACTTGCTTACAATGGGCACATTTTTTGAAAAAGCCCTCATGCACGCCTCTATGCAGGGGCATCTTGGTGCCTCCAAACCTTTGGCTTCCCTGCCTAGGGCAATACTACAGCAGATACACTTGCTTACAATGGCCACATTTTTTAAAAAGGCCCTCATGCACGTCTCAATGCAGTGGCATCTTGGTGCCTCCAAACCTTTGGCTTCCCTGCCTAGGCCAATACTAAAAAAGACACACTTGCTTACAATGGGCACATTTTTTGAAAAAGCCCTCATGCACACCTCTATGCAGGGGCAATTTGGTGCCTCCAAACCTTTGGCTTCCCTGCCTAGGGCAGTACTACAGCAGATACACTTGCTTACAATGGCCACATTTTTTAAAAAGGCCCTCATGCACGCCTTTATCCAGGGGCATATTGGTGTCTCCAATTTCTGGCTTCCCTGCCTAGGGCAATACTAAAAAAGACACACTTGCTTACAATGGGCACATTTTCTGAAAAAGCCCTCATGCACGCCTCTATGCAGGGGCATCTTGGTGCCTCCAAACCTTGGCTTCCCTGCCTAGGGCAATACTACAGCAGACACACTTGCTTACAATGGCCACATTTTTTAAAAAGGCCCTCATGCACGCCTTTATCCAGGGGCATATTGGTGTCTCCAATTTCTGGCTTCCCTGCCTAGGGCAATACTAAAAAAGACACACTTGCTTACAATGGGCACATTTTCTGAAAAAGCCCTCATGCACGCCTCTATGCAGGGGCATCTTGGTGCCTCCAAACCTTGGCTTCCCTGCCTAGGGCAATACTACAGCAGATACACTTGCTTACAATGGCCACATTTTTTAAAAAGGCCCTCATGCACGCCTCTATGCAGTGGCATCTTGGTGGCTCCAAACCTTTGGCTTCCCTGCCTAGGGCAATACTAAAAAAGACACACTTGCTTACAATGGGCACATTTTTTGAAAAAGCCCTCATGCACGCCTCTATGCAGGGTCATCTTGGTGGCTCCAAACCTTTGGCTTCCCTGCCTAGGCCAATACTACAGCAGATACACTTGCTTACAATGGCCACATTTTTTAAAAAGGCCCTCATGCACGCCTCTATCCAGGGTCATATTGGTGTCTCCCAATTTATGGCTTCCCTGCCTAGGGTAATACTAAAAAAGACACACTTGCTTACAATGGGCACATTTTTTTAAAAAGCCCTCGTGCACGCCTCTATGCAGGGGCATCTTGGTGCCTCCAAACCTTTGGCTTCCCTGCCTAGGGCAATACTACAGCAGATACACTTGCTTACAATGGGCACATTTTTTTGAAAAAGCCCTCATGCACGCCTCTATGCAGGGGCATCTTGGTGCCTCCAAACCTTTGGCTCCCTGCCTAGGCCAATACTACAGCAGATGCACTTGCTTACTATGGGCACATTTTTTAAAAAGGCCCTCATGCACGCCTCTATGCAGTGGCATCTTGGTGCCTCCAAACCTTTGGCTTCCCTGCCTAGGGCAATACTAAAAAAGACACACTTGCTTACAATGGGCACATTTTTTGAAAACGCCCTCATGCACGCCTCTATGCAGGGGCATCTTGGTGCCTCCAAACCTTGGCTTCCCTGCCTAGGGCAATACTACAGCAGATACACTTGCTTACAATGGCCACATTTTTTAAAAAGGCCCTCATGCACGCCTCTATGCAGTGGCATCTTGGTGGCTCCAAACGTTTGGCTTCCCTGCCTAGGGCAATACTACAGCAGATACACTTGCTTACTATGGCCACATTTTTTAAAAAGGCCCTCATGCACGCCTCTATGCAGGGGCATCTTGGTGCCTCCAAACCTTTGGCTTCCCTGCCTAGGCCAGTACTACAGCAGATACACTTGCTTACTATGGCCACATTTTTTTAAAAAGGCCCTCATGCACGCCTCTATCCAGGGGCATTGAAGTGCCTCCCAATTTTTGGCTTCCGTGCCCTAGGGCAATGCTACAAAACACACACTTCCTTATAATGGGCACATTATTTAAAGAGGCCTTCATTTACGTCTCTTCCCAGGGGCATGGGATTGCCACACAATTTAAAAAAAAAAAAATCTTTCATATAATCCTACAAAACTAACATACACCAACTCTGTCTCACAAGTGGGTATGAGCCCTTAATATTTTTTCCATGAAAATCCGTTTTGGTTTCATTTTGTAACGTTTTCTTGACAGTCCATAAAAGTGGCGTAATACTTTGACAACATTGTTGATATCAGTGACCTTGGGGTCTGAAATGCTTCCAGGGGTCTTCCCCATGCTGTTCCCATGTCATTTGAGCACTGTTCTGATACTTTTGTGACATTTTTAGGGTTTTTCCATGCTGCCGGGGGTCATGTCAGAAAAATACTCGGGTCTCCCATAGGATAACATTGGGCTCCGTGCTCGGGCCGAGTACACGAGTATCTTGGGATGCTCGGCCCGAGCTTCGAGCACCCGAGCATTTTTGTACTCGCTCATCACTACTGAGTAAGGGAGGATCACAGAGATTCAAGACCTCCCCGCAGGAGGCGGAGTCCCCTACAATGTGCACCATACATAAGATGATGTCACTGTTAGGGGAGGATACACACATTACATGCAATGGGTGTAACAGTACCCAAGTGGGTGAAGGGGTTAAAAATCACATCTGATCTGATCATACTTATTCATATTTACAATGGCCTTATTCTCTCCTAAGCTAGTCATAGCATAGAGGTAGTCAGCATCATTTACATGCAAAGGGACAGTCTGCATTGATCATCACACCAGCGGGGACAGATCAGGTATGCTCAGCACTAGCAAAAGAGGAAAGGAGGAAAAGTAAAAAGGAGAACAGTTATAAGGTACAGTACAGCCTCATACCACTGCAGTTCTGTCCCTATTCTTCCCACTTTCCCAACCTACCAGCGGAGGTCGGCACCCAGAAGAACGGCGCCCCCACTCAGCGACGACTTTCCCTCCTAAATTTCCCTTCCCTGATAACTCATAGGAAGGGGGAGAAAGACAGGGTCTCATTGAGACCAAAGGGCGCCACCGTATTCAAAGTGAAAATCCAGAAATGTTCCTTTCTTAGGATCATGGAGTCACAGTCTCCGCCTCGTACTGGGGGGGTATGTAGTCAATGCCTATAAATCGGACGCAGTCTTCATTCCTTGATGTAACGCGTTGACATGACGAGCCAGGTAGGTGTTAGTATTCCTTTTTTATGTCCCTCTTATACTCCCATACCCTCCGTCTCAGTTCCCTCCTTGTCTTTCCTATATACTCCAAGTTGCATGGGCACTGGGCTCTATACACCACACCTCTGGTCTTACAATTTATGAAGGATCTGATGTCATAATTCCTTCCACTTACATTGCTGGTGAAGTGTTTTGCAGTGACTATAGAGCCACATTTGCCACAGTTACCGCACTTAAATATCCTTTGAGGTTGCTTCTTAGCCACGTACCAGGAGCTGTGTAGTGGCTGTGCACCAATCTGTCTCTAAGGGACCTAGCTTTACGATAAGTCACCCTAGGGGTGGTTGGGAGATATCGGACAGAGATCAGGATCCATCCTTAAAATCTGCCAGTGTTTGGCCAAAATTATCTTACCTTCTCTGACCCGCTGGTGTAAGTTGCAATCAACGTATCTCATCCCCACCCTCAGTCCTGGATGGTTCAGGTTTGGTCACAAGCAGTTTTGATCTGTCTAGATCTTTCACTTCTTTCCAGGCCTTCTTTATACCCTGTCCGGGTATCCTCTCTCTTTCAATCTCAGCTTTAGATCCTTCACCTGAGTTTTGAACTGCTCTTCATGTGAGCAGTTCCTCCTCATGCAAATCATCTGGCTCTTAGGGATACCCTTTTAATGGCTCTTAGGGTGGCCACTTTCCCATCTTAATAACAAGTTTGTTGCAGTCTCTTTACAATATGTACTCATCCTGAGGTTTCCTTCCTCCGTTCTTTCAATCAGAACATCCAGGAAGGGAGGTTTGTCCTTATTAACCTCTGATATGAAGTGTAGGCCCACGGTGTTATGGTTCAGAGTCTCTACCATGCCACCAAAGTCCTCTTCAGTACCTCTCCACACTACAAAGACATCATCTATGAAGCGAGCCCACAGCACCACCTTATCGGTGTCGATCCGTGGGCTGTCTCCAAAGACAATGGTTTCCTCCCACCAGCCCAGGAGCAGATTTGCGTAAGATGGGGCCATAGAACTCTTCATCGCAGTGCCCCTGAGCTGGTGGAAGTACTTACCACCAAATGTGAATGCATTCTTGGTCAGACAAAACTCTAGGATTTTGATCACAAAATCATTGTGTTTCTCGTACTGAACCTCCCTGCTTCTCAAGAAATACTTTACTGCCTCGATTCCGTGTCGTGTGTGTCTTGTGGGGGGGGGTGTCTGTGTGGTGTGTGTCTCTGTGTTGTGTGTCTCTCTTTGTGGTGTGTGTGTGTTTGTGTTCGGGTGCATGGTGAGTATCCAATGTTGGGGCTGCACCTTAGCTGTTACTCTCTGTGTGCAAATACATGTCCCCGTGCGTGGTGAATATTCCATGTCAGGGCCCCACCTTAGTGACTATATGCTGGTATATGCTGTTAGTCTTTGGCCCTGTCATTAAGCCCCTCTCATTCACAACTTTCAACTGGTAACTGTCACTTTCTCTCCATTATGTAGATAGGGGCAAAATTATTTGGTGAACTAGAATGCGCAGGGTTAAAATTTCACCTCACAACATAGTCTATGATGCTGTCGGGGTCCAGGCGTGACTGTGCAAAATTTTGTGGCTGTAGTTGCGACGGTGTAGATGCCAATCCCGAATATACATACAAACACACACACAGACATATATACAGTTAGGGCCAGAAATATTTGGACAGTGACACAAGTTTTTTTATTTTAGCTGTTTACAAAAACATGTTCAGAAATACAATTATATATATAATATGGGCTGAAAGTGCACACTCCCAGCTGCAATATGAGAGTTTCCACATCCAAATCGGAGAAAGGGTTTAGGAATCATAGCTCTGTAATGCATAGCCTCCTCTTTTTCAAGGGACCAAAAGTAATTGGACAATGTACTCTAAGGGCTGCAATTAACTCTGAAGGCGTCTCCCTCGTTAACCTGTAATCAATGAAGTAGTTAAAAGGTCAGGGGTGGATTCCAGGTGTGTGGTTTTGCATTTGGAAGCTGTTGCTGTGACCAGACAACATGCGGTCAAAGGAACTCTCAATTGAGGTGAAGCAGAACATCCTGAGGCTGAAAAAAAAGAAAAAATCCATCAGAGAGATAGCAGACATGCTTGGAGTAGCAAAATCAACAGTTGGGTACATTCTGAGAAAAAAGGAATTGACTGGTGAGCTTGGGAACTCTAAAAGGCCTCGGCGTCCACAGATGACAACAGTGGTGGATGATCGCCGCATACTTTATTTGGTGAAGAAGAACCCGTTCACAACATCAACTTAAGTCCAGAACACTCTCAGTGAAGTAGGTGTATCTGTCTCTAAGTCAACAGTAAAGAGAAGACTCCATGACAGTAAATTCAAAGGGTTCACATCTAGATGCAAACCATTCATCAATTCCAAAAATAGACAGGCCAGAGTTAAATTTGCTGAAAAACACCTCAAGAAGCCAGCTCAGTTCTGGAAAAGTATTCTATGGACAGATGAGACAAAGATCAACCTGTACCAGAATGATGGAAGAAAAAATTTGGAGAAGAAAGGGAACGGCACATGATCCAAGGCACACCACATCCTCTGTAAAACATGGTGGAGGCAACGTGATGGCATGGGCATGCATGGCTTTCAATGGCACTGGGTCACTTGTGTTTATTGATGACATAACAGCAGACAAGAGTAGCCGGATGAATTCTGAAGTGTACCGGGATATACTTTCAGCCCAGATTCAGCCAAATGCTGCAAAGTTGATTGGACGGCGCTTCATAGTACAGATGGACAATGACCCGAAGCAGACAGCCAAAGCTACCCAGGAGTTCATGAGTGCAAAAAAGTGGAACATTCTGCAATGGCCAAGTCAATCACCAGATCTTAACCCAATTGAGCATGCATTTCACTTGCTGAAATCTAGACTTAAGACGGAAAGAACCACAAACAAGCAAGACCTGAAGGCTGCGGCTGTAAAGGCCTGGCAAAGCATTAAGAAGGAGGAAACCCAGCGTTTGGTGATGTCCATGGGTTCCAGACTTAAGGCAGTGATTGCCTCCAAAGGATTCGCCACAAAATATTGAAAATAAAAATATTTTGTTTGGGTTATGTTTATTTGTCCAATTACTTTTGACCTCCTAAAATGTGGAGTGTTTGTAAAGAAATGTGTACAATTCCTACATTTTCTATATCAGATATTTTTGTTCAACCCTTCAAATTAAACGTTACAATCTGCACTTGAATTCTGTTGTAGAGGTTTCATTTCAAATCCAATGTGGTGGCATGCCGAGCCCAACTCGCGAAAATTGTGTCACTGTCCAAATATTTCTGGTCCTAACTGTATATAGCTTTATATATTAGATATATATAAAAAAAATATATATTTTTCTCTCTATACTGAAAGTGATTAATTCTTGAAAAGGAATTTATCTCTAACTAAAACAGCTTAGGAAAACCTTTCTTATGGGCTTTAAAAGCTGGCAAATTTTTGTGTCAACACAAAAGATTGAGAATACCAATTCTGTGTTATTAGTATCCTACTTTGGGGTCTGTACTCTAATGGTGGGTTTACACACACCAATTTCTGTGTCCGATATCTAAACAGATCTCTGGTTGCAGTGAAATTATGGACACATTGCTCCATTTTGTACACAGCCACAAAATGGAACTATGTGTCCATGATTTCACTACAACCAGAGATCTGTTCAGATATTGGACACAGAAATTGGTGTGTGTAAACCCACCATTACATCCCGCATCATTTTTCTCCCCAATTTCCAGACTGACCTTAATGTGGAAACAGCATTTAAAGATCTTGATGGGGCTTTCAATCTACACTCTTGGGAGATTGTTGTAGGAATTCCTATTATACTACTTAGGGTAGCTTTACACGCCACAACCACAGGAGACAATTTAGGCGGCAATATTTCTCACTGGAATGACCGCCGCCAAATTGCCTCCTTATTGCAGCGTGTAAATAGGGAATTTAGCGGTGATAACACCAATTTTTTGGAGCAGTGCTCTAAAACCAGGCGACCGAGGCAAGGCGACATATCGCCGCCAAATTCCCTATTTAGACGCTGCAATAAGGAGGCAATTGGGTGGAAATGTGGCAGTGATATTTCCAGGTCGCAGTATCGCTGCCACAATTGTCTCCTGTGGTTGCGGCGTGTAAAGGTACCCTTAGACTATTGCGACCACCCTGTATTTTCTGGAGTTTTCTGATAAATCCTCCTTTGGTTTAGGTGGTAAATTATGGGACTTTAATACTACAGTAAAATCTCTCCTATTGTGGGTGGGGATTCTTACTAAAGTTTACCTCTATGATGTTCCCACCGAGATCTGTGCATTACATTTGATTGTTTACATGATATTGCAATTCTTCCTCTCTGGATAAAACCAATTGGGCCAAAACAGAGAGGTTTTAGTCTAATTTGTAACCATATTGATCCCCTACTGCTTCGTAGGGATGCATTTGGGGCCGTATGGTCACCATAATCGCTTTAACTGCTGAAGCTCTTTTGTATTTCCTGTTGATATGTGCAACGCCATTTTCTTGGTTTCCGCGCACGCGCCATGTATATGTAAAATTTTCATCTGTATGATGTGCGCTGCCATTTTTTTGGGATCCCGCGCATGCGCGGATGATATGAGGAATTACAGTGCATGCGCACACTGCTCTTCCGGGCTGCCGTGAGCAGTGGGGGACAGGCTGACCAAATGGACCCATTCTCCTCCTCCTACCACACTTTTATACAGGAAGGGGCACAGTGCGAGTACTGTATTTAAGGGTTTACAAAGAGGGTAGCATCAATCCCCCTGACAAAGCTGCCACTAGAGGGGCACCGATACGCGTGGGGTCCACTTTCTCCACTCCTTAGAGATATTCCCTATGGGTTCTCATGATAATCCCGGCCTGGGCCAGTACTAACTGTAGGTAATATGCTATGGGCTACTTTTCTGGGGCAATGATTGCTCCATAGATGTTGGCTTTAAGCACCTTTCCTGGACTGGGTCTGACAAACTACTAGTGATGAGCGAGCATGCTCAGCGCTACTTGTTACTCACACGAGTATCCCGGTACTCGGGATGCTCGTTAAGCACAGAGTACCACCGAGATGCTCGGACTCTTCACTAATAATTATCGCTCTGACACAAATACACAGCTCCCTTCAGTGCACACAGTGAGCTGGCACCTCACAGAGAGCAGATTGATTGTTAAGGTCCCTCTGTGGGGCACAGCAAGGTGTTGTATGCTGCGATGATTTGAAAAAGCTTCCCCCCTCCTGCTGCCCTTTCCCAGAAACACTCATTTTATAGCCGGATGTCTGTGGGCGGAGCCTGTCACCAGTTGATTTACATTGGGCTCAGTGCTCGGTCGAGCACCCGAGCATTTTAGTGCTCGTTTATCACTACAAGCTACCTATTGTACATAGAGGTACAGAGACCAGTATATACCTGTACCAATTCTCTAAATCTCCATACTATTAGCCTATATGGGGTTTTGATTTGGGATTATTCAAACTTCTGTCTCCATGTATGGGGTCTTTATCTTAACCAATACTAATGTTATTTGAGTGCAAGACAGGTAGTTCTTTGTATGCATTTGGCTGATATTCCATTATCTTATCGATTCCGGTTTTCCATTTGCATTGCGACACATGTATATTGTGACTGTTATAAGAGGGGGACTAAACTCTTTTTATCACAAAACTTACTATATTGAAGACAAAAAAAAAGTGGCGATTTACTTATATACCTTAAAGTGATCCTGACCCCATATCACCACCCCACATCCCCTTCTTACCTACCCCTGCAGCTTGGTATCCTGAGGCCATCCATCCATGGTTCTCCACACACCGTTCTGGCTTTCTTTATAAATCACTATTTTATTATATCATAGGAAGCCACAACAGGTGGGGCTGTGTGCCGCTCTCCCCCGCCTTGACTGTAATTATGCACGCCACCATGGGCGTTGTAAACATCCTAGAGGCTGGTCGCTTCATAATAGGGGCGGTGAAGCCGGTCTGACGTAATACGCGTCATATTTGGGTGTACTGCTGGCTCCGCGCAGCTATTGCGAATGCGCGGGGTTCACGGCAGCTTATTAGAGATAAGCTGCCGTGAACCCTGCGCATGTGCAATAGCTGCGCGAAGCCAACAGTACACCCAAATGAGTGTATTGACATATGTGAAACGAGATATGACGCGTATTACGTCAGAACGGCTTCACCGCCCCTACTATGAAGCGACCAGCCTCTAGGATGTTTACAACGCCCATGGTGGCGTGCATAATTACAGTCAAGGCGGGGGAGAGTGGCACACAGCCCCGCCTGTTGCGGCTTCCGCGATACTAGGAAGCCGCAGTAATGATCTCATAAAATACAGATTTATAAAGATCGCCAGCGCGGTGTGGACAACAAGGGATGGATAAAATGAGGATACCAAGCTGCAGGGGTAGGTAAGAAGGGGATGTGGGGTGGTGTTATGGGGTCAGAATAACTAAGGCATCGTCACACATGGCAATTTTGCTAGCAATTTCACTGGCAATTTGCTGGTTGCAGTGAAATCATGGACACATTGCCTTGTACAAATAGAACAATGTGTCCATGATTTCACTGCAACCAGCAAATTGCCAGTGAAATTGCCACGTGTGATGGTGCCTTTAGAGGTTTGGAATTTATCCCTAGGTCATTTAAGCCTTAAATATTACTGTGCCATATCCTTTTGGGGTTTTATGCAATCATTATAACTTGCCCTGAATCATGCGAGTTGGATTTAGGACCAATTGTATTTTCATTGATCTCTATGACAGCCTTTTTAAATGTTTTTACTGTTTGTTGCTATTCCTTTTTGTCCTTTTTCATACCAATAAAACTTGTTTATTGCCCGATGAGGGCAGGGGAGTGGAAAGCCGCTCCACCGCCTTATCACCCCTGGACTCCAGCACCTGGTGAGATGGCATGGCAACCATGAATCATGAAGAAAAAAAGGAATCCACCAGTGCAGTACTTTTCAATTCTTTATTCCATGAATATAAAAATTAAAATCATTCAGTGATCTAGCAAGCTCTTGCTAGATCACTGAATGATTTTAATTTTGATATTCATGGAATAAAGAATTGAGAAGTACTGCACTGGTGGATTCCTTTTTTCTTCAAAACTTGTTTATGACTGATAAAACCAAAACTGTCTGGGTCGTATCATCTCATTGAGAACCCCCCTTGCTTATAATTGTCCTATTGGGTTGTCTGGTGATCCCCTATTTATTTGAATATTTATTAGCGGTGCCCTCCAGTTCCCTTTTTGGCACTGGTGCAGTTCCTCATTTGGGGGCTGAGTGGGATGTGTGGTGTAAGTGAGCTGCAGGACCTGTGGTGATATCACTGTCATGTGATCAGTCACATGCACCAGGCTCTGAACCCTGTAGGTATGTGCATCACATGGGTGGGCGAAGGTCAGCAGTACCACTTGTGATACCATACCGCCAGTGGTTGCCATATTCAGACACCCCTTACAAAGTCCCAAAAATGGCAACCGAACTTGTTCCATCTTCTACCCAAATAATAGGTAGACACCACGATGACAAAAGATGAAGGACAGGACTGGTTAACCTTCCTAGCGTTATTCCCGAGCCTGACTCGGGGTTAACATTCACTACCAGAAGCGTTAACCCCGAGTCAGGCTCGGGCTTACCCGCGTTCGCGGCACATGCGGTGAGAAAACCGCATCTGCCGCACCTGCCGCACTTGTGCCGCACTTGCGGCGCAGTTGCGGCGCGGTTGCGGTAATCTGCATAGGAACCAACCACCTCTGATGACCCTCATACATTGTTAATATGTGCCCCTGCAGCCTAGTAAACCATTAGCAGCACTGTTTTAGTGTGCAAAGTGGCTGCAGTAGAAGTGCGATAATGATTTTAGACACTTACATGCCTGGTACTTGAGGCCGTCTCCCTGTGTGTGCTGGGACTTGTTGTGCTGTGGTCATCAGGTCTGCTCGCCCCCTCCCTTATGCACGCCCCCTCTCAGCCTGCTATAGTGATGTGAGGCTGATTGCGTCATAAAGGGGCGGGGCTAAATCGCGGCATCACGGTAGCCCCGCCCCTTTATGACGCAATCAGCCTCACAGCACTATAGCAGGCTGAGAGGGGGCGTGCAATAAGGGAGGGGGCGAGCAGACATGATGACCACAGCACAACAAGTCCCAGCACACACAGGGAGACGCCCTCAAGTACCAGGCATGTAAGTGTCTAAAATCATTATCGCACTTCTACTGCAGCCACTTTGCACACTAAAACAGTGCTGCTAATGGTTTACTAGGCTGCAGGGGCACATATTAACAATGTATGAGGGTCATCAGAGGTGGTTGGTTCCTATGCAGATTACCGCAACCGCACCGCAACTGCGCCGCAAGTGCGGCACAAGTGCGGCACAAGTGCGGCACAAGTGCGGCACAAGTGCGGCACAAGTGCGGCACAAGTGCGGCACAAGTGCGGCACAAGTGCGGCAGATGCGGTTTTTTAACCGCATCTACCGCGAACGCGGGTAGCCCGCTTTTAGCAACAAATTCCAGAACTAAACAGACCGCCAGGGAGGTTAAGTATATCATAGATTATGTGCTATCTAAATAGCTTGATTGTTAAAAAGTCTGATATTCACATTGTACTACAATAAATTTTTCACTTAAACATGAGCCACATATAAGGGAGTCAGACTCGGGGAAATTGACAAATTGAAGGTTAGGCTTACTGACTCCACAGCCCTGTATAAAACATGAAAATAGGTAAACATCTAGAGCAGGGGTCTCAAACTCTGCTGGGTTAGTGAGTCGCACATTAAAAAAAAAAAAAGGAGATTTTTGTGTACTCACCGTAAAATCCTTTTCTCTTAGCCTCTAATTGGGGGACACAGACCGTGGGTGTTATGCTGCTGTTCACTAGGAGGCGACACTAGGCAGAATCTGCAAAAGAGTTAAGTGGCTCCTCCTCTGCAGTATTACACCCCTGGAGCAGGAAGTGCTTCTCCAGTTTTGTGCTAAAGCAGTAGGAGAGTTAACAGATAATAACAGTGACACAGGAAGTCTACGCAGGCAACCTGCGTAAACAAATATAGTTAACAAGGTAATAACAGAGTAACAAGGCCTGAACCAAACAGGCACGTGTGTAAACAGTTAAGAATTAGCAGAGTAATACTAGTACCACAAGGCCTGAACTAAGCAGGCGCATGTGGAAAACAGTGAAGAGTTAACGAAGCAATAATCGTATAACAAGGCCTGTAACTAAACAGGCTCACAGTACTACAAGGCCTGGAAATAAACAGGCACAAGTTTAAACAGTCAACAGTTAACAGAGCTATAATAGGCAAATATGTGTAAACATGTTAACCATGTAACAGCTGAGAAGCTATGTGAGAACTGTAGAAAAGGCCCTCAAGGGCAATAGGGTGGGTGCTGTGTCCCCCAATTAGAGGCTAAGAGAAAAGGATTTTACGGTGAGTACACAAAAATCTCCTTTTCTCCTTCGCCTCATTGGGGGACACAGACCGTGGGACGTCCCAAAGCAGTCCCTGGGTGGGAAAGAACAATGGAGCTATTGACACTGAGCATGGTCAGTGAAGAACTATGCACCGACAGGCGGGCTGCAGCCGCCTGGAGGGCACATCAAGCCCTATAGTGGCTTGAGTATGTGTGTAGACTGACCCCTTTTGGCTGTCTACACACTTGTTGCACTGACACTTGGGCCGAACGGACCAGGAAGCCCTCACGGCCGTAGTGGAATGTGCCGTGACACTGCCGGAAGGGATGAGTTTTCGTCGGTAAAAGCGTCTTGGATGGTTAGACGAAGCCACCTGGTTAGAGGAGCCTTAGAGGCTGACATGTCATTATTTCTGCCCTCTGGAAGAAGGGAGAAAGAGAATCCGACCTGTTAGAGAGGCACTGGTCGTGGGTACTTAGATGCGTAGGGACCTGACAAGGTCCTGCATATGTAGGTCCTTTACGACCAGACAAACTGGAGTCGGGCGCATCGATGACAGAGAGACGTCTTCAGTGAGGTGGAAGGAGTATACCGCCTAATAAGAAGGATGGAACCAGCCGTAGGACAGTCTTGTTCAGGTGGAAGACTAGAAAAGATGGTTTACATGAGAGCGCTGAAAATACCGATACCTCTGCAGAGAAAAATAATTTGGCACCATAACACATTACTGTTTGGATGAGAATGCTAAGGGTAGTATCCTATAGAAGCTCAAAGGGTGGATCTTGTAGAGCCGTGAGGACGAAGATCAGGTCCCGCAGGAGTAGTCTTGTTGTATGGAGACCTTAAGTGGGAGACCCTTTGAAAGAAGGATTTTCCTTGAGACTTGGTGGCAACACGTTTTTGGAAGGTGAAACAGGGTGATAACCTGCTGTGTGAGAGACCTCAAGGACAGACCTGAGTCCAGGTCCGAGAAGAAACGGAAGTTCTTTGCATGAAATAGGGCCAGGGGAAATGACCCCTAGAGGTGCTCGGAGATAAAGAAAAACAAAACGATTACACTCGTGGTATATTGTCGATAAGGCTGGTTTATTTGCTGCAACTATGGTCGCTACAGCATCCAGGGAAAAAAAACCCATGGGTTAAATTCCAGGTCTCAAGGGCTATGCTACTATTTTCAGAGTTGAGAAATTCCGAGCGAGAACTGTCCCAGAGAGAGCAGGTTTGAACTTCTTTTTTAGTTGTCCTGGTACTGCTGGTACGAAATTTCCGTCCAAGCGCAGCTGGGCCAGTCTGAAAATACAGGGAGATCTGGCGATATACTTGTTTGCCCTTCCGCACTATCCTGTTAGTGGGAAAGAATATAGGGGAGACGGAGACAGGTCCAGTCTAGGACTAGTGCGTCTGTCACATTGACTGTAGGTTCTAGGACCAGGCCAGAAAGGATGGAACCTTAGCATGGAGACGTGAGGCCGTCAGGTCCACATCTGTAGTTTCCTGGCGCTGACAGTCTTAACAGAGGACATCTGGATGAAGGGACCGCTTCCTGAGTCCGTCCCTTGGCGGCTTAGCCTGGTATGAGAACAGCTAACAGTACAGTGTTCAAGGATTCCACCCGGTGAAGTATGTGGCAAACATCTGTCATTACTTGGAGACTGTGGGTTCCACCCTGTTGATTGACATATGCCACGGCTGTGGCATTGTCTGACTATATCCTAGCAAGACCGACTGCCAGAAGGTGACTGATTTCTGTACTAGAAATACTGCCCGAATCTTTGTAGATTGGAGGGGCATCCTCGTGTGTGGGCGGGACTATTAGCATGTGCATTGTGATGGGAGTACATCGCACCACATCCTGTTCCTGGGCCACGTCTAAGTATGTATAGTTGAAAAGGCCGTAGGTGCAGCTGAGGCTATGGAACTGCCTCCCATGCTGCCACTATCCTGTCTAGTACTCTTATAGCCGTTGTGAATCATTGAGGAGACCGCTAAAGCGGATTCCCAGACGAAGAATCCATGCCTTGTCTCGGAAAAACCAATATGGCTGATACTCCATATGTGATGCTGCAGCATGTGGCTATCAGGAATACGTAGCGGAGCTGGGACGCCTTGAGTTTGTGTGCGGTGCTGCAACATGTGCTCTGGCATTGTGGTAGACTCATGGAGGGGATCCGCCAACTGAGTCTTCTTAACGTGTCCAGTGGAAGCGGCAGCGTTCGTAGACTCCGAAAATCATGCATTGATGAATAAGTCGTCCTGATATGGGAGACTCCTGGAATGCAGTATAGACATTTCCAACTTCAGGCTGTATTTATGAGCTTTAGGTCACACAGTATTCACTTTTAACTCATGAGACGAGAAGGGACTGACTGCGTGGAAGAAGGTTCGGGCCAGAGCCACACGGGGGGCCAAAGGGCCCATCCATTGGGTTAATGCATTCGCGAGTCTGCGAGGTCCTGCTTTGAAGCGGACTGAGCAGAGGCATTGCGCGTGTTATCTCAACCCGAGTACCTAATATAGGTGCAGTGAGGAGATTGGCAGCTGGGCTTGTGTGCCACATTTTGCAACTTAGGAGTTTCGTTTTAGTAGTCTGGGGATGGAGGCCGATTAGACCTTGTGCGGTCGCAACTTCAACCCGAGTCCCCAACAGTGGGGAGGGGAGTACGGAGTATGCTATGGGTCGAAGGTTCCTGAGACCCTTAGCTCAGTTCCACGTGCTGCTGCCGATCACGGTGTTTCAGCCTGTGTCTTGTGAGACTTGGCTGTCGTCACCGCCAACCGGAGCTCCAGATGTGGGGTCTACTGAGGATTGGCGAACAGACTTGGGACACCTATGGTTGTCAGGTAATTGCAGGTTACATCATTGTCGACTGGGCTCTCCACCGTGGGGGCCCGAAGAAGGAACCTGTCAGTTTAACGCGTAGTAAGTCCACCACAACCTAGATGTGCCAACTGTGTGGAGGCCCTGGAAGGGGTATGTTGGACGACCTCTTCGAGACTTCGCTAACGTTAGGGGGGCGGAAGGGAAACATGTCCGTGTTTCCTTTATTAACTCCCTCCAGGGTAAACCATAAGGTTGGCAGGTGTACCAACAGGCACCTGCATCTGGCAGGGTGGGGAGAAACCTAACCCATCCGGTAGAGACTTTGCCCGGGAATCAGGGACATCTATATCTATACACATATATTTATTTATTTTTTTAATTATTACTGTAGGGAAAAAAAAACAAACAGTGCTGGACCATATGGCGTGTTGCACTGCCCTGCGTAGTATGACGGTGTTCATTGCACAGTGTGCAGAGGGAGGAGGGCAAATTGCCGCAGGGTACATCCCTGTGCTATTGGAGACTGCTGCACAGCGAGGCTGTACTGTTTATCCTCCGGGAGTCCCTGTGTACCCTGCACAGCGGATGCTGTGACACCGAAGTGACTATAGTGGCTGCGGATCCTTGATGAATAAACCCTAAATCCTTAACACTTCCTCCTAGGAGGATAGGGGCAAAAGGATAACGCAGCGGTGGCAAGAAAGGAATCCATTGGATCTGCTACCCCCGTGTGCGCTCTGGTAGGCTTTCGCCTGTGAACGTGTCCCCACATGCGAATGCACTGCAGTGGCAAGGGGACTGCAGGCTGCTGGCACTCTAGAGTGTGCTACAGCAGACCTTCTACCTGGCATTGTGCTTCCTGAAGTGCAAGCCCTGTGGGGTTAAGCAGGTGTCTGCAGGCTACTCCACATAAGTGTGTGCCTTAGCAGACCCTCCGCCTGTTACAGTGCCCCCATATGCACACTGCGCTGCGGTGGCAAGGTGACTGCGGGCTGCTGGCACTCTAGTGTGTGCTGCAGCAGACCATTCACCTGACACTGTGTCCACTGAAGTGCAAGCCTTGCGGTGAAGCAGGTGTCTGCAGGCTCTGCACATTAGTGTGTGCCTAGCACACACCACTGCGCCTGGCAGTGTGCCCCCACGTGAAAAACTCGACTTCCCTTTCATGCTGGTCAACCCTTGGGCAGCCTGTGCCTCCACATATGGAAGCGCTGTCTGCCACTGCTATACAGCGGCGACAGCGCTGAGAACTGTAATGGCGGCGGGCGGGGAGAAGGGGGGGGGGGGGGGCGGAGCCGCAAAAGAGCACGCCAACAATGTTGAAAAGGCACCCTCTTACTAGCCCCGTTCCGCCTCCTGTGCTGACGCCGAGAGGTCTGACGTCAGGCGGAGGCGGGGGGGAAAAGCCCTATGATATGCGGCTAGGCCGAAGCCGGGGCCTCGCATGAATCGCGGGCCCGGGAGCGGCAGAGGCCCGGCGGTCCACGGCCGGGAACAGCGGAGACCCCGCCAGGCACAGGGATTGCTCCACCGGACGCTGCGCCCACGCTAGGTGAGGGCTCCTTTGTAAGGGCAAGGTATTGTGGGGCCTGGGGAGTAAGAACGTGTCCCTCCTTCAGACACCAAGCAAAAACTGGAGAAGCACTTCCTGCTCCAGGGTGTAATACTGCAGAGGAGGAGCCACTTAACTCTTTTGCAGATTCTGCATAGTGTCACCTCCTAGTGGACAGCAGCATAACACCCACTGTCTGTGTCCCCCAATGAGGCGAAGGAGAAAAAATAATTGATATTTGGGGGGGTGTGCATCTCTTGTAGGACTAAAGGCCACATTACACACAGAGATATCTCTGACCAACTTCTGAACAGATCTCTGGTTGCAGCGAAATCATGGACACATTTTTTGTACACGGACACAAAATGTAACAATGTGTCCATGATTTCGCTGCAACCAGAGATCTGTTAAGAAGTTTGTTACAGATATCTGTGTGTAACGTGGCCTTAAGTGACATTTAGTAATTCCAGAATGTTTTACTCAACATAGTAATGTCCCCATCTTGTAGTAATGTCCCCACCTTGGTCTTCCCTTGTAGTAATGTCCCCACCCTGTAGTAATGTCCCCATCCTGTTCGTTCTCATCTTGTAGTAATGTGCTCATCCTGATGCCACTTTGTAGTGATGTCCCAACCTGGTCTCTCCTTTTTGCGTACAATCAAAACACACACACACCTTTAACGATGCCAGGATCCACTGTGCAGGGGGCCGCCATGGTGCGCTGTGTAGTGCTGGGGACTGCGGCTTTATCATCACTTCCTGCGGCCGCTACAAGCTCAGAGCCTCCTTCCCTCAGCTATATCAATACAAGCTGGTGGGCCAATCAGATCACAGACCCACAAGTGATGTCAGCATATGACGTCAGTTGAGGTTTCTGATTGGCCAACGTCACTTGCGGGTCTGATCTGATTGGCCCGCCATCTTCTATTGATGTAGCTGAGGGAAGGAGGCTCGGAGCTTGTTGTAGCGGCTGCAGGAAGTTATAATAAAGCCGCAGTCCCCAGCACTATGCACCGCGGTGGTCCCCTGCACAGTGGATCCCGGTGTCCTTATGTTGTCCACGGGCCGCACTCTGAAGCCCCAGGGGCTGCATGCGGCCCCCAGGACGAGTGTTTGAGATGCCTGATCTAGAGCATCACTGACTGAAGTGCTACTGTCAGAATTGTTCCTATGTAGTGATGAGAGAGTGCCGAATTATTTATAATCACTATACTTGTAACGAGTACTTTGTAATAGTAGCATTTTCATCCAATTAAGTCCAATGTTAGACTTTGCCCATACACATCCGGCCATAAAACAAACATTCCCTGGACATGGTGGGAGGGTTTTGAATATTCACTGCATAAAACACCTTGCAGTGCCCTCCAGAGACCCTACCATTCAATGTGCTCTCAGTGAGGTGCTGACCCACCTTTGTGTACTGAAGGGAGCTGGCAATTTGTGCCAGATAGTTCACGATCGACACATCGCTCACACGCACCAGCGTCACTCGTCGACTAACGAGCCTCGCGAATACTGCACACTATCCATGCAAGTAAACTCATCACTACTAGCAGCAAATCACTGATCTCAATGGTATACGGTCTGCAACCAGTGAGGCCAGTAACTGGATGTAGTCGTCCTAAGACAATGAACAGTACATCGGTGGGGAGAATAGTGAAAACCACATTGGAAAGGAAAACAAAACTTTAATAAACCCTGAAAAAAAAAAAATAAATCCTCACCAATTGACTGTAAATATAGTGTTAAATTTATTGTAAAAATAGTTATCCAAAAGATTAGCTTCGTGAACACATTCCCTTATGGTTTCCCAATTTTTTTTTTTTTTCCATGTAATACCAAGGGAAAAATTAATCAAGACTTTGTGTTTTATTTTCCAATCTTAATCCAGGGTCCACTGAAGTAAGATGCCCAGCTGTTGTGATGCAAAACTGGCTTCTTTGAAGCCAAAACTTAAAACTGGTTACAATCGAACTGTCGGACTGTAACTCTGATGGAAACTCAAGCAACTGCAGATTGGTCAAGTTCACATCCGCGTTAGATGGATCTGTTAAACAGCACTCTGTTGTTCTTTCTTGCCAATCAAGGATTTGTGAATATGAGGAATGACACCTAGAAAAAAACAAAACAAACAATGACAAGGAAGTGATTCACAACAGCAATGAGCTTTATATGAACGACATATTTAAATTTATGTCACTCTATTTACTTAGTACCTCCAAGATATCAGTGATCATGGTTATATTACATAAACTACTGGGGTCCAAAAAGTGAATGGAGCAATGGACCAACAGACACTAATGATCCATTCACTACAGACTTCAGATAGGGTACTATAGAGAGATCACATTATGTTTTTCCTGTAAATAGGCGACGAGTGTATTTAATGGAATAAACTTTTATATTCTCACAACCTACTTGTTCACATGGAATTTATGGTTAATTGAAAGTTTAAACTTGTTTCAATTTCCTAGTTCTGTTTGCAAGAATTGACCATTTAGAACTTGTGATGTAACATCAAGATCCCATTAATAATGATCAAAGGGATATCCAGAATATTTACTTCAAACACTGACTTAAGAAACCACAACAACTGCCAGACATCTAATCTCTTCAGTGCACAATTATTTTTCATACATTTCCACATTAAGGTCAAAGATAAAATACAATAGTAATCAGTTTGCTTAAATTGAAAATATATACTGTATTTATCGCATTATAACACGCACTTTTGTTGCCCCAAATGTTGGGGGAAGTAGGGGGTGCATTTTATAATCCAAATATACGGATTATTTATTGCAGGACCCAGGGGAGGTGGGGGCAGCTCTGGAGTGGTGCTGGGGGTTGAGGTGGGCTGGCTGCTGAGCCAGCGTGAGGTCTTCCTGCTTCCATAAAATATCCACTGCCGCTGTCCATCACGTGGTGCTGAAACTGCACCACGGTGATGTACTGGGGATCAGCGCATATATGTCCCTGTGACCCCCTGTGATTTCACATGCTCCCCCCTGTCCCGGCTATGGTCCCTATGCTGCTGCCCATTGTAAAATGAAAAAAGCTTTCCTTATCTCCTCCAGCACTGTCCTCCCGGTGTCTCCCTGCTGCCGCTGTGATCGGGCAAGCAGAGATGTCACTCTGATGTGCCGATCACTTGACCGGCTTTACCAGAAAGTGGAGGAGCGCAGTAGCATGGAGGGAGCCATGAGAAGCACAGTGCTGGAGAATGCAAAGCAAGCTTTTTTATTTTACAATGGGCAGCAGCATGGGGGCCATAGCCAGGACAGGGGGGACATGTGCCAGCAATGGTGGGCCATATCCAGATCAAGGGGGCTAATTTTAGGATTGGGGGATGAGGTGGGGGTTAAGCTATATCCCAGGATGAGGAGGCAATGAGGGACATATACACCCTATATGATTTGTTAGTCGGACACTGCCATTATAAGACTGACCCCATTTAACATTGAAAAATTTTTTTTTCCTCTTTTCCTTCACCAAATTTGGGGGTGCATCTTATAAGCGAAAAATACAGTAAATCTTTCTACTTACCACCACCAGCAATGGTAGCCTTAATGAGGGCATCCAGTTCTTCATCCCCCCTTATGGCGAGCTGCAAGTGACGCGGAGTAATACGTTTCACTTTGAGATCCTTTGAAGCATTTCCTGCCAATTCCAGTACCTTAAAGTAAATGCAAAAGATCTTAAATATGCATCTGTAGGACTGAAGACAAAAATAAATTAAAAAAAAAAAAAAAAAAAAAAAAGTCTTCATGCCCTCCAGGCATTTTATATATTTTTAGACTTCTGTAGCTTGGTTCATTTCCTGTGGGTGAATAGTGGAGTAAACAGGGTAGTTTCTTATCACACTTGTGTACAATCAATTGCCCTAAAATGTAAAGGCTATGTCACACGCGTCGATATCGCTGTCAATGTCGCTCGTACGTCACGGATTTTCAGTCGCTCAAGCGACGTAAAATTGACGCAGGAGCGACACTGAAGCGTGTGACCAAGCGATGCAACCAGCGATATGTCGCTGATCGCAGGTTTCACTGCCAGATCTAAAACCTGTCGCTCATTAGACCTTGTGCATCACTGCGTGTGACACTAAACTCAGCGACGTATTTTCTATTTTGACATCGTACAAGCGACTAAATAAAATCGCTCGCAAGATGGCTACATCACCGCATCGCTGGGTCATATTGACGCGTGTGACATCTTACCTGCGATAATTCCACATTGCTCAGGCGATTAATAATTTGTGACGCATGAGCGATATCGCGGGCGACATGGACACGTGTGACAGGCCCTTAAGAGGACCCGTCACCCTCCCCCCAAAGATTTCAATCTAAAAGGCATCACTGCGTGCAGCATGTATGCTGCATTCAGGCAAGGGGTCCCCCCATGTGTTTCTGATGTATAAATCATTAAGTGTGTACAACAAAGTCAGGAGGGCATCATCAGATCCATGAGTCAGCTCCTTCCTGGGGGCTATTCCCGCCCCCTGCTTCTATGTTCCTCCCTCCTCTCGCCGCCTCCTTGATGCCTCATCAGGCATCCTCACTCTGCGCCTCCTTGCGAGTCTTCACACGGTGCAGAGCGAGGCGTTGCTACTGTCGGCCCCGCACTCCTGACCCGCCTCCCGCCCCGCGTTAGCACTCATTTCTGCCCTGCTCCATGTACAACACGGAGCAGGGCGGGAACAAGTGCTGACCCCCTCGCTCCTAACCCGCCTCCCACCCAGACGTCAGCACTTGTTCCCGCCCTGCTTAGTGTTATACATGGAGCAGGGTGGGAGGCGGGAGCAGGAGCCGACAATAGCAATGCAGAGCGAGGAAAGCCGACAGGTATCAAGGAGGCGCTGAGGAGGGAGAAACAGGGAAGCAGGGGGCGGGAATAGCCCCCAGGAAGGAGCCGACTCATGGATCTGGTAATGCCCTCCTGACTTTGTTGTACACACTTAAAGGGATCCGGTCACCCCCAAAACGCCTATTAAGCTATCCAAACATGTCCGTGCAGCATATTAATAATCCCACTCTCCTTTTTGCTCAGAAAAGCACCCAGTAAAACTGTAGAAAAACGATATATTACTTACTCATTATGGATGTTAATGAGCGGTGGCTATATGCATTAGTCACTCAGGCGGGCCATCTTTGTCCCAATAGCACGCCTTAATAGGCGCGATCTGCAATGAATATTGTAATCAGCGCCGTCTGCGTGTCCACCGGCTGACCAACGATAGATTTGTTAACATGTTCACAAATCTGCGATCAAACGATTTTTCAAAGAAAGAAAAAACGTTTGATTACACGCAGCGACACAAACGATATCGCTTAAGCGATATCGTTCAGTAAATTGATGCGTGTGACGTGGCCTTAAGCCTGTTTTGTCTCATTACTTATAATGTTTACAAATATTACTATTCTTGATGCACATGCACTTTTGAGACTGCAGGCTTGGTACCTGTAACTTATAATACCCTTTGTGCACTGGTTACTTTGTTTGAGGCTGGTAATTATGTAGCCTCTTTTACTATATACTGTTTGTTATCCTACCAGTGTTCAATTTAATGGAGCATCCTTACATGGATAACCCCTTTGTATGTTCTACCCTTGTAATTTTGGCACTGTAAATGATGTAAATGAATTCTCCCGGATCCTCTCTGACAGCAGGGACCTGGATGGCAAATGACTGCCATCAGGCACCATAGGAATACTATGGGGCCAATATCGGATCCAGGTCTGTCCAGTTCACAACGGATGTTTAAAACCATGGTGTGAAGCTGACCTAAGAGTCTGTATGATAGAAAATTTAAGGACTTTCCCTTCCTTCTATTCCACTTAGGGTACGGACACACTGGCGTGAAAATCGGACGAGTGCAATGTGAGAAAATCTTGCATTGCACTCAGACCAATGTTACAAAATGGACTAGGAGAACATATTAATGGGTATTGGATGCTTTTTTCTCATCCAGAATGTGAATGAGAAAAAAGTTGCAACAGAATGCGAGTCACGTGCAAGACTCGCCAATTCAAGTCAATGCGTCTGACAGAAATCACGGACAGAACACGGACCAGCCTAGTGGCATCCATTTTTTTTTAACCGATACATGATCATTCTGTAGCTCACAATACTGTAAATGATTATACAGTAAATAGCTGCTGAGAAAACAGATTGCACACAGATTAAAAAAAAAAAAAAAAAACCACACAACACACGGATGTCACGCGTCCAATTCTCCTGGATGAGGATCTGACATTTTTCAAATTTTTTTTTTTTTCTTTTAACTGTCAATGTCTCCACCCTTAAGGCTTACCTCAGCAGTAAGATACTCCAGGATTGCTGCGGTGTAGACTGCAGCTGTTCCACCAACACGTCCATGATTAGTAGTTCTGTTTTTTAGAAGACGATGGATACGACCCACTGGAAACTTGAGATCAAAAGTAAATTTAGATGTTTAGGTTAGGTACTTTTATACCAACAGCAAGTAATCTTGTGTCATCTAGCAGTTTGATGTAGGTGTCAGGTGGGTCCTGAGAGAATGGCATTTGTCACCTCTAGGTTAATGAGATAACCTAACATTTTATTGGTTAAATTTAGCCAGTATAGGCTAGAGGATCTTGCCATTTTGTTGTCACAATTTTTTGCTCAAATCAGGTGTATTATTTTATGCTGCTCAGCACTTTTCTTAATGTACATCATCTTGGAAAACCTCAGACTGACATATTTGCACCAGAACAAAAAAAAAAAAAAAAAAAAAAAAATTGATGTAAAGGTTATAGCAAAAAGCTATACCACTTCAGCGCGCTTCTGTTTAACTGCTTAGAGATGTTGCAAATTTTGACCCCAGTGACTAGTCCAAATTTTACAATTCTTACTATTGTGCAATTTTATGAGGAAACCACTCTGGAACACTTCAGCAGATCCCAGTTATTCTGAGATTGTTTTTTTTGTTTTCTTAACTTGTACTTCCTACTTGTTGGAATTTAGGGTGATATCTTTTGCATTTGTGGGGAGAGACCCCCCCCCCAACCATTATTTGGAATTAGGCCCTTAACCCCTTCACAATTAAATGACATACATGTATGTCATTGGTAGTGACCCCCGAATTGATGTGGACTCACACTCTCTGCCCACATCTTCCACTGCACAAAGGTGGCTGATCAGATCAGGTCTGGCAGAGCAATTTAACACACATTGGTGGGGAAGAAGCCATTCCCCACCCCCATTGGCGGCCCCATGATGTGATCATGAGGCCCCAATGGGTTGCCATGATTGTCACAGGGGTCATCAGCTGATCGCTGGATGACAATGAATTTCCTGTGAATGTCTGCATCCACAAAAGATGGTTTTGTGCTGCACTGATGCATGGACAGTGGGTGCTTCAAGAGCCCTCAGGGGACTAGCAAGAAAGAAAGAAAAAAAAAATTTAAAGGGTTCCTGAAAGAGTAGGAGGAAAAAACGAATAAGAAGGGGCATGGGGGAAGGTGTGTTTAAACCATAATTATGGCATTTTTCTGACTTTTTCCATTAGGAAGTTAGAAGGGTTAAGTGTCAGTAGGTTGTTATTTTTCCAACCAATGCATGAGCTCACATCAAAGGGAAGACTGGCAGGGAGGTACCCAAGTGCCACTGGTCGTGGAGAAGTTAAAAATGTGGATGCAAAAATGAAAATAAGGGGTGGGGACATTTCTCCGCTAAAAGGTTTTAGCCCTAAATTTGTAATTTTCATAATGGAAAATAGTGAAAATTGACCCCAGAATTTATTGCAATTTTGTCTGAACACTGATACCTTACGTGTGGTCAAAAATTGGCATTTTTGTTATGCATTTGTAGCTGACCCATTTCCTTATTTCTTCGAGCATTTCTTCTGCAGCATGGTTAGTATATCTTTCCATCCCACAAATATAAATCATTTTCTATCTAGTCTTTTGTATGGTTAGGATTTTTTATTTTTAGCACCCACATTACGTTTCCACCTTTACTTAGGCAATTTGCTATACTTTGTCTGCCTTTTCAGTACTGTTTTTTTTCTCCCCACACAATCATTTGTATTGCCCTGCCATCTAGTGTACAGATTACAGCACTGCACCCTACATCTTTTTGGAGCCCTAGATTAAATTAGCTTTCATCTACTGTATCATATATTGCACAAGTCTATTTATATATATCAATGTGGTACTGATTCTTTTAACAATTTTTGGATTGTATTTCAGTGACGTTTTTAAATCGGATTTTATCTTTTAAATCAAAATTACACTTTTTTATGTATTCTATTTTTCTTGTTCTGTGATTGGCTCAAATGAGTGTGCTTTTGGAGGTTATTGTTTTGAATCTTTATTTGGTGGGCCCTTAAGAGATTTTCTTTTGCTAGAATAGTTTGCGGATGATATTCACATAGCCCATGAGGTGCCAGTACTGCAGAAAACTCCACAAAGTGACCCCATTGTAGACACTGCACCTTTTAGTGAATTCATCTACAGCTCCAGTGATTATTTTTTGTACCATCCACAGTGATGCCACACGTAGCAATTTACTGCGGTTTAGGCACAGTAGGGCTCAGAAAGGGCGGGCATTTCGGTTGGAGAGCACAGACATATCACTTTTACAGAGTCTTTGTTCTACCAGTAACGTGGGAAACCACTATGTTTCCTGACACTCGAGTGAGACTTTTTTTGTGTGGGATAAGGCTGCTTTCACACTAGAGTTTTTATAATTTGCAGCAGATTTACCGCACTTGCGGAAAGCCACATGCATTGTCTAGGTGCGGTATAGCTGCGGACCCAGCACTTGCGGCAGCGGAAAAAACCCGTCAGCAGCGGGTTTTTTTTCCGCAACCGCGGCTATGCCGCACCTGCTGCAAACCCCAGAGACAACGCATGGGGCTTGCCGCAAGTGCGGCCGTTATGCGGCAGATGCAGTAAAGCTGCCGCAAACTCTAATAACGCTAGTGTGAAAGGGGCCCAAGTTAGGGTTTTTTTTTTTTTTTTTTTTCATACCAGATTGAGGTACAGAACATTACTGATCACCTTCAGTACCAGGCTGAAGTCACATTCTTGTGTTCATTCCAAGAGCTCAATGTGGAACACAAGAATGTGACTACGGTATATATCTCTTTAAAACATCCCATTTATTTGAACAGTAAAAGAGGTGCTAGATTATAACCAACGCATTAAGTGAAACACATCCAGTCTACGCATTTCGGACAGAATACTTATGACCACTGCTGTTGTGATATTTTCTCCCTTTCTTGTGATATTTTCATAATCCATAATAGACTATCAGATTGCTTGGATATGGAAAATGATTCCAAGAGAAACATGTGTTTAATCATTGCTTACCTGCAGGCCAGCTCTCGAAGAGCGGGTAACAGAAGTTGCTTTAGTTTTGCCAGAATCTTTACCAGCTTTACCACCAGCCTGTAAATTAGAAAGAAAAACAAATGTTAAAGGGAACCTGTCAGGTGGTTTATGCCCCCACCAGCTATCACTATCTGTACCTGCAGCTTGATAATACTATTCTAAATCATCCCTGTCTGAGCTCATAGTGTAATGTAAAAGGTGAAGAAAAAAAAAAAAAAAAACATTTGTACACTTGCATTTCAATGTACACCATGGAGGAGGGAGACTGTCTGGCAGGATAATAGTTAACTCACTATACACTTGCATGGCTAAAGGACCTGTGTGATGTAATGATCATGTGACCATAGTGGGCGGAGCTAAGTGAGCAAACACATTATGTTATAGGGACATCTCTGCCTATTGTAGTCACATGGTTATGACAGAACATGTTGGGAGACCTGATGTGATAACATAAGGCTGAAATGTTAAAGGGAACCTGACCTCTACAAATGACCCCCCAGCCTGTTTTAACCTGTCCCTGCACCATAGTAATACATTTGTAACCATCCCTTTCTGTCCCTAAAGCGCTATGTGAAAGTTTATAATAGTCTATTCACCTGTTATTCTGCAGCTTCACATTACATGTGAAGCCGCAGAAGGCGGGATTATGTGGCTCTCCCCGCCGCCGGCGTGTTAATTATGCACGCCCACATGGGCGTGCTATACAGCAGAGACTGTGCTTGTCCTGCAAGTGGGCGGTACAAGCAATAGGACGTGATTTTTGTCATATCGCCTGTACCGCCCCCTTGTAGGACAAGCAGTCCCTGCTGTATAGCACGCCCATGTGGGCGTGCATAATTAACACGCCGGCGGCGGGGAGAGCCACATAATCCCGCCTTCTGCGGCTTCCCATGCAATGTGAAGCTGCAGAATAACAGGTGAATAGACTACTTTTATAAACTTTCACATAGCGCTTTAGGGACAGAAAGGGATGGTTACAAATGGATTACTATGGTGCAGGGACAGGTTAAACCAGGCTGGGGGTGGGGTCATTTTTAGAGGTCAGGTGCCCTTTAACTATTACCCTGCCAGTCTCCGTCCCCCAAGCTGGACACTGACTGCCTCATTACATAAGGAAATGTAAGTGTATAAATGCTTTTATACAACATTTGGTTGTAATGTTAGTGCCATTTGTAAATACAGCTTATGCTCTGCTCATTAAAACAACCAATGTTTAATTGATATTAATGTCTGCAATATTAAAACAACTTGTTGGAGGAAGGCATTGTTAAGAACAATGAATAAATGAGAAAACGTAGTGCAACAAAAGTCATAGATTCAACTTAATGGTCAAAAAGTGTTCCTGTGCTCCTTTTCCCCCTATTGGGTGCTGTCTCACTCACCCCCATGCAATGTCCGTTTCCCCTTGCACGCTGAGGAGCCGCAGCAGCAAGATGGGTCCGTCCCAAGGGTATGACAGAGCGGGCCCAGGCGAAAAATGCCTGCGCTGTGGTCAGGGTCCCAGACAGCGTGTGGGCCTCCCTGTCACACATGTCCTATATATGGCACTGCTTTCCTTAACTGATCAACCAAACCTATGGTCTTTTACACATTTCAGTTTAACTGTTATTTTCCAGTTTAAATGTAATTTACACAATGTCCTATAGGTGGCACTGTTTTCAGGACAAACTTACAGACACAGCCTGGATAGGGCTTTTATGTAGTAGATTAGAAAGCATGTGAGAGTATATTAGTTCAACTACCGTATATACTCGCGTATAAGCCGAGTTTTTCAGCCCAAAAATTGGGCTGAAAAGTACCCCCCTAGGCTTATACGCGAGTCAGTGACAGCAGCCATACAGCCCCACAGCAGCCCCAGCATCCCCAGTAATCCAGGGCCCCCCCAGCCTTGCTCCAGTCACCTGTAAAGCAAAATATACTTATCACTGTCCCGCTGCCGTCCGCGCCCGCCGCTGCCGACATCCGCGATCCTCCATCTTCATGCGTCTTCTTCCGGTTTCCTGTGTTCGTCGCCGGCAATGACGTCATTGCCGGCAACGAACACAGGAAGTCGGAAGAAGACGCATGAAGATGGAGGATCGCGGATGTCGGCAGCGGCGGGCGCGGACGGCAGCGGGACATTGATAAGTATATTTTGCTTTACAGGTGACCTGAGCAAGGCTGGGGGGGCCCTGGATTACTGGGGCTGCTATACACTACCACTGGGGGGGCCTGTATACCACACTGCTGGGGGCTGTACACCTGTGCTGGGGTCCACCCTCGGCTTATACACGAGTCAATAGGTTTTTCCAGATTTTTGGGGCAAAAGTAGGGGGGGGGGGGGGGGGTCAGCTTATACACGAGTATATACGGTATATTATTGTTTTAGGCTGTTAACACACGGCGTATTTGCCGTGTATTTTTGCAGTTGCGCTTTTGTGTGTGCGTATGGCGCAACTGCATTCACACAGCGCGATTTTCCCGAGCCCATCTATGAGGTCTATGGGAAAAGTGCGCTGGGGAAAAAAAAAAAAAAAGTGCAAAGACACGTTCATTCTTTTTGCATGTGTACTTTTGCAGTAAAAGTGTGTGCACAAATATGCGCGGAAGTGCAACATGTCAATGCGTTTCTGCAAAAGCCACAGCTTTTGCAGAAATGAGTTTCCATAATTGCATTTCACTGATTTTACTCATGCGCATAATAGTTTGAGCACGCTACAACAGCAGTTTTTCAGAAATGCAAACAAATTAGGCATATGTATGCAAATCTGATGAATGTTGGTATTGATTAAATTACTGCTATTTATGGTGTAGTAATGTACAGCAGCTTATATGACAAACACTGGTACATTCCTTTATCAAAACGGTATCCAAATGATACTGGTTATGTATGCAACCTAAAATCTGAAAAGCAGAGCAATATTTTGAATGTTTTGCTGTACTAATAATGCGGATGCGAGATTGTAGACCCACGGGTGAGCCAGCGCATCGACTGCAAGACATCAGTCTTCCTAGCGAAGGGAAAAACATTGATCGGCCTTCGCGTTGGTGACTTGCAAAGAGATACACCTCTAGAGATGCCCAAATTTTGGTCAGCTGCCAAAATACATCCTGGTTGAGACACCATTTGCCTGGAATTAGTTCTTTCCTGCTTAGGCAATTGCTTGAATATTCTTTCGGCCCTTCAGATGGAAAGCTGAAATGGAGAGGTGTTCTTCTGCCAGGAGAATATTCTGGATGACACGTCCTGAAGACTTCTGTACAGTGTCCCTCCTTAGTGTAGCAGATGAGATTGTCTGAAAAATGTTCTTACACGTGTTCCTTGAGTTCTTGACCTCGAGATATTAAGGGCTTCTTCCACAGCCCATAGTTCCTGGAAATTTGAGGATCGGTCTCTTGTTTGGCATGACATTTGGCCCTGAAAAGAACTGGGGGACCATTGCTCCCCAGCCTCTTTTGCTGGCATCTGTGTAATTACAAGCGGAGACTGCACCCACGGAATCACCTTCTGCAAGTTTTCAGGATCCATCCACCAACAGAGAGGGGGTCTGACCTCTGAGGGAAAAGGAATCTTCTTGTTCAGACCTGAAGGTAAGCCGTTCCACTGAGAGAATTTACAATAGTAGGATGCTAGACTTGATTTGGGAAAATTGACTATCCACCCCAAGGACGTTAGGATTTGTATCAGCTCCTGTGTGTGGGACTGCAGGAGGGTCTTGTTGGAGGCAGTGATCAGGAAGTCATCTAGGTACGGTATAACCACTATGCCTTGCTTCCTGACGAACACCATCACTTTTGTTAACATGCGGGGGTGCAGGACAGGCAAAGGTAGAACCCGGAACTGGAAGTGTTATGCCTTGATAGAGAATGACAAATGTCTCACTATGGCTGGCCACAACCCAGGGCTCCTACTAGCCGCCCCCTCCCCACTGTACACTATTGGATGCCACCCCAGGGCTCCTACTGGCCACCCAGCCCCTAATGTCACCACCCACCCTCTCTGCAAAACAGTGGTCCCCATTGCACTGATACAGTGTGCCGAATCCTCTGCTGTGAAAGATTCGGCACACTGTCCTGTGCAGCCGGTGGTCTGCAGCCCTGGTCCCTGTTCTGTGCAGTGGTGCCCCATCTCTCCTGACCTCCAGTATAATAGAGCACAGAGGAGCGTATAGAGAGGACCGCTCCACCGGCACTGTGCTCGATTATACTGAAGGTCTGGACAGTTCGGGCGCAGCTCCACACAGCAGACATCTGGCTGCAAAAGAACAGGAACCAGGGCAGAGAACTTCATCTGGAATGCACAAAGGGTGAGCGGCACACACATGCAGCGGGTCCTCTGCTGCACTGACACAGTGCTGGAATCGCTTTCACAGCAGAGGATTCGACATTGTATCAGTGCACTGGGGACCGCTGTTTTGCAAAGAGGGTGGGTGGTGACATTAGGTGCTGGGGTTGCCAGTAGGAGCCCTGGGGGAAGGCATCCAATAGTGTACAGTGAGCGGCCAGTAGGAGCCCTGGGGGTGGCATCCAATAGTGTACAGTGGGGAGGGGGCAGCCAGTAGGAGCTATGGGTTGTGGCCGGCCATAGTGAGAGTGGGGGAGGGAACAGGCCTGCAAAGTTCTGGGGGTGGCTGGCCATACTGTGAATAGGGGAGGAGACATAATTGCCGGAGACTGGGAGGAAACGACCAGTTTCATTTCCATGCACAATCACGCCCCCTGGAAGTTCCCTGCCAGCCGCAAATATGATGTTATCAACATGTATATTGCAGATTAGGCTGCAAAATGTTGACAGACATATGAAATATAGCAAAAACCTGGAAAAACCCCTTTAACATTTTTTATCACAGTGAATTATGTGCAGTGCAGGTCTTGAAGCCAACAGCGGCGCGGGTGTACATAAGTCACCCGGCGCCGGAAATGACGCGATTCGCGTCACCCAGCCGCACACTGCAGCCAGGCCGAGACCGCACAGAGCGGGTAGGCGCGCATTTTAATCTGATTAGAAGGTCACGCCTAGGGAGGCGTGATATCATGAAGGGGGACAGCCTGCCAGAGTGACTATGAATACCATAGTCACTCATTATCATCCATAATGAGGTACTGTAATAACATTTTTCTTCAATTTCACTTGGTGCTTTTAGGAGCTAAAAGGAGTGTAGGGTAAGTGTTACTATGCTGTAGGGACAGCTTTTAATAGCTTTAGAGGTGTTTTGGGGGTGACAGGATCCCTTTAATAAAAATGTATTGTATCGAGAGAAAAAAAAATTATATATATATATATATATATATATATATATATATATATATATATATATATATATATATA
This sequence comes from Allobates femoralis, assembly GCA_033576535.1. Classification (NCBI taxonomy): domain Eukaryota; kingdom Metazoa; phylum Chordata; class Amphibia; order Anura; family Aromobatidae; genus Allobates; species Allobates femoralis. The sequence continues at coordinate 223,495,628 of JARQOC010000003.1, forward strand.
TATATATATATATATATATATATATATATATATATATATATATATATATATATATATATATATATATATATATATATATATATATATATATATATATATATATATATATATATATATATATATATATATATATATATATATAATGCCAGATACCAAAATGGCATCAATTGACTCAGACCAACAATTGTATAATGGCATAGCCTGTGTGCATGGCACAGGGTCTGGCCTAGCATGTCAAGGTTAGATATTATCAGGAACAGGGATATGAGCGTAGGACAGATGGCAGGAAGCCCCCTAAATCTCATGCAAAAGCTCCAATAAATTGTTATTTCTCCACCAAAGTGGCACAAGTATCAGCTTCTGTACTATGGAAGGAGATTCAGGTGGTCAGGACCTGTATAGGCCCAGTGGCCCCTAAAACATCATGTAACTGCTCCAATCAATTTTATGCCCCTCCACATTCAGGTGCACAGGCTTCAGCTTCATGGACTACTATAAGAAAAAATTACAACGGATTCAGGTATGTCAGTGACTTATAGGCCAGTGTCAACTGCTTCAGTTCAATTGCCACCAAAGTCAGTGCACATAAGGCCCTTTACATATTTTTGCTTCAAATTCGCAGATCGACGATTTACGATCTGCATTACTTACTTGCAGCAAGCCATGCTTGTCGTGAGGCTGCAGCAGGGCCGCGGTTCGCAGCAAAAAAAAAAAAAAAAAAAACCACGCTGCGATGCTGTTTGTGCAGCGCAAACGCACCGGGCTATACGCTGCGCAAGCACAAGACATGCATGGGTTGCACAAGTGTGATCGTTAAGTGGCATACTCAATTTGAAAAAACGCTAGTGTGAAAGGGGCTTATCCCTTTTACAGAGAGGTACCAGAAGAATTATTCAGCTGGGTCACAGGTACATGTATAGGCATGGTGCTCAGGGACCTGGCTTAATTAACAAAATCACCTAGAAGTCTCCAAGTTTCAAAAACATTAGAGCCAAATGCCACCAAAGTGGCATCAATTAATGCAAAAAAAAAAAATAATATATATTTTTTTAAATAATAATAAAAATAATAATAATAATAATAATAATAATGTATAGCTGCTGAGATGAATGCAGTGAGAAGTACAACATCGCCTACGCTGCCAAGTCAGTCACTGGGGTGGAATAGTCCTTTAGGGCTCGGACACACTCCGAGCTAAGGCCTTGTCACACAACGATATCGTTAGAGAGATCGTTGTAAGGCGGCAGTCACACGCTTCAATTTAATGCACGATATCGCTTAAGCGATCTGCTTTTTGATCGCTTAAGCGATATCGTTTGTGCATCGCTGCGTGCAGTCAAGCGATTTTACAATGTAAAATCGCTTGATCGTTAGATTGCAGATTTGTGAGCCGGAGCTCATATCAAGCGATAAACGCTTGATCAATCTGCCTCATCGTGGTGTGTGACACCACGATGATCCATCTCCCAGCGGCAGAGCCTATGCTGGGAGATGGCATCTATGGTAAACGTCGGGTTACTAAGCTCCGCGCGGCGCCTAGTAACCCGATGTGTACCATAGTTACCAGCGATCTTGCTGGTCCACATCGCTGGTGAGTCTGCCTGTGTGACAGCTCACCAGCGATGTGAACGATATTGTTAGCGATCGCGCGTGCACGTGATCGCTAGCAATATCGCTACCGATATTGATGCGTGCGACAGCCTCCTAACTGACGTTACTACGATCTCTCCAGCGATGTTGCTGTATGTGACATCTAGTAATGATCAGGCCCCTGCTGTGAGGTCGCTTATCGTTACATTCTGCTCTGGGTCATTTTTTGATTGTTGGTTTCCCGCTGGTCAGCACGCATCGCTGCGTGTGACCGTGAGAAACCACCGATCAGTGACATCACAGGGCTGGTAACCATGGTAAACAGCGGGTATCCAGGCAGTGCGCGCTGCCTAGATACCCGCTGTTTATCATAGTTACCAGCGTTCTCCCTGCTTAGCGCTGCCTTCAGCGATGTGGGAAGGGGCTCCCATGGCCCTGAATGCTGGGGAGATCTGCCTCTGACAGCTCCCCATTGATCAGGTAACGACACTCCAGCGATCCCGGCAGGTCGTTATTGCTGTCATGAATCGCTGGAGCGGTCGTTATGAGAGTGAGGGCCTCTACAAGCTAGTCTCTCAGACAAGACTTGGAAAAGGCTGGAGTAGTGACCCTGAACGGCTTCTCTCTCCCTGGACGGGGAATGACAGCTGCTTATGTTCCTGTGCAGCATCGTATTCCCTATCCAGAGAGAAGCCGTTCAGGGTCACTGCTCCAGCCTGTTCAGAGTCTCGTCAGTCATACTCGGATGAGTGTGTCTGATGGTGCTGTCACACCTGGCGACGTCGCTAGCGACATCACCGAAAAAGTGACGCGCTAGCGACGTCGTGCTGTGTAAACGAGCAGCGCGACCGCGTTTTATCGCTGGTCGCAGGTTGTCAGGTTTACGGAAACAACCGTAAACCTGTCAACCGGCGACCTGCGATAAGGCTGGATCGCGCCGTATGACATCACCAGAGCGATGTCAGCGGCGATCCGGCCTATACCGCAGTGTTGCTGCGGATCGCTCGCTAGGCTGAGCGCAGCCCAGCGAGCGAGGTCACCGCCCGCATCGCTGCAGCATCGCCGGCCGCAGCGATGCTGTGACAGCTGGCCTGCGATGTCGGGAGCGAGCGGGCACCCGCGCATCGCTTCCGACATCGCTGGCCAGATCGTGCTGTGTGACAGCACCATGAGCCCTCAAGATCACTTGTTCATCTTGATAAAAAGATAGGCAGTCTACACTATCGACCAATAAGCACATACGGCTGTGCACAAGGACACCACCAGCAGCGCTGAAGACAAGTTCTGAGAGAATGCTAGCTGACAGACATGACAAAACCTCCAAGGCGTGAAGGTCGGGCTCAGGCCACTCCTCCATATTTGAAGCCCAAAATGCAACAACCATCTTTACAGCCATTTCGAATAATAATTTATTCATTTATATAGCGCTATTAATTCCATAGCACTTTACATACATGAGTAATGCTGTCTTTCTTGGAGCTCACAATCTAAACATCCTGTCAGTAGGTCTTTACAATGTGGGAGGAAACCAAATCTGAATAAGGTTGCAGGGGTCCTTGATCTGTGCCCTCTCTGGAAATCATTTGGACAACATTCGGCACGCTTTGAGTCACTATGCGTCAGTACATACTGCACCAGGGCTTGTCACTACTTCCAGTCGCTGCAACATGTGCAGAATCAAATTCCACCATGTCGGCATATCGAACAAGTGGCTAACCCCATGTCTGAAAGACCTCTATAGTGACGTTAGTCCATGAGCTATGGGGTGAACATGGTGGAAGTGAGTACACAGCAACCGTGACCTGTGCAGCAATTCATCCAGACCAGGATAGTGGCATAAGAATTACTGGATAACCAGGTTGAGGATGTGAGCCGTGCAAGGCACGTGTAAAGTTTGCCCCTGTGTAGGGCACCACCATCACACACAGCCTTCCATGTCTCCAGGTTTGGACAGCCATTCCAGAAACTCAGCCTGCATAGCTGTCCACAACTCTTCATGGAGGGCTATGGATGCGTTACACTGCCCGCTACATTACGTTTGTGCTGCTGTCAAACGTGTGTGTGTTTAATAGACAGCATAAATGCAATGTGAACCTACCCTTAGATACAAGTGTACATATATCACATCTATGAATGTGTACCAACCTGAGGCAAGGCATCATATTGTCAGGTCAGTTTTACCCCATAGTGAAAATGCTTAATTAAAAAAAAAAAAAAAAAAAAAGATTTAAGGAAGCCATTGCAAAATCTGTCTTTTTTTGCAATTTCACCACACTTAGATTTTTTCCATTTTCCAGTACACTGGATGGTAAGATGGCCATTTAATCCATTACTTGCTAAATTAGCAATTTTCCTTTTTGAAAACTTGTGTATGAAAGCTCTCTGGGTGGAAGAATATTCAATTAAAAATGGCAGTGACATGCTTTCCGGTTCTGAAAACATTCATTTTACAAACACAACACAAAAAATTGGACCAAATTATAAAATCTTAGTTGCTAGAAGCAAAAACATTAGGCGTCCCAAAAAAAAGACATTGGTAGATAACGGTTAAAAGTACAGGTCATCCCATACTGCCAAAAGAATAAAGTTACAGCTCTTGGAAGAAATAGTAGCCGACTAGAGGTACTGTCACACGCTGTAATTTTTGCTAGCAATTTCACTGGCAATTTGCTGGTTGCAGTGAAATCATGGACACATTGCCTTGTACAAATGGAACAATGTGTCCATGATTTCACTGCAAATAGCCAGTACCTTAAGGCCCTTTTCAAATCAGTGTTTTTCGCTGCTGGCGGAAGATCTGGCAGATTTACCGAATGCATGGTTTTATGGGGGGCTTGCGGCAGGTGTGGCATTACCACGATGGCACTTGTGTCCATGAAAAAACAAACACAAAAAACACGCTGCTGACAGTGTTTTTTTGCGCGGTCACAAGCCCCAAAGAAATTGCCTGGGGCTTGCCACAAGTGTGATAGTTAGGCGGCAGATGCAGCAAATCTGTCAGAACTGCCACAATAAGCGAAAAACGCTTATGTGAAAGGGGCCTAGTGGTTAGCACTGCAGCCTTTGCAGCACTAAAGGCCACTTTACACACACCAACTTATCTGTCCAACTTCTGACCAACTTACTGGTTGCAGTGAAATCATGGACACATTGTTCCATTGTACACAGTCACAAAACGGAGCAATGTGTCCATGATTTCCCTGCAACCAGCAAGTTGGTCATTAGTTGGACAGATAAGTTGGTGTGTGTAAAGTGGCCCTGAGGTCCCAAAGTCCTGGGATCAATTCACACCAAGGACAACAACTGCAAGGAGTTTGTATGTTCTCCCTGTGTTTGTGTGGGTTTCCTCCGGGCACTCCCGTTTCCTCCCACATTGTAAAGACAATAGGATGTTTAGATTGTGAGCTCCACAAGAGACAGCATTACTCATGTATGTAAAGTGCTATGGAATTAATAGCGCTATATAAATGAATAAATATTATATTATAATGTGCAATTGATATCCATATCAATCATCAGAACCAATTATTGGAGGGAGACCTTGTTCTAGAATAACATTAGGGCCACAGATAGGGGTAACAGAAACGAAACACAAGAGTCACAGGACATCAACATTTAGTAAGAGATTCCAAGAGGGTAGGAAATGTAAAGTATGGTGGTCAGTCAGCACATATGGAAAACACAGTATCCTGCACAAGACTATAGAACCAAGTGAAGATTAACCCAGTCCCTGCTGGGTATGGAGGCCTCTTTATCACAGCTGCCAGGTTCAATGTCAAAGTACCTGGAAACGTGTGCCTGTCCTGTGAGAATATTATAGTGGGATCACCTATTCAGTCTACCTGGACTCCATCATGGACAAGGTGCACAGAAGCTGAGGCTGGACGGATTATACCCACACAATCTTTGTTATTTTCTTCTAGGACCCCACAATCCCCAGGACAGGACCCCCCTCCCTCCAGGACAGGACCCCCCTCCCTCCAGGACAGGACCCCCCCCTCCCTCCAGGACAGGACCCCCCCCTCCCTCCAGGACAGGACCCCCCCCTCCCTCAGGACAGGACCCCCCCCCGGTTCCCGCTCATTATTCCAGCGGCCCCATGTGTGGAGGATGCAGCATGTCTTTGTACACAATAATCATGGTTGTTTTCAGCCCCCCACGAGTCCAGATGAAGCTGGGGGTCCCAGCAGCAGCAGCAGCAGAGGCGCCGCCTGTGATTCGCTCGTGTTTGGGCGCCGAGAAGCCAAGAATGTATTACAAAGAAAGCAAAAGGTCTGAGCAATGGGGGAGGGGAGAGACAGGGGGAGCGGGCTGAGAGGAGAGGGAGAGGGCTGAGGAGAAGGGGGGAGAGCAGAGCTCCGTCCTCACACAAGGCCTGCTCTCCCTCCACACATCACATTACACTCCACAGGAGAATCTAGTCTCCTCACCTCACAGGAGGAGGCCGCACATTACACAGGACACCGGACAAGGCCGCTCCACACACGGAACTTCCAGCAGAAAAATGCGGGAAAACATGGCGAGCACAAACTCCAGCAGATACCGGAGGAAAGAAATGTGCGGGAAGACAAGTGTGGAGGGAAGAGGAGAAAGAGCGGGACAAAGGGGCCCCGGGCACACAGGCCGCACACTCACCATGACTGGAGCTCACACGATGATCCACAAAGCCTCGTGTGATCACTGCCACCATTTATATGGACTTCCACACATTCAGGAACTTGAGCTGAGAGGAGGCCCAATAGCAGGAGGCCTCATTGTTTAGAGGCGGAGAGTCATGAGGTAGAGGAATGGGCAGGGCTCCCGCCCTCCCTCACACAGGAGGAGAATACCGAGTGACTGAGAGGAGGAGGAGGAGAACGACTGTGTGTGAGGAGAATGTGGCACAGCAAAATCATGGACGACAGCGGGGATTCATGGTTATCAGCACACAGCCATCAGCACTCCGCCAAACACCAATAAACACCTTACATTTAGATCTCATTCATATGTCCGTGTTCCACATGTGTTGTATCCGTGTGTTAGGGCAGAGGTGTATCTAGGTTTTCTAGCGCCTGGGGCAAGAGTTCGGTTTGCCCCCCTCTACCGTGGTCTCAGTAGACGTCATATGACCAATCATCCGTATGCGATTTTTACACTTATAGGTACAGTGACTGCTGGAACCAGCAAGAGCTGTTTCTGACAGTGAGTATATTACACGTTGTTAGAAGTGGGCTAAGGCTGGTTTCACACTGTGTATTTTTACAATCCGTTGTAAAACACAGCCACAGATCCGATTTGGCCCCCATGTATCACTATGGAGATCGGATCTGATTTGGCCCAATTGCCATCAGATTTTGTCGGATCAGATTCGGTCCAATTTTTTACCCAAAATCGGAGACTGTTCTGATTTTGGGCACAGCGGATCAAATGGGTCCAAATCGGATCCGACATGATCCATTGCCCATAACATGGGGGCCTACGAAGCACAGGTCAGAGAAAACATCAGATGGTTTTCGGACCCGATTTTAGTGTGCCGAGCATGCTCCGTACATTAAAATCGTTCCTAGCCATCTAATTTCACTTCCGCAATGTATATATACATTGTCGAAGTGACATTTAAGTGAAAGCAAGTGTTAAAAAAAAAAAAAATTCTCACCTGTCCTGCGATCCACTGCCGTCGGCATCTCTGGATGTACAGGACCTGGCATGACATCACAGTCACATGATCGGTTACCGCGGTAACCGGTCATGTGACTGATGACGCTGAGCGGGTAGCCCCGCCCAGCCACAGGTCCTTTCAGCATCCGGAGCTAGATGCCGCACATCGGGGGATCGCTGGACAGGTGAGGATCAAATTTTTTTTATTTTTAACACTTGCTTTTACTTAAAAATTTCACTTCCGCAATGTATATATACATTACGGAAGTGAAATTACCCCGCACAGCTCATTCTGTGTCTGGATCCGTGATGATCACAAACCCGGACACAGAAATGGGTCACCCCCTGTGGTGTCCGTTCCGGTCCATGGGATCCTACAAAAAGTAGGATCCCATGGACAGGAAAAAAAAAAAAAAAAAAAAAAAAAAAAACACAATGTGAAACCTGCCTAAGGTGTTTAATGTTATAATTAAAGGGCTTGTCCAGGTTTCAGATGAAAGTCTAGGTGACTGCAGGCCTTCGTGTTTTCATGGCACGTGCACTGCACACTTTCAGGATTCTCCCATGTCAATGGTAAGATTGGATGGTCATGTGAACACAAGTATGCGATTTATATACTTCTGGCCACATTCTGACTAGACGCGTCCGACCTCGCTTAATTAAGTTCATTGATCAAAGCCTCACATGTCTAGTCTGAAGTCACAGAGTGACGCATAAGGCCCTGTTACATGGCACAACATCGTTAACGATGTCGCTGATACATCACAGGTTTGGAGTCATTCCAGCGACATCATTAGGACATCGTTGCATGTGACTCTGCAAAGTTGCAACGATAAATCGTTGGATCGCTGATGGCAGGTTTGAGAACATGTTCTCAAACCACACGATCAACATTCAGACAACTTTGACATCATTGTGTTTGACACCGCGATAACAATGTAATTTACGACTTCGCCCATTCACAGCAATGAGCAGGTATCGTTCGCTGGGTTGTGCGAACGATACCTCCTCACTACATTGTTGGGGAGTCGTCCACAATATCTAGATGTGTGACATCTCACCAACGATGTCAGAATCGACTACAAGATCGTTGCAGACATCGTTCAATGGTACCTATAGAGTGACTGCAGACTCATCACAAGCTTGGGACAACCCCTTTAATGCTTCTAACAAATAATTACATACAGTGTTGGCCAAAAGTATTGACACCCCTGCAATTCTGTCAGATAATGCTCAGTTTCTTCCTGAAAATGATTGCAATCAAATTCTTTGGTATTATTTTCATTTAATTTGTCTTCAATGAAAAAAGACAAAAAAAGAGAATGAAGCAAAAAGCAAAACATTGATCATTTCACACAAAACTCCAAAAATGAGCCGGACAAAAGTATTGGCACCCTCAGCCTAATACTTGGTTACACAACCTTTTGCCAAAATAACTGCTTTCAACCGCTTCCGGTAACCATCAGTGAGTTTCTTACAATGCTCTGCTGGAATTTTAGACCATTCTTCTTTGGCAAACTGCTCCAGGTCCCTGATATTTGAAGGGTGCCTTCTCCAAACTGCCATTTTTACATCTCTCCACAGGTGTTCTATGGGATTCAGGTCTGGACTCATTGCTGGCCACCTTACAAGTCTCCAGTGCTTTCTCTCAAACCATTTTCTAGTACTTTTTGAAGTGTTTTTTGAGTCGTTGTCCTGCTGGAAGACCCATGACCTCTGAGGGAGACCCAGCTTTCTCACACTGGGCCCTACATTATGTTGCAAAATTTGTTGGTAGTCTTCAGACTTCATAATGCCATGCACACGGTCAAGCAGTCCAGTGCCAGAGGCAGCAAAGCAACCCCAAAACATCAGGGAACCTCCGCCATGTTTGACTGTAGGGACCATGTTCTTTTCTTTGAATGCCTCTTTTTTTTCCTCCTGTAAACTCTATGTTGATACCTTTGCCCAAAAAGAGAGAACATTCTTCCAAAAACGTTTTAGGCTTTCTCAGGTAAGTTTTGGCAAACTCCAGCCTGGCTTTTTTATGTCTCGGGGTAAGAAGTAGGGTCTTCCTGGGTCTCTTACCATACATTCCCTTTTCATTCAGATGCCGATGGATAGTACGGGTTGACACTGTTGTACCATCGGACTGCAGGGCAGCTTGAACTTGTTTGGATGTTAGTCTAGGTTCTTTATCCACCATCCACACAATCTTGCGTTGAAATCTCTTGTCAATTTTTCTTTTCTGTCCACATCTAGGGAGGTTAGCCACAGTGCCATGGGCTTTAAATTTCTTGATGACACTGCGCAAGGTAGACACAGGAACATTCAGGTCTTTGGAGATGGACTTGTAGCCTTGAGATTGCTCATGCTTCCTCACAATTTGGTTTCTCAAGTCCTCAGACAGTTCTTTGGTCTTCTTTCTTTTCTCCATGCTCAATGTGGTACACACAAGGACACAGGACAGAGGTTGAGTCAACTTTAATCTATGTCAACTGGCTGCAAGTGTGATTTAGTTATTGCCAACACCTGTTAGGTGCCACAGGTAAGTTACAGGTGCTGTTAATTACACAAATTAGAGAAGCATCACATGAATTTTCTAAGGGTGCAATACTTTTGTCCACCCCCTTTTTTATGTTTGGTGTGGAATTATTTCCAATTTGGCTTTAGGACTATTCTTTTTGTGTTTTTTTCATTGAAGACAAATTAAATAAAGATAACAATACCAAAGAATTTGTGATTGCAATCATTTTCAGGAAGAAACTGAGTATTATCTGACATAATGGCAGGGGTGTCAATACTTTTGGCCAACACTGTAGAACCCTTAACTTGTTAGAATGCACAACACTTTATTAACATAGCCATGTATCAAGAAAGCTTACAAGTTATGGATTGTTATATGTGTACAGGATCAGAACAATTAACACACAAAACTACATCACCAGACGCACTAGAGGTACTGAAATACATCCACATAACCCCCATCAGAACAGAAATACAAAGTCAAAACCCTCATCAGTACAGAAATACATAACCAAACCCATCAGAGGTACAGAAATAGAGCCCCCATCATTACAGACATCACAACCCTCATCAGTACCAAAATTCAGCATCAGAGCCATCTGTACATTGTAAAACAATTGTAATGTCGGGTCAGACCCATACACATTTGTACTGCATGGACCTACAACTCCTACATCATTACCAATGGTTAGGACATACTGGGAGCTGTTACCAGCTGTCAATAAAAGCATACAGGAACCACAACACTGATGAGAATTAGTCATCACAAATAATCATTTACATCCAGGTACCTTATAGATGAACTGGTCTCTGATCGTGGTAGTCTTTCTTTAATTCATCTTGTCCAGACACCATGATGACTTTTCACATCCACAGCTCATCTCTGCAGATTTCCATCTTCTCCAGTCTTCTGCAGCACATCCTGTCACGATAACCCTTAAAAATAGCAGAATGATGAACATTTTCCTGAGTAAAAAGATCTACCCTACACTGTGCCTCGAAATAAATAATTGCTCATACTCCCTGTTCCCTACACAAAATATCATTTACACACTTTCCCTCTTCTGGCGCATGCCCTCCACACTGCCCCTTCATCACACTGCCCTCTCCTTTCCATACTGGGCTCCCTGGTCACACTTTATACTGTTCTCCATCATCAAAATCCTCAAACTCTACATACTGTCCCCGCATTCTGCCCCCTCTCCATACAGCGCCACACATGCTCAGTCTCTGTATTGTGCCCCTTTATATTTTTCCACCTATTGAAGCCCCTTGATTACCCTTTCGTTACAGCCATAAAGTATGATACCAACAAAAGTTCCCCCCCAGACGCTCTATGATGCCCTACATTGAATTCCTCTATACGCACAGTGTGATGACCCTACTGTAAGCCCCTCAACTACACTGGTACAGTATGATCCCCAAGTGTGACCCCCCACACAGCCCTTCATACAAAATAATGGACCTACATACAGTATAATGGCCCCCAACACAACCCTCAAACAGCCCTGCATAAAGTATAAAGGCTACTCACACCCCTACAAGTATTATCATGCCCTCCCACAGAGCCCTCAATATATTATGATGGCTTCCATATAGTATAATTGACTACATATATTATAATACATCATCCATAGTTCTCCATATACCCCGTTTCCCCGAAAATAAGTCGCCCCCGAAAGTAAGGCATGCTTGGGGGGGCCCCCCTACCTCCTAATATAAGGCACCCCCCCCCCCCCCCGATTATAAGGCGTACCTCCTCAGCATGCCACCGATCACAAGACCGGGGCATGCATCTGTGTTTCGCTTCCCGCTGTCCAGTGCCCGCCACTCTGTACCGCTCTTCTGTCCGCGCTGCAGTGCTCACAGCCCTGGGGTACAGATGTGAATCACAGCTCTGGAGCTCTGTGCCAGTTTCCGCCCATGAGCCCTGCGCCAATCACAGGAATCATGGGCCAGCTGGTGTCAGTAGTCTCTGATTGTTCCTGCGCTCTGACTGGCCCAGGGCTCCTGCGCTCTCATTGGCCCAGGGCTCCTGCGCACTCATTGGCCCAGGGCTCCTGCGCACTCATTGGCCCAGGGCTCCTGCGCACTCATTGGCCCAGGGCTCTCTGCGCACTCATTGGCCCAGGGCTCCTGCGCACTCATTGGCCCAGGGCTCCTGCGCACTCATTGGCCCAGGGCTCCTGCGCACTCATTGGCCCAGGGCTCCTGCGCACTCATTGGCCCAGGGCTCCTGCGCTCTCATTGGCCCAGGGCTCCTGCGCTCTCATTGGCCCAGGGCTCCTGCGCTCTCATTGGCCCAGGGCTCCTGCGCTCTCATTGGCCCAGGGCTCCTGCGCTCTCATTGGCCCAGGGCTCCTGCGCTCTCATTGGCCCAGGGCTCCTGCGCTCTCATTGGCCCAGGGCTCCTGCGCTCTCATTGGCCCAGGGCTCCTGCGCTCTCATTGGCCCAGGGCTCCTGCGCTCTCATTGGCCCAGGGCTCCTGCGCTCTCATTGGCCCAGGGCTCCTGCGCTCTCATTGGCCCAGGGCTCCTGCGCTCTCATTGGCCCAGGGCTCCTGCGCTCTGCACCACCACAGCAGCACCGCAAAGGAAAGAAAGTGAAAAGAAAGAAGTACAGTAAGAAAGTGAAAGTGTGTGTGTGTGTGGTGTGTGTACACACATGGGAGGCTGCAGTGGGATACGGTACTGGGATGGGAGGCTGCTGCAGTTGGATACAGTACGGTACTGGGATAATGGGAGGCTGCTGCAGTGGGATACTGTACAGTACTTGGATAATGGGAGGCTGCTGCAGTGGGATACTGTACAGTACTGGGATAATGGGAGGCTGCTGCAGTGGGATACGGTACTGGGATAGGAGGCTGCTGCAGTGGGATATGGTACTGGGATAATAGGAGGCTGCTGCAGTGGGATATGGTACTGGGATAATAGGAGGCTGCTGCAGTGGGATACGGTACTGGGATAATGGGAGGCTGCTGCAGTGGGATACGGTACTGGGATAATAGGAGGCTGCTGCAGTGGGATACGGTACTGGGATAATGGGAGGCTGCTGCAGTGGGATACGGTACTGGGATAGGAAGCTGCTTTTCTGTCAATTTTGTTTGGCGAATATAAGACACCCCCCCGAAAATAAGACATGGTGTACCTTTCGGAGCAAAAATTAAATATAAGACAGTGTCTTATTTTCGGGGAAACACGGTATTATAAATGCACCCACATAGTCCTCCATATAGTATAATGTACCATCAAAGTCCACCATAGCTGCATATAGTATAATGCACCCCCATAGTACTCCATATAGTATACTGCATTTCCTATAGCCTTCCTTATAGTATAATGCCCCCTCATAGTCCCTCCATATAGTAAATGGGCACGAATAGTCCTCCATTTAGTATATTGCATCCCCATTTTCTTCCTATATTATATTGCACATTACATAGTTTCCCAATAGTGTACTCACTGATTAAAAAAAAAACAAAAACAAAAAAAAAACACATCTCTTCTCACTGCTCCAGTCTCCTCAGCATCCGCTCTGCATGTCTCAGTACAGCAGCTCTCAGTGATGACATTGTACCCTGCCGTGTGGAACTGCAGAGGGCGGACAGCGGCGGCCAGCACTTGGGAGAAGAATGCTGCCAGCAGAGGCGGCTGGGACTACACAAGTGGGAGTGGCATCCACAAGTACACTGGTACATACACCCCGTACACACTCAGCTCCTCACACCCCGTACACACTCAGCTCCGCTATGCGCACCCCGTACATACTCAAGCTCTGCTCCATATGCCCTGTACACACGTGGCTCTGCTCCGTACACCTCAAACACACTTGGCTCCGCTCCGTACACCTCGTATACATGTGGCTCCGCTCCGGACACCTAGTACACACTTGGCTCTACTCCGTACACACACTGCTCTGCTCCATATGCTTCGTACACACTCAGCTCCTTACACCTAGTACACACAAAGCTCCGCACACCTCGTACACACACGGCTCTGCTCCATATGCCCCATACACACTCAGCTCTGCTCTGTACACCTCATACACACAGGAGTCCGCTCTGTACACACTCGGCTCTGATCCGTATGCCCCGTACACACTCGGCTCTACTGCATACACCTCATACACAATCGGCTCCACTCCGTACACCTCGTACACACAGCTCCGCTCCATACAACTCGTACACACTTGGCTCTGCTCTGTATGCCCTGTATACACTCGGCTCCTCTCCGTACAACTGATACATGCTCGGCTCTGCTCCATACACCTACTACATTCTCGGCTCTCCTACATCCACCCTGTAAATCTCTCCCGACCCCACACAAACTTCACCTCATCCAGCATCATGACGACCTGCACGGTGGGTCCTGCATACACTGAGGAGCTGATCATGTGACTCCCAACTCCTCCCCTCCATTGACATCATTTCAGGTCCTGTAAGCACAGAGTGTGCTGCTTTGCAGGACAGAGAAGAAAGCTACCTCACACTTCAGGGGCGCTGCAGCAGGAGGCCCAGCAGCACTTCCCTGCCTGCTGCAACCGGGGCAGATGCCCCCTCAGCAACCCCCTAGATATAGCTCTGGTTAGGGCCCTCATTAGGTGAGGTAGGTCCTCTCAGCCCAATGTCCTGGGGGGGCCACAGGCATCTGTGCAGGACACAGCAGAGGGACTGAGGGACCATGCAAACAGATGATGGAAAACACAGGAAGGTAACAGACAAATCTCTGGAGTAGATAGAAAGTCAATGGAAGCTTCTCACAGCCAGGAAATCTTCCTGAAAATCGCAGGCAGCCGTGGAAGAGGTCATAGAAGCCCGGGGACAGGTAGTAGACAGAGCTAATGAGAAACTGGAAGACTATATACCATGGAAGCCACAAATAGCCAGGAAGAGGTCTTAGAAACCAAAGGCAGGTTTGCAATGAAGGCAAGTAGGTAGCTGTATGGAAACCACAGCCAGGTAGGTAACTGGAAGCCTCAGACAGCCAGGATAATATCTTGTAAACCATAGGCAGGTAGGGAATGGAAGCTACAGACAAACAGTAGACATCAAGGAGACCGCAGCCAGGTTGCTAAACACAAACTAAAGGTCTTAATACCAAGACTGAGGCGTGTCTCTTGGAGGCCTTAATATAGGCCTAGGAAGCACACCAGGCTACTTGCAAAGCCCAATGTGGAGCACAAGAGATTCTAGCAGACTGGAATGGAAGGAGCAGAGCTCAGACTCGGGACAGGTATGTAAACACCATGTTTTGATTTATAAAACACATGCCCCCTGACCCACTGAAGTCTTTTGGGCCAGTTTCATACTTTTTAAAGGTAAACCTAAAAGGGAACCTGTCGGCTCGTTCTACCCCCCAACCTACCACTACCTGTCCCTGCACCTTCCTAGCGGTTCCGTAACCATCCCAGTCTGAGCTAAACGTGCCCTATAAAGTTCCCTTGAACTGTGCCACCTTTTTTTTTTTTAAATTCCCCCCTCCTTTGCTGCTATGATGCGCCGAGCTGGAACGCAATATCCGGCCCGGTGCATTGGGGGCAGGGGCTGGCTGGGGCCTCCGGCCCCGTGTGGCGGGTACGACCTGGCAGCCCACAGTCGAGATGCGGGGTGGTGCTATCAGAAATCTTTGTGCACCGGAGGGGGGGGGGTGCATATCCGAAATTCGCAGCTCTCTTACCAGCTCCGTCGCCGTATGCATGCTGCGGTAGTGCCGCGCCGGCCGCAAAATGCCGCCCGCGGCCGGCCCATTTCCGAGGGAGGGCGGCCCTAGATGTGGGCTATACCACCAGCCCAGGGGGCACTTGCCCCCCTGCCACCTGGGCCAGTACGCCCCTGATTGGGGGGGCTGACCACGTGTTTGGCCCAGCTCCGACACATGCACAGTGCGCATATTACAGCTGAGCCGTACACGTCATATTCGGCCCAATGCATTGTGGGGGCTTATGACGTGTACACATCGGCTTCAATATGTACACTGCACATGCGCCAGGCCACACACGTGATCAGCCCCCACAATGCACCGGGCCAGATGTGACGTTCCGGGCGGCTCATGATAGCAGCAGAGGAGGCAGGAATTTCAAAAAGTGGTGGAACAACAGAACTACTGATGACGCCCAGCAGGGCGTGCTGAAAGCCAGCGAGGAGGGGAGAATGGTGCCCCAAAGCCCGCATTTCCAGTCTCCGGATGAAGACTGCATGCAAGTTATAAATAATTTTTCATAAACTTTATAGTGCAGTTTTAGGTGAGACAGGGATAGTTAGGGATCAGCTATCAAGGTGCTGGGACATGTAGTGATAGCAGAGGGAGGTAGAATGGCCTGACAGATTCCCTTTAAAGGGGTTATCTAGGACATTTAGGAAAAAAAAAAAAAAAAAAAAGTGCCGAAGCACTAACAGGCAGGAAGCTGCAACCTACCTGCCTGTTGTACATAACTAAATAAAGAGGGAGGTTTCAGGCTCTTTAGTACCAAATATGTATCAGGAATGCCCATGCTATGTTTTTATTATGAATTTATTAAAGTTCAATGCATATACATATAAATTCAATACAATAGCAATTATATAAAAGGATACATATACATCAGTCTTTTTATTTTCATAAAGTGATCAGTGCTCATGAAGAAGAGAAACGTTTAAAATATTCCTAGTAAGGTAATAGTTCCCTCCTGGCTGGGTATTGTGTCTATTAGCAGGGGTGGAAGTCAGTGTTATGATGACTCAGTATCCTGGTATAACACAGAATAAGGGGTAATAAACAATGTTATCCCCCCTATAAGGAGTGTATCTGATTAATGGGTGTCCTTCATCCTCATATGTTGAACCTGTGAGTCAGTATTGGGCTACTGTCCAATGTTCTGGCACCACCTACATTCACATACATGGGAAAGCACCCACCTCAGAAAACCCCAATTAGAACTGTTTTATACACTATAGGTTTTTTCTCAGGTCTATTA
Source organism: Allobates femoralis (assembly GCA_033576535.1). Classification (NCBI taxonomy): domain Eukaryota; kingdom Metazoa; phylum Chordata; class Amphibia; order Anura; family Aromobatidae; genus Allobates; species Allobates femoralis. The sequence goes on from JARQOC010000003.1 coordinate 223,512,312, forward strand.
AGAATCGTCCTCCACCCATACCTCTGCACTTACCCATTTTGGTAGGAGGGATGGTGTCCGGATGCCCCCCAGACGCGTTTCGCCTATGCTTTATCAATGGGGACAACATATGAGGTTCAACATATGAGGATGAAGGACACCCATTAATCAGATACACTCCTTCTAGGGGGGATAACATTGTTTATTACCCCTTATTCTGTGTTATACCAGGATACTGAGTCATCATAACACTGACTTCCACCCCTGCTAATAGACACAATACCCAGCCAGGAGGGAACTATTACCTTACTAGGAATATTTTAAACGTTTCTTTTCTTCATGAGCACTGATCACTTTATGAAAATAAAAAGACTGATGTATATGTATCCTTTTATATAATTGCTATTGTATTGAATTTATATGTATATGCATTGAACTTTAATAAATTCATAATAAAAACATAGCATGGGCATTCCTGATACATATTTGGTACTAAAGAGCCTGAAACCTCCCTCTTTATTTAGTTATGTATATTGTTTATATAGGAGGGGCTCATTCTGGCCAAGGGCCAAAACATTGATACACATTGTGAGGACAACCTTCTATATGTTGTTAATCTACCTGCCTGTTGTGCCCAGCACCAGCCCCCGCTGTTTATCCCCAGCACAGAGCGGTCACAGATTGCTCCTGCCGAGGACAGCATGGCTGGATAAACAGAGCAGAGTGGAAGAGCGGCAGCTTCTTTTCTTCTTTTCTGCTCTGTTCTGTGGAAGTGGACGCATAGCTGATGTCACGATAATTGACAGCCAGCTCCCAGCTACCTGATTGGGGGAGCTGGCTGTCAGTCAGCATGACATCAGCTTTGCACCCGTCTACAGAAGGGAGAAGCCGCCTCTGTAATCGTGGCGTTACTGAAGTGGCAAAAAAAAAAAAAAAAAAAAAAAAAAAAAAAAAAAAAAAAAATCGCTGACAGGAGCCATCTGTGGCCGCTCCGTGTCAGCAGTGAATGGTGCTGAGCATAACAGGTACATGCCAGCCACCTGCCGGTTAGTGCTTAGGCACAATTTTATTTCAATTTTATCCAAAACAACCTCTTTAAGTCCACCAAGTTCATCCAGATGAAGGCAAAAACCCCAATGGGGAAGACACTAAGCTCCATTATTGAGGGATAATTCGTTCCCAACTCCACATATGACAATTAGACTACTTCCCTCCAGGGCTCAGGAGTCCCCCGGCTCCTTCTCTTGTCTCTGCCCCTTTTTTTCGGTGGGTTTTTAGTCTTGCGCGCGGGTTCACGGCTTGGTCCCAAGCTCACAGAGGTCCCTCGGCGCCATCATCAATTACAGTATGCTCTATTACGCTGCCCAGCACCTCAGTCGCCCTACAGGCCCCTGGGATCAGGGTAAGCTATGAAAACCCTCACTTTTATCCCAAGAGGGCAGCAGATTACTTAGATCCCTATGAGGTAAGTGTGGTGCCCCTGTGACCGAGCGGCCACAGGGTAAACTGCAGCTGGACGAGGCACCCAGACACAGACACTCCGACCCTGAGCCAATCACTATGTCAGGCAAGGGGTGGCAAGAGTATAGAGACGTGTGGGTGGAGAAAAAGAGAGAACACAGGTCACTGGTGGGTAGGCCAGGACAGCCAGAGCCGGCTCTGTAGATGTGGCTGGGGAACCTACATGACCCTAACCACGAAACACCCCGGCAGGGTGCAGGGGCTCTATGACCCGCGACGTAACTACCGCTACAGAGTAGGACAAAGCTATCATACTAGGGCTAGTGACCCAAAAAGGGGGAAGCATCACTACAAAGCCCGTGACGGCCAGACCGGACCCGTACGCGAGGACAGAGAATGTGGAAGGACCTGAGTCATACACTGAGGGGAGTGACGCAGAGAAACTGTCCCAGCTGTAGTGAGAGCCTGAGCAGTGGTGAGAACTGGTCCACAAAGAGTATAAAAAGACTGTCTGTAAGAACTGCTGCTAAGCCACAAGTAAAGTACCCGGTCAGCTCAAAACGTGTGTGAGACTGTTATTCTCTGAGCTGCAGCAGAATCTCCACCTGCAGAGCCGCCTATTAGCTGCCCTGCATGCTGGCTGGAAGAACCGCAGGGGAGAGACAAATGCACACAAACCCCTTCCTACACCTACCTTAGGGACAACCAGCACCAAAGCCGTGGAAGTCTCACCATCTAGGCTGCCCCTCATCATCGTCCCTGGCAGGAATACGGCAGTAGTGGTCCACGCACCACATGTGACATTACGACATCTTATAAACTTTATTTCCCTTTTTATTGCCGCACATAGGACAACAGGGCCGGGTAATGGCACCCCGACACCCCAGAGACACGATAGCCTGGTCTCGAGTACCTTGGTACTTGGGGGTGAGACAAACCTGGCGTCAAACATTATAACCGGCCCGGTTAAACCAGGCCTTGTGTGCCTGCAGAACTGTGTTTTGAACTTTCTTGGCGAGGCCTCAGTAATGTCGGCCCAAAAAGACCATGTGCTTGCTATGGGGCATACCAGAACCTCTTGTCGTGGGCCGGACCAGTAAGGAGTGGGAAAAGAGGACTCCGCCCCTGTTATCCTTCGCTCTGGGGGAGCGCGATGCCACAAAAACAAATTAAACTCCACCTAGAGACAAGCCAGCCGACATCAAGGAGAGTTGGCGACGTCCACAAGAAGCAAAGAGAAGGAATAAGCATGTGCGCAACAAGGGCGAGACTCATGATGTCTCCCCGGAGGGAGCTTGCAACATCGTGGCGCTGGAGACCCGGAGAGCAATCCTGCGATATGTGGTAAAGAGCCCGTGGCCACCTGAACCCATGAAGTTGCCAGAGCGCGAAGTTGATAGAGCCCACCTGTAAGAGGAAGAAAGAATCACCCGGACGGGTGACCGCGGCCTAACAAACTGGCCCGCCAGAGAGCGTGCCGACCCGGCGAGGGGAGTACATACTTTCAGAGCGTTGGAAGAAGGATGCCCAGGCTTAGCGGAACCTCTGATCCCGGCACCAATGACCCAGCAGGGTTGAGGCGAAGTGATCTGTTGCTGGTGGGAGGATCCCGGAACCAAGCTGATGGGGTTCCCCTGAGAAGCCAGAGCCAGTGGAGATCCTTACCCGAGAGGAGTTTAGGAAGCGCTACGTCGCTTAGTGGGAGGCTGAGGAAGCTGAACGGCGGGCCCAAAACCAGGCAAGAGTGACCAGAACCATAGAGGCCAAGGATGCAGAGAGGAAAGACCCGGCTGTGCAAAAGATGCCGCACGGGAAGGATTGTCGCCTTCAAGGATGCGAGAGGTTACAGCTTTATTTGAGAGTCTGGAATGGTGTGGGAGACTTGTGTCCAGAACTGATGCGGTTTCCACTGTGCGACTCCATATCATCAGAAGAATGTGGCCACTTTTATCTCCGTTATTAAAGGGGTTTTCCCCACGAACAAAGTTAATTTTAAAGTTCATTTTAATCAATAGATTTTGGAATAATAATTTCCATAATTGGATGTGTTTAAAAATAATGTTCCTGTGTCGAGATAAATGTGTCTGACCATACAGGGATTATTACCCAGTACACAGCTGCGACACATATATAAGATTATCTCAGCACAGGAGATGTGGTATAATCAGACCATGTCCCTGTATGGTCAGACACATCCTTTACACAGTGCATAGCAGGGACACATACAGTACAAGCCAAAAGTTTGGACACACCTTCTCATTCAAAGAGTTTTCTGTATTTTCAGGACTATAAAAATTGTAGATTCACACTGAAGGCATCAAAACTATGAATTAACACATGTGGAATTATATACATAACAAAAAAGTGTGAAACAACTGAAAATATGTCTTATATTCTAGGTTTCTTCAATGTAGCCACCTTTTGCTTTGATTACTGCTTTGCACACTCTTGGCATTCTCTTGATGAGCTTCAAGAGGTAGTCACCAGAAATTGTTTCACTTCACAGGTGTGCTCTGTCAGGTTTAATAAGTGAGATTTCTTGCCTTATAAATGGGATTGGGACCATCAGTTGTGTTGTGCAGAGGTCCGGTGGATACACAGCTGATAATGCTACTGAATAGACTGTTAGAATTTGTATTTTGGCAAGAAAAAGCAGCTAAGAAAAGAAAAACGAGTGGCCATCATTACTTTAAAAAAAGAAGGTCAGTCAGTCCAAAAAAATTGGGAAAACTTTGAAAGTGTCCCTAAGTGCCGTTGCAAAAACCATCAAGCGCTACAAAGAAACTGGCTCACATGAGGATCGCCCCAGGAAAAGAAGACCAAGATTCAACTCTGCTGCAGAGGATAAGTTCATCTGAGTCACCAGCCTCAGAAATCACAGGTTAACAGCACCTCAGATTGGAGACCTGGTCAATGTCACACAGTTCTAGCAGCAGACACATCTCTACAACAACTGTTAAGAGGAGACTTTGTGCAGCAGGCCTTCACGGAAAAATAGCTGCTAGGAAACCACTGCTAAGGACAGGCAACAAGCAGAAGAGACTTGTTTGGGCTAAAATACACAAGGAATGGACATTAGACCAGTGGAAATATGTGCTTTGTTCCGATGAGTCCAAATTTGAAAAATTTGAGATCTTTGGTTCCAACCACAGTGTCTTTGTGCGATGCAGAAAAGGTGAACGAATGGACTCTACATGCTTGGTTCCCACCGTGAAGCATGGAGGAGGAGATGTGATGGTGTGCTATGCCAGATGACCTGGCCTCTACAGTCACCAGACAAAAACCCAATAGAGATGGTTTGGGGTGAGCTGGACCGCAGAGTGAAGGCAAAAGGCCCAACAAGTGCTAAGCATTTAGATAGGTGGTTAAGGATAGGCGGTAACTCTTAGGGTACCATTACATGTCACAATATCGTTCTGATATCTCATACAATTTCACGTGAGCGCGCACGTTTTTGGCACTTGTCCAAGATCGCATAGGAGATGTCACACAACGAGATATCGGCAAGCAACGCAACTAGGCTGTTTTAAGCAACTTTTGTGCACTGGGTATGAGCAACCCAGCGTCCGAGCATTTACATTGTAGTGAATAGGGGAAGTTGTGTTCCACATCGTTGTTGCGGCGTCACACTGCACGATCATGCCAGATCGCATATGCAACGTTGTACGGTTGAAGAGCATGCTCAATCCTCTTGCAATATCATCCCTGCGATTTATTGCAGTTGCATTGCACTGTTACACGACAACGCACAAACGATATCAACTGCAACGACCACACCACGTGACTTTGTCGATGTTGCATTGCAATGTGTAACGGTACCCTTAGGTAGGTATATCGAATAAAATAAATTACCAGATTTGTCTGTTCAACCCTTCCTTTGGGATGTTTATTTAAAAAGCAAATACATTTTATCCTATTACATTATTTGATAAGAGATTGTACACGTACTAGCTAGTATTTTATTCATTATACACCAATTCAGGTAGTATAAAACAATCTGTTGTTCTTTAAAATGTGTGTGTATAAGTCACTATTAAAAATGCACTTAAAGTGCCAACCAATAAAAATATATACTGTACCTAAGAAGTATATAGTATCTAGTACAATACCCCAATAAATGGTTTTTCAAATTATAATACCATGTGTATATGTAACACAATGGAGCAATCAGATGGAATTCTTTCTGGAGTGATGTTATTAGTACAGATGGTCTCCTAGTTTGTCAGGGAATCCTTTTCTAGGGGCTTCTTCTTCAGCTTATGTGCGGGTTGTATAGGTTATAGGTGCTCCTTTGGGTTCGTTGTATTGCACTTGCCTTCAATTTTTCTATGGTCAATCTATAAATAAAGTGGTGATATTATATGAGTGTCTTTACTGTGCTATTAATTTCTTTGTGTAATAATTTTCTTAATTAGGAGATTTTATTCTTACCTCCTGATGTATAGTAGATTTTTCAGACCTTTTATCGTGCTGGTACTCATGTATGGTTAACTTTCTTCCAAATATAAGGACCTATAGATTTAATGGGTACCTTTAACTTTTATTTGTGGTGTTTGTGATCCTCTAAGATTTATAATATAAGTTTTCACTTACTTGTATAAATTGTAAGTTGGTATTTTGTAGAGGCGAAATGGTTCACTCTCTCTTAGGCGACCGTCACACTCTACGATTTTGTGTGGGAACTCAATAACGATGTCAGTAATGTGCGGTCGTGCTCAACATAGTTAGTGAGGTGTCACATGCATACATAACGTTCAGGACACAGCAGCGATGTTACGTGCAGGGATCGTTCACACAACCAGCGATGTGAATAGGAGAAATCAGTCAGGAGATCGGTTATGGCGGTGTCACACAGAACAATGCAGCAGATTGGATGATCGACATTGTGTGATATGGGGTCAGGTTGTCACATCTGTATATTATGATCTGACCACTTATCGCTAGTCAGATCGACCTGTCACACACAACGATGTCGTAGGAGCGATGCCAAATCAGGCACTTTCCAGCGAGATCTTTACATATATCGTAGCGTGTGACGCCCGCCTTAGTACTATGATATATGTTCCAGGCGTCCAATACTGGGACTCTGAGTATAATAAAATACCTCCTATTAATTGTGGTGTGTGTTTATTGTTGGAATTTCTTTCTTAAAATGTGTCTTTCTACTTACTTGGTTAAGTTGTAGATTTTGTGCAGAACTGTATATGGTGCAATAATTCTGTTGGATCCAATTCCTCTATATGTGATGGTAATTTAAGGAAAAGTAAATAATTTTTAAAATATAGGTATGCTAGTATTGTGGGATATTTTGCTATTAATAAGTGTACTGCTTTACTTAGGCTACCTTCACATTTGCGTTCCCCTCCGCAGCGTTCTGCAGAGGGGATCCGCAATGTGACCGCAGCACCGCAATCCCCTATCTTTATAATGGGAGTGTACAGTGCTGCACTTGACTGCGCATGACCGTGCGCACCCATTCACTGCCATATGTGATCTGTGCCCAGGCGGATGCCTGCGCAAAAATTACCCAGTCTCATCCGCACCACGAACGTGACATGTTGCATTTCTGGTGCGGACGAGACTGGGTGATTTGTGCGCAGGCGGTGGATCGAGGATAGGTGAGCATAGTGATTTTTTATTTTTAACTCTTTCTTTTACTTAATTACACTTCCACAATGTATATTATACACTCCACGGATAGCACACTGACAGCACCCATTGTGTCACACGTCTGTGACACATGAGTATGCCCCGCCCCAAAACAGCCTTGTTCCACACGTCTGTGGTGACACGGATGTGTGAAAAAGGTCTTAGGAAGTGCTCTAATCTACAGGATCCATCACTATGAAACTGTCAGGGGGTGGAAGAATGATGCTCTGCAGATCTGTAGAAGTCAGTGGTGTAGTGACCTGCAGGACCCATCACTATGAAACTGTCAGGGGGTGAAGGAGGATGCTCTGCAGATATGTAGAGGGCAGTGATGTAATGATCTGCAAAATCCAACACTGTATCTATTAAGATACCTTTACACGCCGCAATATCTGCTGGGAATCCTGACGGCAATATGTCGCCCTGAAACTATCGCCATCAAATTGCCTCCCAGTTGCGGCGTGTAATTGGAGAATTTGGCGGCGATAAATCGCCTGTCGTCTGGTTCCTGATTTCAGAGCACTGCTCCAAAATCAGAGGCAATCATGAAGGCGAGATTCCCGGCTTTTGGCGTGTCATAGGGCGATAGTGATGGAATCTGCGTCGCCTATTGATTTCCCGTAGGCGTGCCACAGTATGCTGTAGTCCGCGCCCCGTCTGCGATGATTGGTGGTGGCTACTGTGTTCCCATTGGCTGTCAGTTCACAGGGCGCCATATTTGAAGAGCTGTCCGTTCCGTAACACACACAACTTCAATGGCGTCATGTATTAGCCAGCCTTCCAGAGCAGGCTGACCAATCATAACGCTATTGCATTGTCCAATGAGCGCGTATGTGGCGCGGTGTAAGGTACCTTTACACACACAGATATATTGCTTGCAATTCACTGGTGGCAGTGAAATCATGGACACATTGTTCCATTTTGTTGCCATGTACAAGTGGAACAATTTGTCCATGATTTCACTGCCACCAGTGAATTGCAAGCAATATATCTGTGTGTGTAAAGGTACCCTTAAGGCCCTGTCACACGCGTCAATATTGCTGCTGCGCATGATGTTGCAGCGATAAATTGCTGGTTGATCATCGCTAGGTTTTCGGACTGGACTGAAAACCTGGCAATGGTCGCCCGGCGTACATGCAGCATCGCTGCGTGTGACACCGGGAGACGTGATCAGCCAGCTCCCAGCGCCTCTCAGGAAGCGCTGGGAGCTGGTATCCAGGGTAAACTGCGGGTAATTAGGCAGCGCGCGCTGCCTAGATACCCGATGTATACCTTAGTTACCAGCCTTCTCCGCTCACCGGCTGGTATCTAAGGTACACAGAGGCCAACTAGGGACCCTAGTTACCGGCAGTTTACCCTGGATACCAGCCTGCAGACATCGTGGAAACGATATTTAAATCATTTCCACGATGTCGCAGGTAAAGTGATCGCTGGTGAGTCTGCCTGTGTGACAGCTCACCAGTGATCAGCCGTCAATGTCGCCAGCGATCAAATCGCTGGCGACATTGACATGTGTGACAGGGCCTTTAGGAGGTGGAGGAGTGACATTCTGCAGATATGTAGAGTTCAGTGGTATAACAATCTGCAAGACCCATCACTTTTGTATCTGTTGGGAGATGGAGGACCGACTCTCTGCAGATCTGTAGAAGTCAGTGGTGTAATCTGCAGGGTCTATCACTATGTATCTGTCAGGAGGTGGAGGAGAAATGTGATCATGTGCATATGGTATGTATAAAAGGTACCCTGCTTGGTCTTTTAGTGTTTATGGTGGGCCTATCTTTATATAGACTTAGTGCATTATTCTAATATTCGTCTTTTTTTTTTTAATTTATTAAAAAGAAAGAAAAAGGGACTCTTAAGGCCACGTTACACACACAGTGAAATCATGGACACATTGCTCCATTTTCTACACAGCCACAAAATGGAACAATGTGTCCATGATTTCACTGCAACCAGAGATCTGTTCAGATGTTGGTCACAGATATCTGTGTGTGTAATGTGGCCTTTAGGCCGGTTTCACACATCCGTGTCACCACAGACGTGTGAAACAAGGCCGTTTGGGGGCGGGGCGTGCACACATGTTTAACGGACGTGTGACAAAATGTGTGCAGTCCGTGTGCTATCCGTGAGGCCGTGGATAGCACACGGACAGCCTGTCACCCACATACTTACCTCCCTCCAGCACTGCTGCTCCTCTCTCTTCCAATCCACTCTTGGGCTCAGTGAAGTGAATATTCATGAGCCCTAATGAGCGGCACTGGAAGTGAGGGGAGCAGACACCGCTGGAGAGAGTATAAAATTCTTTATTTGCAGGCTTTTAACTTTTGTCCGTAGTCCGTGCTCACGGATGTCACAGTGTGAACATTCGTGTGCAGGACGTTTGGACAAAAAAAAAAAATAAAATAGTAATATCCCTATCCTGATTCCCTTCTTGTATTAATGTCCTGCATCCTGATTCCCTTCTTGCAGTAATGTCTTCATCCTCATCTTGTAGCAATGTCCCCATCCTGGTCCCCTTCTTGTAGTAATGTCACCATCTTTGTCCCCTTCTTGTAGTAATGTCCTCATCCCCATCTTGTATTAATGTCACCATCCTGGTCCCCTTCTTGTAGCAATGTCCCTATCCTGGTCCCCATCTTGTAGTAATGTCCCCATCCTGGTCCCCATCTTGTAGTAATGTCATCAACCTTATCAGTGGCGGACCTTCAGCCTGGCGGGCCCTGGTGCAGCTGAACCATATGCACCACAGTAGGTCCGCCCCGGATCCTGATCCTCTCCTTGTAGTAATGTCCCACATCCTGATCCCCCAACTTGTAGTAGTGTCGCCATCCTGACTACACTCTTGTAGTAATGCATCCAATTGTGCCATTCTTCACATACACATTAACAATACAAAACAAAAAAATAAATAAATAAAAAAAAGAAGAAGATTCTCCTCACTCATCTTCCGTTCCCTCAAGGTCCATTTTTCTGCACATGCAGACTGCAGGCACTATAACCCTCTTGATGATTGCGGCATTGACAAGGGGCCACTGACTTCATCACTTATTTCAGTTGAATGTGTTGCCGACGTTGCACAGAGACAAGATCTCTGGCACGCGGCTGGCATTGGTATATCTGTATAAAAAGAGATTGTCTCTGCATGGCTCCAGCAAAAGTCAAGTGAAATAAAGCGCCGACATAGGCAGCCTCTTGGTCCATGATTGTCAACAGTTCTACGATGCTTATGTGTCGGAAGAAGCAGCCTCATCCAGCTTGTGAGTCACATGTTTGAAACCCCTGCTCTAGATCTAGAGGATGCCTCCTTGTCCCTGTCGCAGGCCCAGCTGTATAAAAAACTCATTAGAAAAGGTCTTTGTACTGTCCATATATTTGTACATTTTAATAAGATCGCCCCTAAGCCTTCATTTTTTCAAAATGAATACCCTCAAGTTTAATAACCTGTCTTGGTATTTGGAGACCCCTAATGCTGGCTTCACACTGCAGTTTTTTCACTGATCAGTGTCCATCCAGTTTGGATGCCAAAACCAGGAAAGGAACCAGGAGAGGAACTTGCAGAGAAAAAGTATAATTGAAAGATTGACACCTGTTTTGAGTTTTGGAGACACTCCTGCTTTTGGCATACAAACTGGGTGGACACTGATCAGTGAAAAAACTGCAGTGTGAAGCCAGCCTTATGGGGCCGTCACACGCAGTGATCGTGCACGCGATATTGATGCATGTGACGGCCCCATTAGCCCTTTAATAACCTTGGTTGCTCTTCTCTATACCTGCTCTAGTTCAGCTATGTCCTTCTTTTACACGCAAGACCAAAATTGTACACGGTATTCAAAGTGTGGCAGCACACGTTGCTTGTATAGAGGTTAAACTATGTTGACATGCCTGTTTATTTTATTTTATTATTTTTGCATTCTGTGCTTTTGCAAAAAAAAATAAATAAATAAATCATGGAGACTTGAATTTTTAAATTTTGGTAGCAGAAAAAATTTGCACATTTGAGGTCTACGGATCCATGAAAAACTTGGGAGTTCACACTAAGGGTACCTTTACACGCCACAACCGCGGCGAGAAATCTGATCGGCAATCTGTTGCCCCCTCACCATCGCCATGACATTGCCTCGCAATTGCGGCATGTAATTGGGGAATTTGGCAGCGATAAAAAAGGTTGCACCTGGTTCCGATTTCACAGCACTGCTCCAAAATCAGAGGCAATAATGAAGGCGAAATTCCCGGCTTTTAGCGTGTGAAGGGGCGATAGGGATGGAATCTGCGTCGCTCACTGATTTCCCGGAGGTGTGCCACAGCGTGCTGGAGACCGCGCCCTGTCAGCGATGATTGGTGGTGACTACTGTGTTTCCATTGGCTGTCCCTTCACAGGGCGCCATATTTAAACAGCTGTCCATTCACACTACACAATGGCAATGGTGTCATGTATTAGCCAGCCTTCCTGCGCAGGCTGGCTAATCATAACACTATTGCGTTGTCTAGTCAGTGTGTTTGGGGCGCGGTGTAATACAATTTGGCACGCCTATGTATTTTCCGCACTGAACAGGTACGCCCACACTCCTTTGGGGATTGCAGCGTGTGAAGCAGCGACGGGAGGCTACCGAATGTTTCCCGCTGTTGGTGTAGCAGGGAGACACCTCGCCTTTAGTTGAGGGCGAAATTGCGGCGTGTAAAAGCACCTTCTGCGTTCTGAAGCAACCATGAAAAACGTGCACGCACATGTTAGATTGCCTCCTATCGCCGCCAAAAGTGGCGGCATGTAAAGGTACCCTAAGACATTTCTGGGGTGATTCTAGGTTATTGTTTCTCACTGAGACACCTAGAAAATCACAGTAAGGCTGTGTTCACACACAGCGTATTTTTTGCATTTACGCAGCGCTATTAAGCGCAGCTTTGTTCACATGTTCCGTCTTTTTGCAGGTGAGCTTTGCACTACAAAGCACATCCATTAAGAGAATGAACAAGTGAATTATTTGCGCCTTTTTAGGCGCACCTGCTACTCACCTAGCTGCCGTTCCCCGGAGATCCCCTTCACATTGGTGCCGTAGGACCTTGCACAAGACCTTAAACAGCACCATGTGATCGGCCGACATCACCGGTCACATGGTGCTGCAGAGTCCTAGAGCCCACAGCTTACTGTGGGCCCAGCAGGTAGAAGACACCGGCGGTCTGCGAGGGAGCGTGGTGAGGTAAGTAAAAGCGCGCCGGAAATCCGCAGGCCCGTTCACAGACAGAACACTGCGTTCTGTGAGTGTCACGCTGGGGGGGCCGGGGGGCCCAGAAGTAGGAGGGAGCTGGATGTAAGGAGTCAGGGGAGCCTGCTCTGGCCCTGATACTGGGGTCCCTGACTCACCCTGATCTCGAAGTACCTCTGAGGGTGAGGAGGTTTGAGCCACTAGCCTGAGTCCCTAAAGCTTCTGAGAAGCCCTAGCCATAAACCACTACTCACAGACCACAGAGCCCAGCAACTTCAGATCAGTGTCTGCTCACACCAGGTCACAGTCCAGAAGTGAACTGAAATCAGCAACAACAGGTGGATGTCACGTGATCCATTAAAGGCCGAGGGGTGGGGAACAACCAACCCAGACACGCCCCTAAGCATGTGTTAAGGAGATGTCACACGCGTCAATATCGCGTGCACGATCGCTGCGTGTGACACCGGGAGACGCGATCAGCCAGCTCCCAGCGCCTCTCAGTAAGCGCTGGGAGCTGGTCTCCAGGGTAAACTGCAGGTAACTAGGCAGCGCGCGCTACCTAGATACCCGATGTATACCCCTAGTTACCAGCCTTCTCCGCTCACCGGCTGGTATCTATGGTACACAGTGGGTAACTAGGGTCCCTAGTTACCCGCTGTGTACCTTAGATACCAGCCGGTGAGCGGAGAAGGCTGGTAACTAAGGTATACACCGGGTATCTAGGCAGCGCGTGCTGCCTAGTTACCCGCAGTTTACCCTGGATATCAGCCTGCAGACATTGTGGAAACAATATTGAAATCATTTCCATGATGTCGCTGGTAAAATGATCGCTGGTGAGTCTGCCTGTATGACAGCTCACTAGCGATCATCCGTCAATGTCATTGACGCATGTGACGGCCCCATAAGGGTACCTTTACACGTCGCAACATTGCATGCAATTTCACTTGCAACTTACTGGTTGCAGTGAAATCATGGACACATTGTTCCATTTTGTTGCGTATACAAATATAACAATGTGTCCATGATTTCACTGCAACCAGTCTTGGTGGGTTTACACGCCGCGATATCGGCGTCCAACTCCGACCCAACTCCGACCAAAAGTCACGTGGGTCGCGAGTTGGACCCGATATCGTTTGCGCGTTGTACAGTTTGAGCGTACAACGGGATGCTGGAACGATGCCAAAACGATATTGGAGTTGAATAGCTGAGCTATTCAACCGCCCGATATCGCAAGGTCGTTGTAGCAGCATCGCAGCGTGTGACAGCCCAACTACGATGTGTACTCGCACCTCACCCATTAACTCCCATGTTAAATGGTCGTTACTGGGTTGGTGGGCATGCACATCGTCGGGACGTTGCATCCCGATATCGCGGCGTGTAAACTGCTGATACGATGCAGGGAGAAACGTGCACTAAATGCACGCTCCCGCGTCGTTGGCTCCGATATCGCCGCGATATCGGGACGTGTAACCCCACCATAAGTTGCAAGTGAAATTGTATGCAATGTTGCGACGTGTAAAGGTACCCTATGTATTCACACACACACCTGCTACTACATGCTCTGCTCATTATCCTCATCTACTCACACTGAGCAGGGAAAAAAGGCTTAATTTAAACCTACAGCAGCAGCACTTCCATACTACAAGGCAGTCAATACATAATAGTAACCCCCCTTTTACGAGAGGCCTCCGGACTCTAAACCGGACACGTCCGGCAATGGACTGAACTTCCTGAGCGACAGCCTATGGAAGATATTACGGGTACAGAGCACTGGGAGGGATGGCCAACTGGAATAATACGGGGTTAAAAATGGCCACTATTCTGAATGGACCAATAACTCCCGTAGTGAGTAGGAGCTCCAGCCACACACTTCCAACTTGCGTGATGTGACAGCACCCACACAGTCATTCACACTCAGGTCTGGACCTGACCCTTTGTCATGCACGCGGTCACAGAGAGAAGGTTCACTCTCAAGGGGGCAAATGGCAGAAATGGTTCCCTGTTTTGTCTCGGGGACCTTCCTCACCAAGGACTTAGTGCGGGTCACCGCCTTCCTCCTAACACGCTTCTTCAAATAACACCTGATTTTGGCGTCGATCTGAGGTGCAGTCAGGGTTCCACTCACATCCTTCGGTGGGTGATTACCCACCACCGATAGAGACATAGGAGCAGGCCTGACCAACACGGCAGACACAGCAGCACTCGTGGCGCCCCGCAAATGCAGGCGTCACAGAGGGGTATTACACCCGTAAAAGAGGTGTGAATGCTCCAGCTGCAGGTGGACCCTAGGATGGTGGGTGGGACCCATTCCCAGCACTCCCACATTAATTTAAGGGAGGGGATAAATTCACCTCTAGGGGGATCAAGGGGAGTCTTCGCTCTGAGGTCTTTGACCGAGAGTTGGAGGAGAATGGAGGAAGAGGAAAGGTTTTAGAAATATCAGCTAAGTGGAACGAGGCGGAACGTCACACCGGGTCGGTTTCAAGCCGAACTGGAGGAAAGAAGAAAGGACTTTGAGGAGGTCCTGAAAGGGGGCGCCCGATGGGGGAGTCTGGGCCCTAGAAAGAAAGGGAGATCCTTAGAGTGGAGCTCTCTAGGGGATACTCCAGTCCACCAGGGGAATGCCGGGCCCTGGGATCTGGCCAAAGTCCAGCTTTGCAGTCGGCAACCAGCTGCTGTGGCTCGTTTATCAGCCGCATCACCCTGCCATCGGAGAGGTCTGCCTGCTTCCTCACCAACGAGGGAGGGGACTCCCGGTACTACCTACACGTAGCTACTGGGTATAGATCGATCCAAAGCGGGGAAGAACGGACACTGGTTAGTTAACGAAGGTACACCAAGGGTTCCACCATACCACCTGGTATCCACTTGCAGCCACCCGTTAAGCTACCTGTCCATGTAACATCTAAAGTGCTGAACTGTGAACTGTAACTGTTGCTGCTACGAGTTAACAGTAAAGTACCCGGGAGAAAGTGACTTTGCCTCTGCCTGTGTTCTTCTGCATCAATCTGTTCCCTTTGCAGGAACGCTGCCCCAGAGGGACAGCCCTACCTGTAGGGGGCTTAGTCATCCTAGCCGCATTACCAGCTACCTCCGGCAGACTGTGGCGGCGCTGGTGACCCATAACCAGAAACTACAGGTGGCGTCAGGTGAACTGTACATAGTAAATATAACCCCTTTTTGAAGTGTCACCCAGGACATGGGATCAGGCGAGGCCACCACCCCCCCCCCATGACACAGCATCGCTACCCGAGTACCCCAAAGCCAGGGGCTCGACACACTCACGCGCTTATCTACATGGGACATCTGCAGCTGAGAAGCGTGGTTAACACGGTATGGACAAATTCTAATGAAGGGATCAAGTTGACCACAAAAGAAACAAGACCGCCCAACCTGATGACCTGCTGATGGGTTTTCACAAGGCTCCGCAGTCCCCACCTGCATAGGAACATCAGAACCCATACGTGTAACCTCCACAGCAGGGATGGTCACCGTGGGGCAGGGTCGGATACGGTCTCTCTTTTAGGCGTCTGTCCAACCTGATAGCAAGCGCCATTGCAGCTTCCAGCGTCTCCGGGGCAGCGTACTGAGTCATGGTGTCTTGTAACCGATCTGACAACCCCAGACAGAACTGACTCCTCAGGGCATGGGTCATTCCATTGAGTGTCAGTGGCCCACCTCCTGAACTCAGAGCAATACTCATCGGCCGTTTGTGCTCCCTGCCTGAGCTTACCAAAGTTCAGACTCAGCAAGGGAGATGGCATCAGGGTCGCCATACACCAGGGCAAGTGCTGCAAAAAACTCGTCCACCGACCGCATGGAAGGAGAAGAGGTCGGCAGAGAGAAGGCCCAGGCCTTGGGATCCCCCTTATAAAGGGAGAGTATAATCCTCACGCGCTGTTCCTCGCTCCCCGAAGAACGAGGACAAAGCCTGACATAAAATTTGGAGGCTTCTCTAAACACAAAATGTATCTCTCCCTCCTGAAAATCAGTCAGTGAGGGAGATATTGGGTTCTGGTACAGCCAGCGTGTGAACCGCAGTCAGATACCCAACCGCTTCTCGAAGCTGATGCACCACCTGGTTTCACAAGGTAGAAATCTCCTGAGAGAGTTCCTCCACCAGGTGCACAAAAGCTCGTGTTGACATAGCAGCTTCGGTGAAAAAATAGTTGGGTTGCTGATTATGTCACGCTGGGGGGCCCAGAAGTAGGAGGGAGCTGGGTGTAAGGAGTCAGGGGAGCCTGCTCTGGCCCTGATACTGGGCTCCCTGACTCGCCCTGATCTCGAAGGTACCTCTGAGGGTGACAAGGTTCGAGCCACCAGACTAAGAGCCTAAAGCTCCTGAGAAGCCCTAGGCCTAAGCCGGTCCCCCTGTGAGGCCAGAGAGAGGGAGCCAGACACCGCAGTATAAATCAGCACAAGGCAGTGATCAGAGAGGGTAATCCGTGGACCGCACAGGAGAGCGCGAAGACAGGAAGAGAGAGGAGGCCAGTCTGCCTGCATGCAGACTGGGCTTCAGTTACCACAGAGGAACAGAGGAGGCCTTATACCCACTTGCTGTGGATGCTCACTGTGCACCTAGTCACCTGTCAGTGCCCTGGACATCTTTACCTGCGTACCACCAGTAAAAGATAAAAGAGACTAATGCAGTGTGTGTGTGTCATTCCTCTCCCTTCCCGGTATCCCTTAGGGCCCCTTTACACACGGCTACATTTCTAGGGTGGCTACAGGTAACTTACTGGCTGCAGTGAAATCATGGAGAGATGATTCCATTTGTACACAGCAACAAGATAGAACCTTATCTCCATGATTTCACTGCAACCAGTAAGTTACCTGTAGCCACCCTAGAAATGTAGCTGTGTGTAAAGGGGTCCTTAAGGTACCTTTACACGCCGCAACCACGGCTAGGAATCTGACCGGCGATGTGTCTCCCCGGCACCATTGCCATGAAATTGCCTCGCAATTGCGGCGTGTATTTGGGGAATTTGGCGGCGACAAAAAAGGTTGCGCCTGGTTCCGATTTCACAGCACTACTCCAAAATCAGAGGCAATCATGAAGGCAACATTCCTGGCTTTTGGTGTGTGAACGGGCAATAGGGATGGAATATGCGTCACCTATTGATTTTCCGTAGGCGTGCCACAGTGTGCTGGAGTCCGCGCCCCGTCAGCGATGATTGGTGGTGGCTACTGTGTTTCCATTGGCTGTTTCTTCTTCACATGGCGCGATATTTGAAAAGCTGTCACTTCAGCACCACACACATCTTCACCTACACAACCATACTCTACATCAGTCCAATTCACGCGCATTCAATACAGCAAGCTATGCTGAGCGCGTGTATTGGAAGTTTCACTGTGTCCACCATACTGCCACACATGACAGTGCAGATGTTGGCCTACACATCGCAAATGGGTGCCATGGGCAACACACTGCAATCGTTTGTGAATTTGGTGACGCTGATGGCTACATTACGATACTCCCGCTCCGCGGACAGCTACCTTGTTAGCATCCTCAATGTTGTTTGGCGGCGCCAGTGTGCGTCATAACATTTGTTTTGGTTACTCCCTGCCTGCCAGGTGCCTGCCCCTCCCATGCACATAAGAGAACAGTAATGGCCGCCGCACAGCGCGCTGCCACATGGGGTCTGGCGGAGCTAATGCTCCTCATAGACTTGTGTGACCGCCAGGATTACTGGTGTGAGCAGCATCACCGGCACCCACGGCTGCTCAAAGGCAGCATACTGAGGCGGATACAGCGGGTCCTGCCCCACAAACTGGGGGTGGAGAGGACCTGCAAGCAGATCCAGAAGAAGATTGCAGACCTCAAACACAAGTCACCAGGGCACATTGTGGATCTGCGTGCCAGGATTGCCAGGCTGCGTGGTGAGTATGTGGCAATGCCAAACACACACATGGAAAGCTAAATACTCCAAACACTACACAAACATCATGTGGTATTGTGCCATGCCACATAATGTGGCCTAAGCCACCATGTTGAGCTGTCACCAATGTGCATCTGCGTGTTGGTTACACTGCAACATGAAGGTGTATGAAGCACTCATTTGTCATCCATATGGTGACGGCTATAGTGGTCCTTGACCTGTGTGTTGGCAAAAATAGATGTGTCCTGACTGCAAAGGTGACAACAACATATAAATGCAATGTTCCACACCCACATGACACCTTGCAGCACATATGTGTACCTGTGACACATACAATTTGGCTACACAATGATCACAATACAGAACACTGAATACAATCTCAACGCTATGTGTTGGCCCACATGGTGCGAACACCTGTAGCTTACTGGCTACTCTTGTGTTCAAGACTCAAATACCTACCATGCTAAGCCAAGGGTTATATAACACTCAAAATATGTGGGCACTGGTGTTTCACTCATGTCCCAAACCAGATTGGCCCCTCACCATAGGGTATGCGCCGACCATAACCTTTTACAGTATCATTCACGCTGTCAAGACATACACACACTCAAGGTGTTATCCTTATGTTGTGTGCCTTTTCTAAAATTGCTCGGTTATCATGTTTGATTTTACAGATGACAAAGACTATGTGTTTTTTAGGCCATGTTGGCCTCTTTTCTTATAGTGTCCCACATTGGGAAAGTGGGTAGTGTGTATTGGCTACTCCTAACCTGACCAAGGCTTTTTTATTTTGTTGGCAATGTTTTTTAAAAATGTTGTTGTGTAATAAAAATCTGGCCAGCTACATCCTGTGTCATCCCTTGTTGCAACACACACAGGGTAATGTTTGTGAGGTTACATTTCACCAACCACACTGGGCCGCGGTTTATCTAGAGCTAGATGGTGTGACATTGCAAACATGTCACCATACTAGACCATTACAACCGCCATGCACCCCTATATGACATCAATGTCTACTATATGACACCCACATTACCAAACACACACACATGCACACATCCTTGTGAACGTGAGACAGATATCGACAGAGTTGTGGTTAAGTTAAGGTTTTATTTAAGGTTTTTTTTTTCATCATTAGAAGAATTAAAAAAAAAAAAATGGGGCACACCTGCACATCAAACATCTGGGTTTGTGTTGGCCAAGCTTGTGCATTGGCTAGTAATGGTCTTCTTCCTCCTCCTCTGCTGGACCAGACAATGGGGCCTCATGTGGTGTTAATACCTCTCTCCATCAGCTGGTGTTGTGTGGCCAGTGAAACCTGTAAAGTTGTGGGGTTTGCCTCTTGACAAGATCTATTGTTCATAGCCTGTTTAATATTTACATTGTTTATGTGGTGATGGGAGGGTGCCCCTAGGTTTGTGTTAATATTTGAAAAAAGACTTCTGTGGCCATTTTTACCCAAGTCATGGCAGTCATGTTGAATGCAAAACAGAGAACAACCCAATTATCCTCTATTGAATTGTCAAGGAGGTGAGAAAATAGATTTATTGAAATGCAATGTAGCCACACACAGGAAGAATTGAATACAACAAGTTTTTCACAAAAGTGTAGAACCACCCAATACTTCATGTAAATTGATATAGCAGTGTATAAAATGTGCATATCTCAGTCACTCAGCTAAATATGTTTACTGCTGCTAAATGCAAACATCTCAAAACTCAGGCTGATTGCAAAAATGGTCTTTGGGTACAAACTGGCTGCACCACCTATTACTGGAGGTTTTCATAACATCAATAAAATGTCTATAGTTTCACTGCTTTATGACCAGGGTTGGGTTGGGAGTGTTGTTGTAGAAAATCACCATTTACAGCAATAGCAAAACGACAGTGACTCACCCCCAGGGCCGTGGGGTACTCGGAACTGGGCTGGTTCAGTCTCGGAATCACGGCGGCTGAGACCCGGCTCCGTGGCCCTGCGGAGTCACTTAAAAAGTCAGGGAAATGTTTTAGGGATAAATGTTCATGATGCCACCCGTGGTTTGTGGATATGGGTAGCCGCTACTGTTGCAGAACCTCTGGGGATGATGGATGGGCAGCTGGTATGGAGTGGCTCCCACAGGTGGTGTGGGTCCCCAGGGCAGGGGATGTTAGAAGGTCGTTGGGATGCAGGACGGAGGGCGCAAAATAACAGACAGACTCATGGTTGTTGTTTCCTGAGGTCCTTTACTGGTGGTACTGGTGCAAGCCGGGACACTGACAGGTGATGTTACTTGGAATCTGGGAGCAACTCGAGGTTCACCTCACCTGACAAGTTCTGCTTGTCCTCCCTGCTATACTCTTTCAGAGAGTCTCTGCTGCTGCATAAGCTGAGCTGCGGCCCCTCTCTCTCTTCCTGTGTGGTGCCGGTATGGCGGGCAGCTTGAGCCCTTCTCCAGCCCCACTTCCCTGGCGGCTGCTCCTGTACTCTCTATGCTACTTTTCCTGCAGGCACTGTGGTGTGGCTGGGGGGACTTGGAATCCCCCACCCTCTGGTGTTGGCTGTCTGGACATTAGGCCCTGCACAGCCTTGGACTCCGGTGTCTGGTTCTGGCGCTCTGCACTGGGGTGAGCTCGACACCGCTCCACTCCCAAAGCTCTCCTTGACTTCCTCAGAGCCTCGCCTATAGGTCCCTCAAGTTAGGTTTCAGCTATCCTGAGACGAGCTTAGCACGCCTCAAGTCCACAGGATGCCTTCCTCAGTACTGCTCTGTACTGAACTAACTAATTCCACCCCAGACTAGAATTGATAGGGGAGCTGCCCTGAACCCGGGTTTAGAGCTCCCCCTTAAGGCCTGAAGGCAGAAAGGTGTTGTGTGCTTTGCTCACCTGGTGTGGATGCCCTCTGTTGCTCTCAGGTATGACACTTGACCCACCCCAGGGCCGTGGCGTACATGGTTCCAGGAGTTGATTAACTGGGGATGTCACGGGCGGCCTATGCCCAGTCCCTTGGCCCTGGCAGTCGCTGAAAAAGGGGTTGAAAATAAAAAGGAAAGTATTTGTGACGCTACCTACGATACCCGGTAATGATACCGGTGCTGCTTTTAGACCTCCGGGGATGGTGATGCTGCAGCCAGATGATAACGCTCCCCATAGGTGGAGGGTGGTCCCTGGGACAGTAATGTAGAATAGGGATCTTGCACAGGGAGGCAGCTCTTCACTCAGCCTTGTCTCTAGTGCTGCAGGAGAAGGCGGCTCCTCAGGTGGAGATGATGGCAGACAGTCTGTGTTAAGGGCAGGATCAGGGGCCATAATAACACACACACATGCTGAAAGTTGTTTACGTACCTTCTACTGGTGGTTTTGCAAGGTAATATCCAGGGTACACTCCAGGTGGTCAGGAGACACTTCAGGATTTCCACACCCAATGAGTTGTGAGGCCTCCTTGTCCTTGTGTGTGTGATGATGTCCTGGCCTGCCTGAAACCTGGCCTGACCTCCCCTGTGTCTCTCACTTGTATTGCAGGTGGTGAGAACCCTCTGTTGGCTGCCGCCATATCTCCTGAAGTTCCTGTCTCTCGTGTTTGCTGTGCTACAAGTGTCCCAGGAGACTGTAGTCTCCTCGGTTGACCGGTGTTCTCTGCTGGGCTAAGTAGTCCCTGGCAGACTCGGACTCCGGTGACTGGGTGGCTTCCTGGGGTGAATCGGTACGGTTCCTCTGCCCCCACTCTGTTCCTCGCCTTGCCTTTGACCCTCACTCTTGGGTCCCTTACACTGGCTAGGCTCCCTCACTGGCACGGGCCTGGCGCGACACCGTTCACCAGGATGTCTTCTCAGTACTTCTCCGTACTGCAGTGCCTAACTCCTCCCCGGGCCTGAATTCATAGGTGACCTTGCCTTAAGGCAGCAAATAGAGCTCCCCCTTCAGGTCTGGGGTGGAAGGTGTTGCATGTGTAAGGTACCTGATGTGGAAATCCCTCCGTGCACCAGGTATTCCTGTGGCAACTTACCCCCAGGGTGCCAAACACTACCCCCAAGGGCAGCAATGACATTGTGGCATCCAGACTCTAGGGTGCCACATTCCCCCCTAGTGAAATTCAGTACTCCCGGACTGAGGGAAACTTTCTTTTTGAAAAACATAACAATAGTAAATAATGAAAAGTGTACAAAGACTTAAAAATTCAAAAATTGCAAAAAAACAAGAAAAATTAAAAACAGTCACTACGCCTCTTAGTCCTTCCACCATTGGCTTATGAAGAAATATATGGAAATTGTCTTTACCACAACCAGTCCTTTGGTCTATTGGTCCATAATTAAATTAAATGTTCAAGTGTATGCTTGGTGGTTGCTTATTTACACAGCTGCATTGAAACAAAACATATTTACATTTTAACCTTGTTTTCACCCTAATCTTGATATCTAACAGGGATTTGACATTGGGAACTGCTCTGGGATCTTCGCAGCATGGGTGTTTCTATTGATGACCTAGCCTGGTCTAATGTGTCTCTTGGTGTCCCGCTAGTGACTGTACTGCAGGTAGGCCTAAGTCTTACAGGTAGTCTAGGCAGCTTTCTGCGACTTCTTAGACTTACCATGGGTATGCCAGATTCACCATTAGCAGGGGGTTGGTTTTCCTGTTCCTCTGCTGGTGTGGCATCTGATACCTCAGCTTGCGGCTCTTCACGTCTTTCTGGTTCAGGTACCACAGTTTGGGGAAAGGCCAACATGGGAGCTACTACTGCTCCATTAATCCGTATCCATGTCGTAGGAAAGTCTGCGAGAACTGTATGGATTACTTCTTCTTCTTTTGGTTCTACAGGTAAAGGTATTTCTGGGACTTTTTTTGATGATTCAATTTATCAGGATTTACCTTGAGATGGTCTCTGGAAATTGCTGCTGATGTCCCTCCTCCATCCTTACTAACAAAGAACACCATGGTATTGTCAAAATTTGAAGGCAATACAGTGTATAGTACTGCTTACATTGGTCATCAAGTTTGTTGGTACATCTCTTCCTCTTGAGGACTTGTTCACCTGGTTTTAGGTTAATTGCTAGAACATGTTTATTATAGGACTTTTTTTGTCTTTCACTGGCTTGGGACAAACTCCTTTCTACACATTCTTGTACCTTGTGATACTGTTCTTGAAGTTCTGTATCTCAATCAGAATTTGGTGAGTCTACATCAGGTTTCATGATTCTTATATCCATGTCAATGGGCAATCTGCCAGGTCTTGCGCTCATTACTTAGATATGCAGGTGTACAGTTGGTGGTACTCACAGGAACATGATTGTATAAGTCCACTAAACCTGGCAACTTTTCTGGCCACAGGTTTCTTTCTTCTAATGGTCAGGTCTTTAACAGGTTTATTACTATCTGGTTCATTTTCTCACACATTCCATTAGTGTGTGTAGTCTGTGGGTGATACGGTGTGGTTCTTATTTTCTTACACCCTGTGGCGTCCACACACGCCTAGGGGACTGCTTGGCCACTCATTAGGCTCATTAAACCTCCCAGAGAACTGCTTGGTCGCAGAAAACTGTGCAACAACTGGGTCTTCAAGTAAAACAAAGTCCAGCAGTTTATTATCAGTCCTCATAAACTGCATACAGTATACAGAGCATCAATGAACAGGACAGGCACACTATGTCAGGCTGTCCCCTCTGACTGGAACAGACACCTGATTAGTCCATAACAGCAATCACTGACCTTTAGTCCATCAAAGGGATTGCTGGCTACAGTCTTTAGCTGGGAAATGCCTCCTCAGCTATTGCGAATGCTGGGAAACCACCACTCTTATTCCCCAGGATCTTTCCTCTCCTGTGGTGAGAGGACCTTTCATGACCTCACAGCCCATGTGACTAAGAGGGAGTCTGCTTATCTATGTTCTGTCACACCCACAGGAGGATCCAGGTTAGACAGCCACTCCCCTGGCTTCCAACCTGCAGCCCCTACACATCTAATGCCGTACAAGAGCCCTGGAACCGCAAGTCCCAGCACCAACACCTGTGGGGCAGTCAACCGCTGCACCACAACCCATATCTGTTGCAAAATTCTTAGAATATTTCCGCTTCAAATGCTGGACGTTGATCTGTTAACACCTGTTCAGGATAACCATGGGGTCTGCAAAAATAGGTTTGAAAGGCTTTGGCCACTGTTTTGGCTGTGAGGTCCTTAACTGGTACTACCACCAGAAAATGGGAGTAATGATCTACAATGATGAGGGTGTAGATGTAGCCTGACCGACTTGGAGTCAGTTTTCACATGATCTAAGGCCACAAGTTCAAGTGGTTGCCTGGTGATGATTGGCTGTAGTGGGGCTCTCTGGCTATCTCGATCCTTCCTCCTTAGGTTAATGGGCTACAGTCTCTGCACCATTTTTCGATGGTATTCCTCATGGCAACCCAGTAGTATCTTTCTTGCAGCAGAACCTCCAGCTTTTTTCACCTGAAATGCCCTGCTCCATGGTGGTACGCCTCTAGGACCATCTGGACATCTCTCCTCGAGACTACTATCTGCCAAACAAGCTTATGGGTTCATGGATTAGTGTAACATCTGCACAGCTTACCCCCATAAATGAACAAGTTACTTTTCTCTTTCCACAGCTGTTCTGTTTCGTGTGGGGCATCTGGACCAGGATGAGAGCCTGCCTTTGTCAACAGTATCTTGACTAAGTGAACAGCTGGGTCACTATCTTGCGTTTCCGCCCATCCATGGTGGGGTAACGGGTTCAACGTAGCTTCTTGACACTTATCTTTCACACAATGAGAACACTGGAACACACTGGGATGGTGAAAAGCCGGTAGCTCTATCTCTTCCAGCTCCTCCGGGTCTTCTCCCGCATCTTGCAAATGAGGCATTCTAGACAGTGTATCAGCATTGACGTTCTTGTAGCCTGCCCGGTACTTAATGGTAAAGTTGTAATTGGACAATCGGGCCATCCATCACTGCTCCAGTGCACCTAGCTTTGCTGTCTGCAAGTAAGTCAACGGATTGTTGTCCATGAAGATGGTAAATTTTGCAGCAGCCAGGTAATGTTTGAAACGTTCTGTGACTGCCCAGACTATGGCCAGGAACTCTAACTTAAACGAGCTGTAGTTTTCTGGGTTCCTTTCTGTAGATTGGAGCTTCCTGCTGGCATAGGTGATCACTTGTTCTCTGCCTCTTTGCACCTGGAACAATACAGCTCCCAATCCCACATTGCTGGCATCTGTATACAGCACAAACGGCTGACCATAGTCAGGGTAGGCCAGGGCCTCATCCTCCATCA
Organism: Allobates femoralis; assembly: GCA_033576535.1. Classification (NCBI taxonomy): domain Eukaryota; kingdom Metazoa; phylum Chordata; class Amphibia; order Anura; family Aromobatidae; genus Allobates; species Allobates femoralis. The sequence continues at coordinate 223,537,723 of JARQOC010000003.1, forward strand.
CGGCCCAATTTCAACTGATTGAAGGAGTCTTCTACTCTGCTACCCCACTTGAATGGAGGACTTGGGTTCTTGGCCTTCTTGGACTGGCCTACCATGTGGTCTTGCAGGGGCACTGTCACCTTTGTAAACCCCTTAATAAACCTCCGGTAGTACCCTACCAGCCCCAGGAACTGCCTCACCTCTTTGATAGTGGTTGGTCTCGGCCAGTCACTAATGACGGTGACTTTCTCAGGATCTGGTGCTACGTGTTCAGCACTGACAACATAACCGAGGTACTGTACCTTAGGCTTTAACAGGTGGCACTTGGACAGCTTCACTTTCAGCCATAACTGGACAATGCTTCAAACACTTCAGCCAAATGCTCCAGATGGTCTTCATAGGTCTTGGAATAGACTATGACATCATCTAAGTACAGTAATATGGTTTCAAAGCTCTTGTGCCCCAGACAGCACTCCATCAACCTCTGGAATGTTCCCAGTGTATGGCATGCAGTTGAACTCACAGAGGCTCATTGGCATGGCAAACGCTGTCTTCTCCCATTCTGCCTCTGCTACAGGAACCAGCCAATACTCACTGGTGAGATCTAAGGTGGAAAAATAATTAGCAGTTCTCAATGCAGCCAGTGACTCTTCAATTCTGGGTAATGGGTAAGCATCCTTATGTGTAATGCGGTTAATCTGCCTGTAAGGAACACACATTCTCAATGTACTATCCTTCTTTCTTACTAGGACTAGAGGAGTTGACCAAGCGCTACAACTATCTCTGATCACCCCAGCCTCCTTCAGCTCCCGCAACATCTCTTTGGCACATTGATAGTGAGCTGGCAGTACAGGCCGGTACCTCTCTTTAATGGGCGGATGGTCACCTGTGGGGATATGATGTTGAACACTTTTACCTGCCCAACATCTAAAGGAGGTTTACTAAAGACCCTTTCATACTCGTGCACTACCTGATAGACTCCATGCTTTTGATGGGAAGTTGTGGAATCGGTGCCTATGTGTAGTTTCTGACACCAATGCTGTTGTCCTCCACCTGGTTTGACGGAATCAAGGGTTCCACTGCCTTTATCGAGTTGTTGTTGACAGTGTACAGCTTAGTAATGGTGGCATACCGGGGTAGTTTGGTTTATTCCTCCCCACAATTTAGAATGCGGATGGGTACCCTTCCCTTACGGACATCTACTACCCCCTGGTTGTCAGGACAGTAGGCCTACTGGCTGAGTACACTGGTTCTAACAAGGCCTTATAGTCTTTACTCCTGAGACCTATTGCTGCCCGACACCAGATCAACATTTCACCATTTCACTTTTTGGGGGAATTACAATGGGAATTGGATCACTCACCTGGACACTGCCGATTTCTTCTCCAGACAACTCCACCTGCTGTCTCATCATCAAGGTTTTTATTTCCTTCTGCAGGGTTCTTTGCTACCCGAGGATGGCAGTCTCGGCTACCTTTTGTAACAGAGCAATAATTTCCCTAGACAATTCTCAATAACATTAGTGCCTAAGGTCATCATTGGGTTACATTCTCGTCGATCAACATCAACAATTATCATCCCCTGGACTTTCAGTTCTACCCGCTCCCACCTTTATGGTCATCTCTTTGAACCCAACCTGTGGCACAGGCTGACCATTACTAGAATATATAGTAAAACTTTCACCTTGGGGTCATTCCATGTCAAGTGAACCAATGATTATTACCTCTATATTTTTAATTCTTTTGAGATTTTGTTATTTGATAATAGCATGTCGGACAATGCAAAATGTGAAGAGAAAATTAAAAAAAACATTTTTTTTTTTAAATGATTTTCAAAGTTCGGAAAAAGTGTGAATTTCGCTGTTGCCTGCCTTTACGTTTCTCCTCATAACTAAGGCTAGGAATAAGATAGAGAGACAAAATAGACACCATTCTACTCAGAACTATACAGGCTTTCACCAGATATGTCACAAGAGGATCTTTGTTAATATTTTACCCATGTGATCGCAAGCGCAAAATTTTAAAACGCATTTCCGAAAAATCGGCGCGCTTTAAATATTTCAAAAACTGCCCATGTGTCTGCTTTGCTCTTAGCCACATCTGTACCAAATTTCAAGTTGGGATCGCAATGGGATCATATTTTAACATATTTTACTATTAATAGCGGCAATGGGTCATTCCATATCAAGTGATCTAAATATGAATATTTTTTTTTACCTGACGTCTTTAGATTTTTTTTTTTTTTCCTCTATGAAGTACTACTTTAGTTAATTACAAATTAAAAGTTTGGAATTTTTTTCTTCATCAGTTAATTTTTTACAGATTTTTAAAGTTTAAAAAAAGGGTGAATTTTGGCCTGGTATGACTTTACATTTTTTTTATCTCGGGCTAGAAATAAGATAGAGAAACAAAATAAACACCATTCTACTCAGAACTGTCCAGGCTTTTACCAGATATGTCACAAGAGTATATTTGTTAATTTTAATTTTTTAACCATGCGAATGCAAACGCAACATTTTGAAACGCATTTCCGAAAAAACGTTTTAATAAAAATTTTCCAAAACTGCCCATGTGTCTTTTATGCTCTTAGCCACATCTGTACCAAATTTCAAGTTGGGATCGTGATGGGATCATATTTTAAAATATTTAACTATGGTTAATCTCATTTTTATTAAATTTTGAAAAAACATATGAAAGACATACATTCAATCTTTTAACAAAATCTTGAGACATATAAAATATACAAAAAGAGAATTCACAAAGTTATTAGTAACTTTAAGATAAGCTGCAAATGTACTTTTGCGCTTATCTCTGGTGCAATATATACTACAATCTAAATATAATTCCAAACACTCAAGTATACAACCTTTCTCAGGGTTTTGAGATGTTCTGATGTCAAGGGGACAAGCAGCCCCAGCAGAATGATTTTTATCACTTGGCCCCTTCTAACAGGTTGACCACGTAAGTGGGTCATTACCCGTTGAGGCCTAGTTGGAATAGTCTATCGACTGGTGTACCGGAAAGGAAGGCCGAAATATTAATGATCTACTCACAGCTCAGAGTTTCCGATACCTGTCTAATGTTCACTAGAATTCTGAAGGTATAGGTGTAGAAAGGAAATACCTAGACTGAATGTATCAGATGGGAAGAAAAGAGAGATAGAAAAGAAGAGAGAGAGAAGAGAAACAAAAACCATTAGAAAAAGTTATACTGGGAAAGAAAAGCCACGTAAGAAAAAAAGAAAAAAAGGAGGGGGGGGACGGGTGAGGTATGGGAAGGAGAAAGGGTACTCATCCCACTGGCTCCCCATCAGCCTGAGGTCGAGCCATATTATCTGTGCTGGAAATTATACTCCTAAATTCTGCAGAGTCGTGAAAAAGAATCCATTCAACCCAAATCCCTAAGAATTTGTTCCGAGATCCCGACGCATCAGCTGCGAGCTCCTCCATTCGATATATGTCCATCAATTCTTTGAACCAATCAAGTAGAGATGGAGCCCGGCTTGATTTCCAGAACCTCGGGATCACAGCACAAGCAGCCGAGATGCAAAAGCGGAGAATATCCCTCTTCTGTAGCCCAATAGGACCTGGAAAAATGGATAACATTGCCGATTCTGGGCAGCATTCGGCTTGTTTACCTGTTATCCGGGCGTATGCATTGAAAACCTCAGACCGGATTTCCCCACAACTCCACCAAATGTGTATCATTGTACCCTTCTCTTCCCCACAGCGCCACCAGGTATCAGGGGTTCCAGGGAACATGGTCCGGAGTGTCGTCGGGCACAAGTACCATCTAGTGAGCAGCTTATAGCTTCTTTCTTGTGCAGAACAAGCGCTAGCTAGTGAGTGAGTAAATATAAAGCATTTCTGCCAATTAGCTTCTGAAATGCTACACCCCAATTCCCTCTCCCAAGCACGTTGGAAGTAAAGGGTGCCCTGCTCTCTCATGGACCCTAAGGCCTGGTATAGAACTGATATTTTGCGCCTCGGTGGAGCCTCCAGTTGGAATAACCTCTCCAATACGTTGGGCCTCAATCTTACCCTGCAAGAGTGGTCAGCTGAATATAAGTATGCTCTGTATTGGAGAAATTCGAATCACTTAAGAGGTCTCGTAGGTTCTTTGAGTTGTAGCTCTGCCATCGGGGGCAAACCACCACTGGACAGAGTCTGTCCTACTCGGGTGTCATCCACAATCCGCCAACATAAAAATCTCTGCCTGTCAAATCTGGGTGGGAAAGATGGGTTGGAAAAAAGGGGAGTCAAAGGGCTAAGTCTGTCGTTTAAGCGGAGGGTTTTCGTCACTAGGTGCCATACCTTCAAGTGTTTCTGGTCATGTCTGTCAAAGGTACTAGGTCTGTGGAGTCTTTAGGGGAAATCCAAAGCAGGTGTTTCAGCGGAATCCCCAAACCCTCTTGCTCCACCCCTACCCATTTCTTGGAGGACGCATGATAATGGCAATCTAGAGCTCTAACAAGAGAGGAAGCCACAAAGTACGCTCGTATGTTGGGTAGTCCAACCCCTCCTCTGGTCTTGGGCAAGGATAGGATATTCATTCGCAATCTGGACCTCTTGCCCTCCCAGACAAATCTAAGGATCATAGAATGCGTTTTGGAGAGGAAGCCTCTATCCAATAGAACAGGAACTGTCTGAAAAGTATATAAGAGTCGGGGCAAGACATCCATCTTGACTACGTTTATTCTCCCGAACCAGGATAGCTTTAATTGTCTATAGGAGGTAAATGCCGATTCCGCGTTAGTCAAAAGGGGTTGATAATTTAAATTTAATATTTGTTTAAGATCTTTTGGTATAAGGACTCCCAAGTACTTAATGGCTTCTACTTTCCATTTAAATGGGAACTGTTTAGATAGATGAAAAACCAATTCTCCAGGCAAAGAAATATTGAGTGCCTCGGTTTTGGAGCAATTCACTTCAAAGTTGCTCAATTTCCGAACCGTTCAAACTCCATTAAGACCGAAGGGATGGAGACCAGGGGCTGGGAGATGTAAAGTAGGAGGTCATCTGCAAATAAGGCTAATTTGTGATGACTCTGTCCCAGCTTGACCCCATGGACGCATTCATTGGACCTAAGTGCAAAATATTTAACTATTATAGTGTCAATTCAAAAATCACCAAGAACACAATCAGTCATTTTTTCACAATTGCCCGTCAATAGTTTGAATTTGATATAAAGAAACATAGTCTTGTAACATCTCAAATGAAAGCTGTTACCGTTCTGAGTAAAATGATGCCTCTCCCACTTCATTATCTTATTTCTAGCCTGAGATAAAAAAATGTAAAGTCATACCAGGCCAAAATTCACCCTTTTTTTAAACTTTAAAAATCTGTAAAAAATTAACTGATGAAGAAAAAAATTCTAAACTTTTAATTTGTAATTAACTAAAGTAGTACTTCATAAAGGAAAAAAAAAAAAAAAATCTAAAGACGTCAGGTAAAAAAAAATATTCATATTTAGATCACTTGATATGGCATGACCCATTGACGCTATTACTAGTAAAATATGTTAAAATATGATCCCATTGCGATCCCAACTTGAAATTTGGTACAGATGTGGCTAAGAGCAAAGCAGACACATGGGCAGTTTTTGAAATATTTAAAGCGCGCCGATTTTTCGGAAATGCGTTTTAAAGTTTTGCACTTGCGATCACATGGGTAAAATATTAACAAAGATCCTCTTGTGACATATCTGATGAAAGCCTGGACAGTTCTGAGTAGATTGGTGTTTATTTTGTTTCTCTATCTTATTTCTAGCCCGAGATATGATAGAAAATGTAAAGCCATACCAGGCCAAAAATTCGCACTTTTTTAAAACTTTAAAAATCTGTAAAAAATTAACTGATAAAGAAAAAAATTCAAAACTTTTTTTTTGTAATTAGATAAAGTTGTTCTTCATATAGAAAAAAAATTAAAAAAATCTGAGGACGTCAGGGAAAAAAAAATATTCATTTTTGGATCACTTGACATGGAATGACCCCTTGGTGGCATAGGATGTCAGAGTCTGCCCAGTATCTCTGGTAATATGGTATTGATGTCACCTGCAAGCTGGTGTCCAGTAAAGCGTATATAGGGATGCCATATAGCATGATAGCCAGGACTGGACGTCCTCCCACGTACCTGTCACGCCAGTTCGGTGGGCCAGGTGGTCTCATTCCTGAGGGTTGGCCGCTGCCCCAGGGTACTCTCGTTTAAAGAACAAAATCTGGTGATATGGCTTGCCTTGTCACAGCGGTGGCAGATGGGCTTTCCTTCAGGGTCATAGTGATCGCTAGGTTCGGTGGGTTCCTCCTCTGTCACATCCACAGGACTCATGTCAACTGGAAGCCAACTCGATCTTCTCCGCTGGTTTGGATACTTGCATCGCTTGCATAGCTTTGGCCATCTCAGCCATGCCCTTAGTCAGTACCTGGACCTATAATTGTAGGGTTTCAGTAGTGATAGTTTCAAGAGTGTGTGCACTGGCCCTAACTGTGACCTGAGGGGTTTGCGCCCCCCCCCCCCCTTCCTTGGTGGTAGGTTATTGCCAGGCGCTGCACATATTCAGGGCTACTGGCTGTGGTATTTTGCAGTATTCAAATGGCCCTGTCCATAATTGCACAAAGTCTAGTTCAGGGTTCTGCAGGGCCATCATGCATAGCTGACTTCTGTGAGCAGGGGATAGGAGCCCCTCAATATCTGAGATTACTTACCGGTAATCGTATTTTATGGAGTCCATGACAGCACCCACCGAGAGAGGGGATCCGCCCACCAGGACAGGAAACCTACAGATAAAAAAGGGGGGGGGTCCCCTCGCCTCCTTAGTTGGGTTACAGAGAAATTGGAGGAACCGCCATAACCGTATAAATGCACAAACACAATGATAATTAATAATAATAATAATACTAGCAGACCATCACCATAACTGGTGAAAAGGGGCACACAAAACCCTTTGGCAACAAGTGTCAACCCGTGGCAAGTGACAACACACGAAAGCAATACAAAGAATAATAACAATTAAAGACCATCACGTCAAAAAATGAAACGAAAGGGTGGGAAGTGAGTGGGTGCTGTCATGGACTCCGTAAAATACGATTACCGGTAAGTAATCTCAGATTTTCCTATCGCCATGACAGCACCCACCTGGACACTTTCAGAGACCATCACCTTGGAGGACCACAGTATTAAGAATTGGCCTCCCGAAGGCTAGGTCGGAAGAAGAGGACAAGTCAAGAACTTAGTGCCGAAAAAAGGCAGAGGGTGAGGCCCAGGTAGCCGCCGTACGGAATGATTCAATAAAGATATATAGCATGTTCAGCCCATGAAGCAGACAAGGCCCGCGTGGAATGGGCTGTAATGCCATCAGGAGGCTGCTCACCGTTTGTGGAAGAGGCCAAGCAGATAGCCGCCTGAAACCATCGGGAAATGGTGCGCTTTGTGGAACTCGCTCCTTTTCGAAGACCCTGGAATGAGACAAACAAGGCCCTACCCTACCTCTAGGGCCGAGTCCAAACAAAATACACAAGTACCGTCCGCCTCACATCTAGCTTCTGAAAATTCAACTCCTAAGGGGTAGGAGGAGTATGATAGAAGGAAGGTAGGACAATTTCATGGCTTCTAAGAAATGGAAATGAAACTTCAGGGAGATAGGAAGGGTCTGTCTTAAGTATCAACCTATCTGGAAACACCGGCAGGAAAGGGGTCTGGGGGACGGACTACTGATAATACCTGGATGTCACCCACCCGCCTAGCAGATGTCAAAGCTACCAATAAGGCCATTGTAAAGGGCAACTGGTCAATGGAAGCAGTGGTCAAAGGGAGGACCCCACAATGCGTCTAAAGACAAATGCAGGTCCCAGGGCGCTAGGCAAGGGTAGTGCATGGATAAAACGGGACACCCATTGGGCACCTGCTACAGCACAAATAAACAGGGCACTCAGTGCCGAGACTTGGACCCTCAAACGTACTGACAGCCAGACCCAACTCATTACCATTCAGTAAAAAGTCTAGAATGGCCAGAATCGAAACCTAGGCAGAGAGGCCCCCAGAAGAAAAATGCAAACATTTTTGCCAGACTCTACTATACAGGAGGGTAGAACCCAAAGAGGCAGAGAACCCCCAGCGGCTCAGGAGCTGCCTCCTGAACTCCAGGCTGCCAGATGCAGACCGTCTGCCTGCAGATGAGAAATCGGACCTTGAGAGAGCAGCCCACGATCCGCCGGGGGAACGCAAGGGTTGGAACCCAACATGCCCCCCCGCCAGGAAAACCAGGGTCTCCTGGGCCAGAAGGGGCTATCAGGATGATTCACGCTCCCTCCCCCTGGATGTTGCGAAGAACCGGTGGGAGCAGACAGAACAGAGGAAAGACATAAGCCAACAGATAATCCCAAGGCACCTGCAGAGCAGACACCACCTCCGGACTCCGAGAGGTGCAGGGAAGCAAAGCGCTGAACCTGTCTGCTCCCCCGGTCGCAAACAGGTCTATCTCTGGGACCCCCAATAGGTGCACTCTCCTGTTGAACACCTCCTTGGTCAGAACCCACTCCCCCTGTCTGAGAGAGTGAGGGATGATGAAGGCTGCACAGGCGTTGCCTATGCCCTGGAAGTGTAGGGCCATCAGGGAGAGGAAATTCACTTCGGCAATGCGAAGGATGACGGACGTGGTGGACAGGAGAGAGGGGAGTCCCCCCCGTGGTGATTTATGCAGGCCACCATGTAGTCCGTCCAAAAACTGACGTTTCCTGAACACACTCTGGAAGTAGGGGACAGAAGGATTAGGCCAACCCTCTTACCTCTCTGGCTTTGGAGAGGAGATCATCCAACATCGGCAAAAAGAGGTACTCACCCCTGCACGGAACCGCACATAGCATGCTTCTAGCATGTGCGTCCCCCTTCCACTCATTTAACCACAAAGACCTGCGTACAGCATGTAAAAGACCTGCAGATCTAGCCGCTAGATCGAGAGACTCAGCTGAAGCGTCTGCCACATATGCCGAAACACACTGAACCTGAGGACTGACAGTCAATAGCCCAGCTCGAGGCACCCCAGACCAAATCTGCCCTTTTAAGTGGTCCCCTTCACCACTTGGGAATGGGCGACACCAGGAGAAGCAATGGCCAGGCTAAATGTCCCTACTGCAGATTCCCAGAATTATTTAGCTGTTTTTATTTATTTATTTATTTATTTTTTCCAGCAGGGTATTCGCCTGCCTATCAGACAGGTATGGCAACAGAACCCATCTTCTAAGGGCCAAACATTACGTCTAGACGAGGTAGCCACAGCCGCATCTAATGTAGGGATTTTTGACCAGTCCAGTAACTGTTTATCCTCACAGGATTCGTGCTTTTCCCATCCAACCATGACTAGGGTTTTAATGGCAGCAATAACCGGGAGCCTGTCTCTAATTCTGACAAAACTCAGCAAACATGACCTCCTGTGCAGTCTGTTGTCAACAATACCCACAGTAGTACAGACTGACTTCACCTGGCCGACTATATCCAGGATGAAAAAACAGGAGCCACCATTATTCTGATCAGGATGACTGAACGAGGCCCTCCTCCGGGGAATCATTGTCCGAGACAAAAGGAGACTGATGATGAGGGATCGACAAACAAGGTTGCAGGATCTGGGACAGGGAAGTCCTGATCTCATCTCGTATGAAGGTGTTAAGGTCAGCTGTTCAGCTGTATGTATTGAGCCCTCTCCGTCAAGTGTCTGAGCAATACAGGAGCGGCACAACCGTATGTTGCCTTGGATGAAATACTGCGTAAGAGTGAACCCACAGCCACGGCTGGGTATGTGGGGCACAGTGCAGGTAATTTAACTGCTACATGGTTGATGCCAGACCAGCCTCATGGTCAACTGCAAGGGCCATTCACACAAAGCACACTGCCTATTGTTAGGTTGCTCTGATTTCCTTTTTGTCTGGGTCAAAGTGATAGACAGAAGAGAGAAAAGAGAGAGGGGGAGCAGCACAGGAGATGATCATGCAATCAGAACTCACCCCAGATGCTGACATGAACAGGTACTGGTTCAGGAGGTCGAGTCCCAGCAGTGAATGTAGAGCCCTTCTCCTTCTTAACCTCCTTGGAGCGCTCTTATTCCGGAATAGGCAGCTTTGGAGGCCAGCCTGCTGCTGCCTCTGCTGGTACTCCAGGCCTGCTGGCTGGCACCCTCCGGGCGCTGCTCCGCATCCATGGGGGAAGACATCATAGGCACCTCACCGGGCCTGGAACGCTGCTTCATCCTCGAATTTCCCGCCAGATGCGTCCTCCTCCGGACCCCCGGAAGTGATGCGCACTTCCGGTTCAAAGGGCGCGTCCGCCGGCCGACGCGCATGCGCGCCGGGAATCCCGGAAGGCGGCTGGCGTGCGACGCAGGGCGGCACATCTCCTCGCCCAGCCCGCCCTGCATTGCTGGACAAGCACTGGGGACTGCCCCAGGCCGCGCCTGTACGACCCAGAGCGGCACCACCCGGACACTGGGTCGTGCTGATAGAACCAGCCGACGAGGGAGACTGCAGGCTCAGGGCTCCCCCGACGCTGCCTCCAAGACCCGGATTCCACTGATCTCACTCGGTCCCGCATGGAAGCCTCAGGCCCTAGGTAAGAAGATCTTCATCTGTAGGTTCCTCTCACAAGGACAGGAAACCAACTGAGGAGGCGAGGGGGACTGCCCCTTTTTATCTGTAGGTTTCCTGTCTTGGTGGGCGGATCCCCTCTCTTGGTGGGTGCTGTCATGGCGATAGGAAAAAAACTGTTCAGTTAACAACTTGTTCTCTTCTGGTACACTGTTAGGGTCTGTTTGTTTCATTGCCTTCAGCGCTTCCTGAAGGTTCAAGGTAGAGTCTCATATACTGTCCTGCACCCTCTGGTTCAACCTGAAGAATCTTACCTTTATTTCTACAGCAGTATGGGTGTCAAAGGTGGCTTTCAATCTGGCCATTACGTGTTCAACAGTGTCTTTATCAGTGTACAGCCAGGAATTTACCTCCCGCTTTGCTGTTAATTGTCCAATGAATATACTAACTCGTTGGTCTTCCGTCAGGGGGTACACTTTATACAAATTGTCCAGTCTCTCCCTGTCTGTCAGGGTATGTGATTCCCCTGAGTATTGTGGCAACCACGTTGCTCCTTGTGTATGCGGCATCAGGAATGGCATTACCGGGGCTATGGCTGGTACTGCGGTATCGGCTGGGGCTCTGGCTGCTACAGGGGCAGCGGACTGGGCTGCGACCGCCCCTCGCGCGTGCTCCTCTCCACCCGGTTCTGATATTTTCCTCCTCCCTAGTGAACTTCAGCCTTCAGGTCCTTCACTTCCATGGGGATTATCAGTTTTTTGTCCTGCCGGCGGGACAGGGTTTCCTGCTTCCCGACGGATTTAGTCACAGCATAGGTTGGGCTTCTCTTCGCACTCTCTCTAGGGTGACACCCATAATGATACCCCTTCTCAGCATCCCGCACGCCTCGCATTGCAATAATGGCAACAGTCAAATACACAGTTCAATAAAGATATGGTACACAGGGCCAGGTGGAACCAGGCTTCAAGATCCTGTTTGCGACTCCAGAAATGACTCCCCACAGCGGATCCCCAGGGCATTGGATGTTGGAAAGTCATTGGGGTGCAGGACGAAGGGCGCAAAGTAACAGACTCACGATTGTTGTTTCCTCAGATCCTGTACTGGTGGTACTGGTGCAAGCCGGGATACTGACAGGTGATGTACTGAACTAACTCCTCCCCAGACTAGAATTTATAGGGGAGCTGCCCTGAACCCGTGTTTAGAGCTCCCCCTTCAGGCCTGGAGGCAGAAAGGTGTTGTGTGCTTTGCTCACCTGGTGTGGATACCCTCTGTTGCTCTCAGGTATGACACTACCCCCCGAGGGTGGCAATCGGAGCTTAGTTACCACAATATTAATTAGTACACCTAGCTTTGCCTAATATGCAGAGAAAAGCAACGACACCCATGGAGGTAGAAGTCAGTCTTTTGGCTACAAATATGACAATCAGAATACCGTAATTCTGTGAATCAATGATCCATCTCCAGTAATCTAATAACCATAAATTGTGATATTGTTATGGTTAAGAAAAGCAGCTACATCCCTTTTTAAATTATAAATAAACTAACCATGTGACTAGTGATGAGTGGACCCATGGCCGGACTTTAAAAAAAAGTTCAGTTCGGGAGTCGGACTTGACCAAACTTGACCCCAGACACCAAACCCCATACAAGTCAATGAGGACCGGAATTTCTGTGCTGAAAAATGACTGTAAAATGGTTAGAGTAAGGGTTAGGCGGCTGCCAAATGAAGAAAAATAGGGGCAATTGCATTGTGAACATGGATATGAAATAAAAAAAAGTAGAAAAAAAGGTGTGGGCTCCTGCCTATTTTTGATAATCAGTGCAGGTAAAACAAAGAGCTGTGGGCTACAACCCTCAGCTGTCTGCATTACCATGGCTTGTTATCAAAATAGAGGGGATCCCATGCAGTTTTTTTTTTAATTATTTAAATAATAAAAAAAAAAACAGCATGGGCTCAGCCCTATTTTTGACAAACAGCCAAGGTAAAACAGACAGTTGGGGGTGGTATTATCAGGGTGGGAACAGTCATGATTATTTGGCCCTTCACAGCCCAAATATACCAGCCCGCAGCTGCCACAGAAGTCTTTGCATTAGATTAGAGGTGTCAATGCTGGCGATAAGAATGTCAGTGCTGGTTGATTTTCGATTTACCTGGCGCAGTGGCAATCAAGGTAATATTTTCGGGGTTGATGTCTTTGGTGAATTATCACCTGGAAGCCTTGGTGCTAGTAATGGGTTGGCATCTATGAAACACCTCCATTACTAACCCGGCAAGTACAGACTTAAAAAAGACAGATATTGGGGAAAAAAAAAATGTTTATTTGAATTAAGACTCCCTCACATAACCTTGTTCACCATAGGAGTTGATGGGAGTTGTGGGACATTACTCTCTGGATTACGTCGGAACTTTCAGGATTTATTTTGAAGTAATAAACTTGTGAACAAGGGTGTGTGGGGATTCTTTATTCAAATAAACATTTCCATTATACCTGTTTTTTTATTTTTAGCTATATTCTTGCCAGGTTAACAATACATGTGTCTGATAGATGCCTATCCATTACTAACACCAGGGCTTGATGCTTGCTGACAAATCACAGCTGACATCAACCTTATTGACCTATTATTCTAATAGCCACCACACTAGGGCAATTGGGAAAAGCGTATCTAATGGAATAGGCTACTACTGGTGTGGCTCCGGGGTGATATATTTAGGCTGGGAAGAGCCAAATTACCATTGTCAAGGTAGAAAATACGCTCTTCCACTATACATATATTTTCCGTATATACTTTATATTATATATTTTTACTAATGCTCTAGATGAGATGAGATGATTTATATGAGTGAATGTTGTTAATAGCCACCTGCAGCACAGGGATAATTTAGCTAGAGATGTAGTTATGGCAGGGGGAAACTTTCCCTTATTTATGGTTGTTGTGTGTTTTAAAAATTAAGCTATCTAGAGGGAAGATTAATATACTGAGCGCCCAAGGGGAAATAATATATATATTGACGCTGTGGGGAGGTGGTACTAGACAGGAAAATCTAACTACAATGTGATGAAGGTATTGTTAAGTTAATAGATCCAGAATGTATAAGGTATGTCGATAAGCAGGAATATAGATTGTATTTTAAGGGGACACTCAATTGAGTCAATGGGAGATGTTAGAGATGGAAATTAGCAAGTTTGATGAGAAAAGCAACAGAAAGTATAGTTTAGAAAGTAACACAAAGTCGAGAAAAAAAAAAAAAAAGGGATGGAAAGACAAGAAAGAAGAAAGTAGTTAGGTCCTTTATCAGGATTGTGGACATCTTGTAGGCATATCAAGGCCAAAGGGTTTGAAAATATGGAAGGGAGTGAACCACCCCCCACACCTCCTTAAATTCTTTCTATCAGAGCAGTCTTTGTTCCTTACTGTGTGAAAATATTTCTTGTAGTCCGTTATCTTTCTCCATATGGGAGGGGTAAGGAGCTTTCTGAAGAAAATGCTGGTAGCAGGAATTTTGAATTAAAGGTGATGTTACATATGTCTGCTCTGATGTACAACGCCCATATATTCTGTAGCGTTCTACCATTTATATTGTTGAATAAAAATTATTTAATCTCTGAAATTAATACAAATTTCTTTGAGTTTTTTATTGCAAATATGTTTATAGACGAAAGAGATTTTATGCTGGATAATGGTAGGATCCTCACATGAGGTAATCAGAATATTTGATTCTGACTTGCACTTTCTGAGCGAATGGAGCGATTTCCGGTTGAAGAATTCCTTAACAATACGGTAAGCCTACTAAATGCAGTATTGGTATATCACGGTGAGGTAAACACCATGTTGCCAGTCTAGGATGGTATAATCATACTGATGATCACCACAGGTGTCCTGTCCTCTCGGAGGTAGAAGGCAAGCTACAACAAAAGGTAGGAAAGGTAGTGGCGGGTGGTTGCCCCATCCCAGCCGGGTTGCGTCTGGCGGCCTGAGCCCTCTCTATAGTCGACTGCCTTATAGGGACTGACCGAACCACTAACAGTGTTAAACTAGGAGTCGTGAGAGGGGACAGGGCAGGCCATGATGTCTTTTATCAGCAAAGGTTAGACTGGTCTCTGCTTGGCCTCACTTTACGCCTCAAAATAGGTCACGGGTGAGATCAGGTGAGTACCTCCTAGTTCGCTCCTGGTACAGGTAAGCTGTGTATACTATCCTGCATTGTTCTTGCGCACAACACAACTCAGAAAGGTACGGGTTTCGAGCGGCGATCGCTCCATGGGTTTTGGAAATTGCAAGTAGTGAGCGGACAAGGAAACCAAGAAAACTGTATAAAATTGTCCCAATATGTGTAAATCTCTTTCTCCTAGCCAAGGTATTATAGAATGGCAAACATACCCTGGTTAAAATGTTTTTAGAATAAGTAAGTACAGGAGTACATAACATGGTTCTTGTATGATTTTGTTGTGTATTTTTCTTTTGTGAATAACTGTGCTTATTTGCAGATATTTAAGAAGTTCATATCCTTTTGTATACCCTCCATAATGATAATGGTATATGATAAAATGTTCAAGGGAAGATGAGTCTTGTACCTTTAAGGTTATATGTTACTAATAGTGTAAAACTGATACACAATTCCCCATGCCGTTTCTAATATGTTTGAGGTTTCTTTCCCCTTCAACAGATTGGACTCTGAAAACAGCCAATGAATAGCGAAATTAATTTAACTGTAGAATCTAAATGAATCTTTCCTTTTTAGAATAAGATGGGTAAAAATGACACAACCTTTTTCCTTGTAGCAATGTCTGAATATGTTATGTTGACTGTTCTACAATTCCCCTCTTATTTTCAGATGAAGTCAATGAGATTAAGAGAGCCGATTTAGGGACAATGGGAGAACTCCATGTGAGGCTAGTGTAGGGTTCAGGTGCCTGGGGGCCCTTTACAAGGAAGGAATCTCTAAGGTGTCTGGATGAAGAAATCCACTTCCCCTTCCCCATCACATGGACAGTCTCGAAGGACCTTTAGGGAAAAACATTTTGCTTAGGGAGGATTTGTCAAGGTAGAAAATACGCTCTTCCATTATACATATATTTTCCGTATATACTTTATATTATATATTTTTACTAATGCTCTAGATGAGAAACAATAAGTTTTTCCCTTAACTTAGCATCCAATAGCTATATCTCTCCCTCTCTCATTCCCTTTCCTTTTCTCTCTCTCTATGTCTCTCTCTCTCTCTCTTTCTTCTCTCCCTCTCATCCATGAACCAAAGCTATGTGTAAACAAAGTGTCTTTCAGAGGTGTGAAGAGAAGATACAGTGTGCGGAGGTGCTCCAGGAAACTAAGGAGCTGATTGGTCACTACTGTGCCTGTGCCAGGTTGTACCATGGGAAGCTAGAGATATCCGTCATACCAGAGGCCAAGAAAAGACATCATGACGTGATGAAGGATGGACTCAGCACAGAAGACAAAGGACTAATTATTACTAACAGAGATAGATATATTAGCCTAACTCCACCTAACCCCATCTAATCCCACCTTGTCCTGGCCATTTCATGCCTACTCCCTAGAGTATAAAATGTAGTGTACTCGGAAATAAAGTTCAGTTGCTGTGACCATAGCCATTGCTTAATAAAGCAACGAACATATTATAAGTTTGAACCAGATTCTCCGTCTGATTTACTCTTATCTGGTACCATATGTTCATAGTCTAATTTGGAATGACTGGTGAAGGAGTGTATTGTCGCTACGACCCCGACACCATGCCCCTTCCCACTTTGATAAAACCAGCCCTCAGTTGCCTGCTTTACCTTGGCTGGTTATCAAAAATAGAGCGGAGCCCATGCCATTTTCTTAAATAATTATAAAAACTGGTGTGGAATCCCGTCAATTTTTTATAACCAGCTAAGGTAAAACAGACAGCTGAGGGCTGCAGCCCGCAGCTGTTTGTTTTACCTGAGTTGGTTATCAAAAATACACGGAGCCCATATTTTTTTTTATCCTTATTATTCGCAGCAGCATAACATCACCTTCCACATGCAATAGAGCTTGTTGATTGGCTGGGCTGCAGCCTTTCAACAAACTTTATTAACATATGAGCAATACCCGAACAGCGAACTCAGGTACAGCCTTTGTTTTTTTAGTCTGTGCTCGGTATGAACCACAAACCTTAGTTCCGTTTCACTGATCTCTACATGTGACATCTTGAGATCACAGACATCAGCCTATTTAAAGGAAATATATGAAGTTGAAAGTGGTATCTGATCTACAGGTAGGATGTCATAAAGCAGGAGTTGGCTGACCAGTACTCATGTGAAGACGTACTTGGTGAGCAGGGTTAGCGGACGATGCGCTCCCATCTCATAGAAGAGGAATGATAACCACAGCTTCCCTTGTACTTTCTGTGCCCCCCAATGTCCCCAGGTGTCTGTGCCCCTCATTGTCCTTAGGTCTGTCTGTGCCCCTTAGCATCCTCAGGTCTGTTGGTGCCCCCTACAGCTCCCATACATTTGTTTGTGCATTTCCCAGCATCTCAAGGTCTGTCTGTGCCCCCCAGTGCCCCCAGGTTTGTCTATGCCTTTTAGTGCCCCAAGGTCTGTCTGTGCCCCCCCAGTGTCCCCAGGGCTGTCTGGGCCCCCTACTGTCCCCAATGCTGTCTGTGCCCCCAGTGCCCCCAGGCTGCCTGTGTCCCCCAGCGTCCCAAGGGCTGTCTGTGCCCCCAGGATCCCCAGGACTGTCTGTGTCCCCCAGCAATCACAGGACTGTGTGTCCCCTCAATGTCTCCAGGACTGTCTGCACCCCCCAGCATCCCCAGGGCTGTCTGTACCCCCCTGCGTCCCCAGGGCTGTCTGTGCCCCCAGCTTCTCTAGGGCTGTCTGTGCCCTCAGGGCTGTCTGTGCTCCTAGCATTCACAAAGCTGTCTCCCCAACATCACTAGGGCTATCTCTGCCCCCCCCCTATGTACCCACAGCTAGGGATGAGCGAGTCTACTCGCTAGGACTCGTTACTCGGCGATTCTTAAGGGACTCGCTGGACTCGGTAATCGGCGAGTCTTTTAGCGAATACTTGCTCAGTAACGAGTCCAATGCAAGTAAATGGCAATCCTAGTTTTGTCAGAGTTTACTTTTTCTCACTCGCTAGACTCGCTAGACTCGCTATATCACATCGCTATATAGCTTGAATCTCCCCAAACAGCAGCGAGTCTGAGCGAGTCTACGAGTCCGATTCCTAGCGAGTCTGCGATTCTGAGTCCTGTATTCTCTATTCGGGACTCGCGAATACAGAATCTTTTATGTTCCTAGTCAGCATAGCGTGTTAGGTCAGAAAACTTGTGAAGAAGGACAAGCATGTTAGCCAATCATAGTCAGTAATGCCATAGCATTGTTGGTTGTGGCAGGACTATGATTGGCTGCTGATGTTGATGGCTTTTTATTCGTGGAATCAATTCAATATTCTTTTCATATATATATCTCTCAGTCATTCGTATGAACGTTTTCGGCTATTGCCTTCCTCAGACACAAATAACTGGTAATGTAAACAGAAACAGTCAAAATGAACATCATGTATTCAATTTGGAACCACATTTTTAACAGAAAATCCACAAAAAAGCCCAACAATCACTAAGAAAGAACAATCATAAAAGGGATACAGAAAGAAAAAAGGATGAGGGAAACGATATTACATACAATAGTGATCAACACAGGATAGAATTCTCCCATGGTGGAAAAAGAGTCAGGATCCTGAATACCTGTATGTCTCCTTCCTTTCTTGTGTGTATAAACTCTTCACATATACATAAAATTCTGTACACAACAGTGTCTAAAAAGGAAATAATATAAATAAAGATTAATGAAAATAATAAGAAGGAGTACGGCAAAGTGACACCTCTAAGGAATCAACCCTGACTCGGATTGTATAGGTATCCAAAAAAAATATATATTCAAATTCATGCTACCATACTAAAATAGAACATAGGTCCCTCCTTCTTAAAAACAATACATTTGCAATCCATATATAACAATAATGTATAAAAGGCTACTCCAGACGACGTGAATGTGATGGACTACTACATTACCTTATAGTTTAGTATACTTTACAATATTGAAAATAACCGACATAAACTTGGGAGACCCGTTGAAAATTCTCTAAATAAAGGAGAAAATATTACCATGGACAAAATTCCTATAATCCATACTAGACACCATACAGTAACAAGATCAAGTCCGTACCTGCTATGTCGATTTAACTAGAATTCCACTACCATAACATAAAATGAATTTATCAAGAAGTAAATGCTGCAAAGTAAAAACAACACAACCATCAGGTCCAAAGCAGTATAACAGCCATGACATATATATTAAGCACATTGCATACCTTAAGGTAAAGCCCAGGGTACAAAGGATCACCAGAAACCTGGTAAAATAACATACAAAATGAACAAAGTACTCAAAACAAGCAAAGGTGCAAAAAAAGCGTTCCTTATTACTCACTGGTGCTGTTCACTGCAAGGGCCTGGCAGAAATGCACTGAGTAACGCCAAAAACTGGCTTTTATAATACCCGGGCGGCCAAATACCTCCTACTTCCGGTATTTGGACCGCAAAACGCGCTTTGGAACGCACGCGTAACCGGAAGTGACGTCACCGGCGGTGACGTCACCGGAAATGACGTCGCGGCACTAGTAAAATGTGCTGAAGAGAAAAAAAAGACATACAGGAAACGCTTGTCATGGTAGTGTTTCCTGTTGAAGCACTACATGTTGCCACGGAAACCTTGTTCAGGCCTAAACAAGGAAACAAAAGGAAATAATAAGAACAAAATACGATTATGCTTATTGCAAAACATGCCAAAACAATACTTGGAACTGTATATGTCAGTATGATATAAATATTATAACAAATAGAGGATTACCTCCAATCTAGGTATACCAAGTACATAGGAATACCATAACATTAAACCATATAAAACGGGGGAAACACCTGAGAATATCCAGCGGGCATAACTGTAATTCATCACATTATCCATACTGTTTATAATCATAAGAAAGCAGAAAAATGCACCAACAAATGAGGAAAAAGACATGTCATGAAACCTCATATTCTCTATTGAGACCTAAGGGAAAAGAGTTTGGAGACGATGGATCCAAAATGACTCTCGCTCCTTTAAACGTTTGACCCTATCTCCCCCCCGTCTAGCTAGGGGCACCTGTTCCAACACCTGGAATCGAAGTTGTGAAATACCATGTCCCTTCTCAATGAAGTGACTCGGTACCGGTAACAGGGTATTACTACACCTGATCGTTGACTTGTGTTTACTAATGCGGTCCCGGATACGCTGAGTGGTTTCTCCAACGTATCCGAGACCGCACGGACACTTCAGAAGATAAATTACATAGGACGAGTCACAGGTAAAATACCCATGGATCGTGAAGACCTTGCCCGATCTGGGATGTGTAAATGTTGATCCCTTTACCATATGGGAGCATTGAAGGCATCCAAGACAGGGAAAGTTTCCTTCTCTTGGAACACCCAAAAACCTTTGTCTGGTTAGTTTCTCAGAACCTATATCAGCACGAACCAATCTGTCCTTAAGACTTTGTGATCTTTTATAACAGAATAATGGTGGAACACTAAACTCTGTGATGTTAGGATAAGATTTCATGAGAATAGGCCAATGTTCCCTCACGATCTTTTTGATCTTATATGAATGGGGATGAAATGTTGACACAAAAGCCACCCTAGGGGTTGAAACAGATTTCCTAGATATCATAGCAGTGCGAGGTGATGCTAAATGTAAGGGATATCCCCGCCTAATAAATTTTTGAGTCATTTCCTCCTGTCTAGTTTTCAATCTCACAGGGTCCGTGACAATCCTTTTTAATCTCATATGTTGAGAATGGGGCAACGAACTTTTAATGTGACGAGGATGACAACTATCATAATGAAGAATGCTATTTTTATCTGTAGGTTTAGTGTAAATATCAACAGTTACTGTACCACGATCATCCAACATAACCAAAGTATCAAGAAAAGAAATTTCCTGTAAACTAGTATGAATAGAGAAAGTTAGGCCAGGAACCAATGTATTTAAACGATTAAACATCAGATCCAACTCCATTTTTGTCCCTGTCCACACCACAAACACGTCATCAATATAACGCCTCCAAATTAATGCCCTAGATTGTAATAAGGGGTCCGATGTCACATAATTATGTTCAAAATAAGCCATAAAGATATTAGCGTAGGGGGGCGCCATGTTCGAACCCATGGCGGTCCCCCTACGCTGCATGTAAAACTGGTCCATAAAAAGAAAATAATTGTTCCGAAGAACCAATTCTATAAACTCTCTACAAAAAACCTTTTGCTGACTACTGAGTACGCTAAATGAATCCAAGAACCACTCAATGGCTTCCAAACCCAAATCGTGTCCAATAGATGTGTATAAACTATTCACGTCCATGGTAACTAGAATACTATTACTAGGTAATGGACCCAACTCATGAATGACAGAAAGGAAATGCGACGTATCTTTAAGATATGAGGGAATTAAGGGAACCAAAGGAGACAGAATTTTATCAACCATTATTGCCAAAGGCGAGAGTAGTGACTCAGTCGACGCCACTATGGGGCGTCCTGGTGGACGTAAGAGATTTTTATGTACCTTAGGCAAGGTGTAAAATACGGGCGTGATGGGGTGCTGTGCCACAAGGAATTCTGCTAATTTCGAGTCGATAATGTTATTATTCTGATAATGCTCAACCTTCTTAATAATTACGTCCCTGATAGAACATGTAGGATCGTGATCAATGGGAGTATAAGTCTCCGTGTCACTTAATTGCTGTTTAATCTCCTGAATGTAATATGCCCGATCCATAATGACCACAGCCCCACCTTTATCCGCCGGCTTGATAATAACCTTTTTATTAGTCTGCAATTGACGCACGGATTGTATGACATATGAAGGAAGATTCCGTTTTATCCTATGTTCCCTCTCGTTCTATAGTATTGATTAGCCGGTCAACGTCCTGTGTGACTAATTTTGCAAAAGTCTCTACCGGATGGTAGTTCTTAGGAGGTTGAAATTTACTCATGATACGTAGGTTCAAACCGCTCAGGAGAACTCAGAGGAGGAAGAGGTTGGTATCGGGACATATCAGTGCCAAATTGGCTGAAATGCGCCTTCAATCTAATGGTTCTAAAGAAACGTCGAAGTTCCTGATCGACCTTAAATGAATTAAGATTAGGGGTAGGACAGAAGGAGAGTCCCTTCTGTAATAACTCTAAATCTGAAGGTGAGATAATTTGAGAAGAAATATTATAAACCAGATCAGATTGACCTACCTGTGGTCGTGGTTGTGATGGATAACGATAACTACCTCGACCTCTTCACCACCGCGTCCCGCCCTGCGTCTGCCTCCGTAATATCGTGGTTGAAAAAATGCATAAGGTGGATAACCCACACCCAAGCTCTCAAGACTACTCCCGGAACCGTACAGATCCTGTCTAGAATATGGCCAATCATTAGGATCTTTATTCCGCCATCTATATACCCGTCCTTGGACATAGTCATCTTGGTCACGCAAGAACTTCTTTTTCTTGCGGTCCTGCACTACCTTCCGGAAATCGCTATGGTCTTCCGTGTTTTGTTCTTGACACTGGAAAATTCACCCGATGATAAAGTATCTTTGAGTTGTTCTTCAACCGTACTCACTTTTTCTGTCAATTCAGCAAGTTCTGTCTGTAAGTAATCAATGGTAAGTGTCATCAAGTCAAACGAACATTTGTTCAAGATACTCTCGTATCGGTCGCAATATTCAGTATTCTCAGCAAACAGGGTGGGACGAAGATTCACTCTAATCCCGCGAGGGATACGTCTGTTCCTAAAGTACTCAGCAAGAGTGGTTTGATGGAGCTCAAGAGCGGTTTGGCGTCTTAACAATTGCTCATAATCCTTTTGATGTGTCTCTTCAGGTGTCGTTGTTAGGAATTGGTTTGAAGAAACCACCCTTTCCACTATGGTGGAGGATTCAGTATCCGCATAAGAAAATAAAGTCGGAGTAGACATATCCGAAAAAATGGTTGTGGCCAGCCAAATACAGTCAATTAGTTATCAGATAGAGCCAGCTCACAGAAGAAACCGTCGGTTTGCCAGAAATAGGGTATATATAATCAAAAGAGAATCTGGCACACCATAAAGACAATAGTCCAATAGTTAATGTTGATGGCTTTTTATTCGTGGAATCAATTCAATATTCTTTTCATATATATATCTCTCAGTCATTCGTATGAACGTTTTCGGCTATTGCCTTCCTCAGACACAAATAACTGGTAATGTAAACAGAAACAGTCAAAATGAACATCATGTATTCAATTTGGAACCACATTTTTAACAGAAAATCCACAAAAAAGCCCAACAATCACTAAGAAAGAACAATCATAAAAGGGATACAGAAAGAAAAAAGGGGGAGGGAAACGATATTACATACAATAGTGATCAACACAGGATAGAATTCTCCCATGGTGGAAAAAGAGTCAGGATCCTGAATACCTGTATGTCTCCTTCCTTTCTTGTGTGTATAAACTCTTCACATATACATAAAATTCTGTACACAACAGTGTCTAAAAAGGAAATAATATAAATAAAGATTAATGAAAATAATAAGAAGGAGTACGGCAAAGTGACACCTCTAAGGAATCAACCCTGACTCGGATTGTATAGGTATAGGTAACGATAACTACCTCGACCTCTTCCACCACCGCGTCCCGCCCTGCGTCTGCCTCCGTAATATCGTGGTTGAAAAAATGCATAAGGTGGATAACCCACACCCAAGCTCTCAAGACTACTCCCGGAACTGTACAGATCCTGTCTAGAATATGGCCAATCATTAGGATCTTTATTCCGCCATCTATATACCCGTCCTTGGACATAGTCATCTTGGTCACGCAAGAACTTCTTTTTCTTGCGGTCCTGCACTACCTTCCGGAAATCCGCTATGGTCTTCCGTGTTTTGGTAGTGGAATTCTAGTTAAATCGACATAGCAGGTACGGACTTGATCTTGTTACTGTATGGTGTCTAGTATGGATTATAGGAATTTTGTCCATGGTAATATTTTCTCCTTTATTTAGAGAATTTTCAACGGGTCTCCCAAGTTTATGTCGGTTATTTTCAATATTGTAAAGTATACTAAACTATAAGGTAATGTAGTAGTCCATCACATTCACGTCGTCTGGAGTAGCCTTTTATACATTATTGTTATATATGGATTGCAAATGTATTGAGTTTTTAAGAAGGAGGGACCTATGTTCTATTTTAGTATGGTAGCATGAATTTGAATATATATTTTTTTTGGATACCTATACAATCCGAGTCAGGGTTGATTCCTTAGAGGTGTCACTTTGCCGTACTCCTTCTTATTATTTTCATTAATCTTTATTTATATTATTTCCTTTTTAGACACTGTTGTGTACAGAATTTTATGTATATGTGAAGAGTTTATACACACAAGAAAGGAAGGAGACATACAGGTATTCAGGATCCTGACTCTTTTTCCACCATGGGAGAATTCTATCCTGTGTTGATCACTATTGTATGTAATATCGTTTCCCTCCCCCTTTTTTCTTTCTGTATCCCTTTTATGATTGTTCTTTCTTAGTGATTGTTGGGCTTTTTTGTGGATTTTCTGTTAAAAATGTGGTTCCAAATTGAATACATGATGTTCATTTTGACTGTTTCTGTTTACATTACCAGTTATTTGTGTCTGAGGAAGGCAATAGCCGAAAACGTTCATACGAATGACTGAGAGATATATATATGAAAAGAATATTGAATTGATTCCACGAATAAAAAGCCATCAACATTAACTATTGGACTATTGCCTTTATGGTGTGCCAGATTCTCTTTTGATTATATATACCCTATTTCTGGCAAACCAACGGTTTCTTCTGTGAGCTGGCTCTATCTGATAACTATATGATTGGCTGCTGTCCATCGTGATGCCTATGTGATGTATGACAGGCAAGGCAGTATATAAGGCTTGTCCCCGCCATTTTGGGCACATTCCTGAGAAGAGCTGACCTAGTGCAGGGAGACTTGGAGCAGATCTAGGGACAGTTAGGCAGTGTAGGAGTCAAGATTCCTCACATATAACCCAAAAGTTCTTTTCAGAACTACCAGGACGGAGGATTGCTGTACAGGACTGTAAGGAAGGGAGATAGGTAGGAACAGCCTTACAGTGCATACAGCACCATCCTCAGAGCTTAGTTTACCCAGCTTTCCTCAGAGCTGCAATCCTAAGCTTTTTCTTATTTTTGGCACTAGTCTACCAGATAATTTTGGTGCCATTTTTCCACAAAAAATTTCCTGTGCCAGTGCGTTGCTGTAAGGTGTCCTGCCTGCACCTCGCACGGTACTTGTAACATTGCACGCAGCCAGCACCGCAGTCTAATAGTGCCTGGTTCTGCGGACTAAACCATTTTTTTCCTGTGCCAGTGCGTTGCTGTAAGGTGTCCTGCCTGCACCTCGCACGGTACTTGTAACATTGCACGCAGCCAGCACCGCAGTCTAATAGTGCCTGGTTCTGCGGACTAAACAATTTTTTCCCTGTGCCAGTGCGTTGCTGTAAGGTGTCCTGCCTGCACCTCGCACGGTACTTGTAACATTGCACGCAGCCAGCACCGCAGTCTAATAGTGCCTGGTTCTGCGGACTAAACAATTTTTTTCCTGTGCCAGTGCGTTGCTGTAAGGTGTCCTGCCTGCACCTCGCACGGTACTTGTAACATTGCACGCAGCCAGCACCGCAGTCTAATAGTGCCTGGTTCTGCGGACTAAACAATTTTTTTCCTGTGCCAGTGCGTTGCTGTAAGGTGTCCTGCCTGCACCTCGCACGGTACTTGTAACATTGCACGCAGCCAGCACCGCAGTCTAATAGTGCCTGGTTCTGCGGACTAAACAATTTTTTTCCTGTGCCAGTGCGTTGCTGTAAGGTGTCCTGCCTGCACCTCGCACGGTACTTGTAACATTGCACGCAGCCAGCACCGCAGTCTAATAGTGCCTGGTTCTGCGGACTAAACAATTTTTTTCCTGTGCCAGTGCGTTGCTGTAAGGTGTCCTGCCTGCACCTCGCACGGTACTTGTAACATTGCACGCAGCCAGCACCGCAGTCTAATAGTGCCTGGTTCTGCGGACTTAACAATTTTTTTCCTGTGCCAGTGCGTTGCTGTAAGGTGTCCTGCCTGCACCTCGCACGGTACTTGTAACATTGCACGCAGCCAGCACCGCAGTCTAATAGTGCCTGGTTCTGCGGACTAAACAATTTTTTTCCTGTGCCAGTGCGTTGCTGTAAGGTGTCCTGCCTGCACCTCGCACGGTACCTTCCATCTGTCTTAAAATATCTTAGCCTCTAGTGTGTACCTTTCACGAAATAGTACCTGCTACTTGTTTTACACATTTAGAGCCACCAGAAATTCTAACATGTCACCAAAAAAAACAAATCCCAAAAAAAGCGTTGCTAAGGGACAGGGACGAGGTACAGGCATTGGTAGTCGTGGCCAACAATGCACCAGTTCGGGCAGACAGATGAGGATTGATCGATCGTTCCTCCTGTCTAACTTTCCCCGTCAGGAAAGTAAACGAGTATTGAGGCCGGAAGACGAAGACCATCTAACGTCTTGGCTGGCAGACAAGACCTCAACAACAGGTTCTTGCAGCACACAAGGTTCCTTGAGCACAGTGTCTACAGTGTCTACTGTTGGTAGATACCATGCTGGGTCATCTAATCCACAACCTCTTCACAGTTCCTCAGACCAACAGCAGCCCCATCAAAATGTTGACACAGACATGGGTCACTCAGATGATTTATTTGGTACATATAATCCTTTGCATGAATCCGGTTTGCCAGACTCACTAGTAGATGAGATACTTGTAGAAGAATTTTCCAATCATGGACAAATTTTGGAGACACCCCGGCCACATGAACGTGACTTTCAGCAAAGTCTTAGACCGTCTCAGGAGTTGGAGGATGATAATGATGATGAGACACACTTGTCATCCGGGGAGCAAAATCAATCTTGTTATCGGGAAGATTTAGAAGAGGAAGGGGTTGATGATGAGACCACTGATCCCACGTGGAATGTTGCCATGCAGAGCCAGCAGAGCAGCACGGAGGAAGAAAGTGTGTATGTCCCACCAACAAAGGCACCAAGGCCTACTCCTCCCACCAGAACTGAAAGAGTCACCACTGTTGCCCAAACTGTGTCCACTGTGGCGCAAAATTTGTCGACTGTTGTACAAAATGTCTCAAATGTGGGCCAGAGTAATCCCTCTGGGATAACAATCAAGCATAGAGGTCGGTCAGCCACTGTGTGGAATTTTTTTTAAAGATGGGCCTTCTCAAGAAAATGTGGTCATCTGTACCATCTGCCATGCAAGGCTAAGCAGAGGCCACGGGAAAGGAAACATGAGCACCAGCAGTATGCGGAAGCACATGGCTGGTCAGCACCCTATTCAGTGGTCAAAAGTGCAGCCTTCCACAACAGTGTCATCAGACCCAAAGACTGCCACGGTAACTCAGATCCGTCCGTCACAATCAAGTGTTGCTGAAGCTGTTCCAGCTCATATGTACTCATCCCAAGCAGCGGTTGCAGAGAGACTGAATTCTAGTGCAGACAGTTCTCGGTCAGCAACATCCTTACAGTTGTCAGTGACACAGCTGTACGAAAGGAAGCAAAAATACCACTCTTTCCACCCATTAGCCAAAAAAATAAATGCCCAGATAGCTAAGTTGTTAGCAGTCGAGATGTTGCCGTTTAGGCTTGTGGGTACAGACTCTTTTCGTGAGCTTTTGGCTGTGGCAGTACCACGGTACTCGGTTCCAAGCCGCCACTACTTTTCACGTTGTGCCGTCCCCGCGTTACATGAGCATGTCATTAACAACCTCAAGCGTGCCCTCACCAACGCTGTAACCGGGAAAGTACACCTTACTACGGACACGTGGACAAGCAGTTCAGGACAGGGCCGGTACATCTCGCTCACCGCGCATTGGATCAACGTTGTGGAGAGTGTGCCAAACTCTGTTAGTGTTACATCAAACATCCTACCCACGCCACGGATAGCTGGCACAACCTCATTCAGGGTCTCTGCATCATCCTATATGTCCAGTACACCATCTTCCGCTTCCTCGACCAATCCTCAATTGCCGTCAACATCACGGCCAAGTTGGGAGGTTTGCTGCAGCGCTTCAGCAAGACGCCAACAGGCTCTGCTGAAGCTGATCTGTTTAGGTCACACACCTCACACTGCAGTAGAGCTGTTGAGAGGTCTGAAGCAACAGACAGATGAGTGGCTATCCCCACTCCAACTCCAGACCGGTCTCGTGGTGAGCGACAATGGTCGTAACCTAGTGGCTGCACTAAAGCTCGGAAACCTTGTGCACGTGCCTTGCATGGCTCACGTGCTGAATCTAGTAGTGCAGAAATTCCTGCGTACATACCCAGAGTTATCTGACCTACTGGAGAAGGTGCATCGAGTTTGCGCACATTTTCGTCATTCGTCAACAGCGGTTGGAAAACTTTCATTGCTTCAAAAGCAATTGAATTTGCCCAACCACAGACTCATTTGTGACATGCTGACACGATGGAACTCTACATTCCATATGTTATCGAGGATCAATGAGCAGCAGAGGGCAATATCTGAATATCAGTTGCAACATGCCCGTCAGACCGGCAGTCAGCCACGACATATTAGTACAATGGAGTGGGTGTGGATCGCTGACACATCTGAGGTTCTTGATAATTTTGACTACTGCACAAAACTGGTGAGCGGTGATCAGTCCATCATCAGTGTCACTATCCCCATGCTGTGTCTGCTCAAAGAATCCCTCATTAATCAGAAAAATGAAGCATTGAGAGCCCAGCAGATGGCTATGGAGCCAGATTTAAACAGCGCAGTACCTAGCCAGCAAAGACAATATGACCAGGCAACATTGGCTCCTGAAGAGGAACCGGAGCAAGACGATGAAGAGGATTTATTTTTTGTTGGTGCCGATGTCAACCCAGATGGTACTCCCAACCCCAGCTTTGTGTCTGTCCACCATGGGTGGGCTGGAGAGGAGGAGGCGGAGACAGACTTTGCGGATACAATGGGTATTGAACATCGTTCTGAGGACACTGAAGACATGAGTCTATGCAGCTTGGGACACATGGCTGACTTCATGTGCACTTGTCTGCTAGAAGACCCACGAGTGATTAACATATTGCACAACGACCTCTACTGGTTGGCCACCTTTCTGGACCCACGTTATAAAGATAAATTCACCTCGCTGCTGTTTCAGTCACCACGTGGCTTGACAATTAACTATTTCAAGAGGGTTCTTGTGGATAATATGCTTCTAATATCACCGTCAGACAACTCTCTGCCCATAGGTAGCAACTCTGTGCAACAGCAGCCATTGGTCGGGGCACAATCATCCACGCTGTCCAGAAGAGATGCTGGAAAGATGTCCGCAAAGTGGGCTATGTTCAATAAGCCATCGAACCTGCAGCGCCATGTTGCTCCGGTAACCATCTCTCGGAGACAGAAACTTACCAACATGGTACAAGAATACTTAAGTGACAGTACCTGCTTCCTTACTGATGCCGCAGTCCCGTTTAATTACTGGGTCTCCAAGCTTCAGACTTGGACAGAGCTCTCGTTGTATGCCTTGGAGGTGCTGGCATGCCCTGCGGCTAGTGTGACATCAGAGCGGGTTTTCAGTGCCGCTGGGGGTATCATAACTGATACCAGGACACGTCTTACTCCAGAGAATGCAGACAGGCTTACTCTAATTAAGTTTAATAGGAACTGGATTTCACAAGACTTCTTGAGCCCTGAAGACGACAGTAGTCAGAGCTGAAGTGCCACGTTCAACATCAATATGATATAATAAATCATTGTATTATATTGTGCCTTTTTGGTACAAGCAGTATGTACAACACCAGTAACGATTTGCCTAACCATGTTCCTGCAACCTGGTAATGAGGCTGCTTCATCTTAAACCAACACTATACCTTAACTTCGGTTTCATTAACCATCAGAACACCTTTTGACAATGAATCAACCTTTATTTTGTGTTAGCAAACATTCAAAAGCCCCTTGGGCTAATTTTTGGAGCCACCCAGGCTAACAAGCTTATCATGGCCCTTAGGCCAGCATTTATACCCAAAATGCCTAACAGCCCCTTGGGCTAATTTTTGGAGACACCCAGCCTAAGAAGGTTATCATGGCCCTTAGGCCTGCATTTATACCCAAAATGCCTAACAGCCCCTTGGGCTAATTTTTGGAGCCACCCAGGCTAACAAGCTTATCATGGCCCTTAGGCCTGCATTTATACCCAAAATGCCTAACAGCACCTTGGGCTAATTTTTGGAGCCACCCAGGCTTACAAGCTTATCATGGCCCTTAGGCCTGCATTTATACCCAAAATGCCTAACAGCCCCTTGGGCTAATTTTTGGAGACACCCAGGCTAACAAGCTTATCATGGCCCTTAGGCCTGCATTTATACCCAAAATGCCTAACAGCCCCTTGGGCTAATTTGTGGAGACACCCAGGCTAAGAAGGTTATCATGGCCCTTAGGCCTGCATTTATACCCAAAATGCCTAACAGCCCCTTGGGCTAATTTTTGGAGCCACCCAGGCTAACAAGCTTATCATGGCCCTTAGGCCTGCATTTATACCCAAAATGCCTAACAGCCCCTTGGGCTAATTTTTGGAGCCACCCAGGCTTACAAGCTTATCATGGACCTTAGGCCTGCATCTATACCCAAAATGCCTAACAGCCCCTTGGGCTAATTTTTGGAGACACCCAGCCTAAGAAGGTTATCATGGCCCTTAGGCCTGCATTTATACCCAAAATGCCTAACAGCCCCTTGGGCTAATTTTTGGAGACACCCAGCCTAAGAAGGTTATCATGGCCCTTAGGCCTGCATTTATACCCAAAATGCCTAACAGCCCCTTGGGCTAATTTTTGGAGCCAGCCAGGCTAACAAGCTTATCATGGCCCTTAGGCCTGCATTTATACCCAAAATGCCTAACAGCCCCTTGGGCTAATTTTTGGAGCCACCCAGGCTTACAAGCTTATCATGGCCCTTAGGCCTGCATTTATACCCAAAATGCCTAACAGCCCCTTGGGCTAATTTTTGGAGACACCCAGCCTAAGAAGGTTATCATGGCCCTTAGGCCTGCATTTATACCCAAAATGCCTAACAGCCCCTTGGGCTAATTTTTGGAGCCAGCCAGGCTAACAAGCTTATCATGGCCCTTAGGCCTGCATTTATACCCAAAATGCCTAACAGCCCCTTGGGCTAATTTTTGGAGCCACCCAGGCTTACAAGCTTATCATGGCCCTTAGGCCTGCATTTATACCCAAAATGCCTAACAGCAACTTGGGCTAATTTTTGGAGACACCCAGCCTAAGAAGGTTATCATGGCCCTTAGGCCTGCATTTATACCCAAAATGCCAAACAGCCCCTTGGGCTAATTTTTCGAGGCACCAAGCCTATGCCTGCATCGTGGGCATTGCATGTACTATGCTCCTAGTACAAGCAATTATATTGTATGGGCCAAGCACCCTGCTTTCTGAAAAAAATGTATATGAAGCCCCTTGAGCTAATTTTTTTAGGCAACAAGCCTATGCCTGCATCGTGGGCGTTGCTTGTACTATCATCCTGCTGGAGCCTGGTGAAGGGTCCCACTGTACGCTCTGTGGAAAAAGCGTAGACGCGATGTGTAGCAGGTACACGTCCCAGCCTCTCACATGTGTGTTCCTAGTCTTGTTGCCATAGCGAGGCATTAAGTAACCCCCCAAACACAGGCACTGTTTATTTGTCAGCAACATTTGTATGTGGAGTCATGATTTTACACTTAGTAACCAAGGTGACTTCATGCTCCATGCGGGCCGTAAAGTACTTGCTAATGATGCTCTCTCTCCCCTGTCCTCCACGCCAAATGTCTTGGGTAATCCTTGACTCCTCCCTCTCCTTCAAGCCCCACCTGTTGTTCCTAACCAAGTCCCTGTGACTCCAACTCAAAAATATTTCACGAATTCGCTCGTTACTCAACCCTGACACTGCTAAAACACTCATTAATGCCCTCATCATCTCCCGCCTTGACTACTGCAACCTCCTTCGCACAGGCCTCCCTGCCAACTCTCTTGCACCTCTCCAATCTATACTAAACTCTGCTGCCCGACTAATCCATCTGTCCTCACGCTACTCCCCTGTCTACCCCCTCAGCCAAGCCCTTCACTGGCTCCCCGCCCCACAGAGAGCTCACTTTAAAACACTGACCATGACATTCAAAGCCTTACACAACCTATCCCCACCATACATCTCCGACATGATCTCCCGATACCATCCCTCACGCAACCTGCGTTCATCCCAAGAACTTCTCCTACACTCCCCCCTCATCTCCTCTTCCCACAACCGCATACAGGATTTCTCCCAGGCATCCGCCATGCTCTGGAACTCCCTGCCCCACCTCATCATTCACTCGCCTACCCTGAGAACCTTCAAGAGACACCTAAAGACTCACCTCTTCCGACAGGCCTACCACCTGCCATGAGAACCCGCTACACGCCCCACGACCGACACCTTCCCCACCCTATTGTATCCCCACCCCTCGTAGAATGTGAGCCCACGCGTACAGGGTCCTCTCCTCTTGTACCTGTATGACCTTATTGTCTATGTTTATTGTACTTGTCCTTGTCTACCTTATCCTCATGTAAAGCGCCATGGAACCTATCGGCGCTATATAAATAAATAATAATTATAATAATGATGATGACTTTAAGCCCACCCACAAAACAACCTACACATCCATTCCATGAAAAAAGACAGACGCAAAGCTGTTTTTTAAAACTGTGTATTAAAACAAAATGGCAGCACTGGTTGGACGTTGTGACCATATGCAAGGACACACCCCCAACCAATAACACCCGCTTTTCAATTTGTGACTAGATTTCTATAAAGAACAACAATAAAATCAGAGCTATTGTTCAATTCTAATTTTTTTTTAAACAAATAAAAAGAAAAAAAAAAAAAATGGAGCCCTACAGGTCCTGGTAGGTGGGCTGATTGGGTGGGGTAGGCTGTACCTGCCCACCATCACCCTGGTCCTGTAAGAGGTCAAGGGCCCCATGGATGTCCTCCGCCAACCCTTGAGGGTGGATCCTCTGGGCAGGTGTGGGGAAAGCTGGTAGGTCCCTGTTAGGTGGCCAGTGACGCACAGGAGGTATAGGCCTCTGGGGTGGCACATGGCTGTCCCGGGGTGTGGGCCTGTCTTGGAGGTTGGAGTGTGACAGTTGCCACCCCTCCAAATACTGAAAAACCTCACCTGGGTGGTTTGGGCGGCGACTGGCTTCAAGCACAATATGTAATGCTGACCTTGCCCGCAGTAGCCTGTCAAATGGAATTACATCCAGGAATGGTATGAGACTGTGGGCAAAGACAGCATTACTTTGTGCACGATGTAGATGAGGTGACCCCGGGATCAGACCATGGCTGCTGATTTGAGGTGGGCATCCAGTTTCCTCCACTGCTGGATGTTGGTGGCGAGACAGTGGTTCTGGCCCTTCAACCTCCTCCTCTTGCGGCCGGACATGCCCCAAAGCTGGGGTTGGTGCTGGTGGCGGCGGTGGTGGTGGTGTTGGTGCTGGTGGCGGCGGCGGTGGTGGTGGTGGTGGTATTCCACCAGCTTGGCCTTGGTCCTCCACTTCTAATCTGGGTGCTTCAGGGGCCTCCCTCGCCTGTTCAGGCAGCTGTGGTGGTGGAGGGTTTGCACGGCGCCTGCGGTAGTGAGCATCTCTGTGGGTAAAGGCCAAAAAAATTTGGTGAATGCATTGCATTTGGAAACAAAACCATAGGTCAAACATTAAGTTACACGCTTTTTTGACTCTGTGTATCAGTGTATTCTGAATCAGATATTTTTTATTATTATTAAAGAATAACCAACTGTACATAACATAAAGGAATACGTCACTTTGTTTGCTAATTCCATAATAATACATAATTTTTCCCCCCCTTATTACCCCCCACCCCCCCATCCCATCTAATCTAGACGATCAATAACACCAATGGTTCACATGAAAAAAACGTCCCCCTGACTTCACTTTTAACTTGACATACTTAATTTACCAAACTTTTAGGTGATATCATCTATATAAACCAGGGAAGGGGTTCAAACGTATACAATATATATATATATAATATAAATATACCGTATATACTCGTGTATAAGCCGAGTTTTTCAGCCCAAAAATTGGGCTAAAAAGTCCCCCCCTCGGCTTATACACGGGTCATACGGTATGCTGTGGGGGGGGGGGCTGTGACCGGGGGCTGGAGGAGGCAGGAGGGGGCCGCGGTGACCGCAGGCGGTCACGTGGGGCCGCCTCATTAGTGCAATGAATATGCACGGCATCCCCCCGTCCATCAGCGGCGGGGGGATGCCGTGCATATTGCACTACACAGCCCCCCCTCCTTATTATGGTTCCCCCAGAGTAATAAACAGCCCCCCCTCCTTATCATGTCCCCCTCCAGGCTGCGGCAGCTGTCAAAATAACAAACACTTTATACATCACCTTCCGGCACAGCTCCTCTGCTCCTCCGCTCGCCGGCTTCTTCTTCCTTGTTGTGCCGGTGTCATGTGACCGGGTGCAGGAGATGACGTCATTTCCTGCGCGCGGTCACAGAATCCGGTACAACAAGGAAGAAGAAGCCGCGAGCGGAGGAGCTGAGGAGCTGCGCCGGAAGGTGATGTATAAAGTGTTTGTTATTTTGACAGCTGCCGCAGCCTGGGGGGGGACATGATAAGGAGGGGGGGGCTGTATACTACCACTGGGGCTGTATATACCTGTGGGGCTGCCGTATACTACACTGGGGCTGTATATACCTGTGGGGCTGCTGTATACTACCACTGGGGCTGTATATACCTCTGGGGCTGCTGTATACTACACTGGGGCTGTATATACCTCTGGGGCTGCTGTATACTACCACTGGGGCTGTATATACCTGTAGGGCTGCTGTATACTACCACTGGGGCTGTATATACCTCTGGGGCTGCTGTATACTACCACTGGGGCTGTATATACCTGTGGGGCTGCTGTATACTACCACTGGGGCTGTATATACCTCTGGGGCTGCAGTATACTACCACTGGGGCTGTATATACCTCTGGGGCTGCTGTATACTACACTGGGGCTGTATATACCTCTGGGGCTGCTGTATACTACCACTGGGGCTGTATATACCTGTGGGGCTGCTGTATACTACCACTGGGGCTGTATATACCTCTGGGGCTGCTGTATACTACACTGGGGCTGTATATACCTCTGGGGCTGCTGTATACTACCACTGGGGCTGTATATACCTCTGGGGCTGCTGTATACTACACTGGGGCTGTATATACCTCTGGGGCTGCTGTATACTACCACTGGGGCTGTATATACCTGTGGGGCTGCTGTATACTACCACTGGGGCTGTATATACCTCTGGGGCTGCTGTATACTACACTGGGGCTGTATATACCTCTGGGGCTGCTGTATACTACCACTGGGGCTGTATATACCTATGGGGCTGCTGTATACTACCACTGGGGCTGTTTATACTTCTGGGGCTGCTGTATACTCCCACTGGGGCTGTATATACCTCTGGGGCTGCTGTATACTACACTGGGGCTGTATATACCTCTGGGGCTGCTGTATACTACCACTGGGGCTGTATATACCTGTGGGGCTGCTGTATACTACCACTGGGGCTGTATATACCTCTGGGGCTGCTGTATACTACCACTGGGGCTGCTGTATATACCTTTGGGGCTGCTGTATACTACCTCTGGGGCTGCTGTATACTACCTCTGGGGATGCTGTATACTACCACTGGGGCTGCTGTATATACCTCTGGGGCTGCTGTATACTAACTACTGGAGCTGCTGCTGTATATACCACTGGGGTTGCTGCTGTATACTACCACTGGGGCTGCTGTATATACCTCTGGGGCTGCTGTATACCACACTGCTGGGGGCTGTATACCTGTGCTGGGGTCCACCCTCGGCTTATACACGAGTAAATAGGTTTTCCCAGGTTTTGGGGGCAAAAGTAGGGGGGTCGGCTTATACACGGGTCGGCTTATACACGAGTACATACGGTATAATATAATACAATATATATAATAATGACTATTCAGCCACTATCTCCATCCACTTCTTTCTCAACCCTCGTCCATGGCTCCCATATCTGTGTATTCTGTGTTTTCATTGTTGACCTTAAGATTGAATTGCAGCCAATAAATTAGGACATTTTGGCTCATGCCTCAACCAATAATCTATGTGTGGGTAGTGTTGGTCCTCGATTTTTTGACATTACATTTGAAATTTAATCATTTGTCTGCCCAATTACACTGTGCCCTGCCTTAGGCAGGACAGCTATTTTGGCACTTGAAGACATATTAATGGCCACAAGTATAGCATTTACTTTTTGTTGTAACTTTATGTGGACAAAGCTATAGCCTGACACTGTGAGACAAACACATTCTTCAGGGTTGTTTGCCATCAGATGGACAGTAAAAGACACAGTGTGGACGGCCTTGGTTTCAAAGCACATAACCCAGATCTATAGGGCAGGTGAGCAAGACAGTAAATGGAGTCCTGCAGCATAGGTGACACATGAGCATTCGGCGTTAGTGGCCTACACTCCTTGTTGCTGCCATGTATGCTAATCAGGAATGTCTTGGTAAATAAAACCCACAAAACATATGGCTTGGATTTTGAAACGACTGTAATGGACATAGAGTATGGGGTTGTTTTTGATCAGCAGGTCACACATCGTTGGTGCCAAACAAGGTGGTATGCACAGATGGACAGTTTTACAATTATTCCAACGGGGCCGAACACAAAGCCGGGAACAGCAAGGGCAAACTTCTTGTTTCCTAAAGGACCTTGGACATAAAAGCCTGTTGCACTGAAAATATGGCCCCCTTAAGTTTGATTTTATACAGCATTAATACACTATGTTTTTCGGAGGAATCTTAATGTGGCCATCAGTTAACAACAAAACAATTAAATTCACATGTGGGCCCTAATATCTACACCATCACCTTGCAGCCCCAAATATACCCATGGGCAAACTCACCCACATGTATTTGTAGTGATACAGAGTATGTCCTCAAATGTGTGTGACTGTGTCAACAATCTGGGATGGTGTACAAACAGTTTAGTGCAAATGGGGTATATCCTTACAACGTTATTTAGCCTAAAAAAACACCCACAATTAAACGTGTAGGGATGTATGTGGCCCTTATGCAAGTGGAGGGAGGCCATTAGGAACACATACAAATGATGCTTACGACAGGCAAACCAGACAAGGCCACATACCTTAGAGGCCATTGCAGGGAAGAACATGGCTTTGTTCCACAAACATGCCAACAATAATAGCTAATTGTGAGGTCACGGAACATTGTGTCTGCCCACCTTGCAGAACATTGCTTATTTGTCCCAACGTCACAATGTGGCTATAAATGTGTATGTCCTGGATCATTGCCAAAGGTAATAGAAATCTGTTGCACCATGGCAGAAACAAACCCCAGTGTGGGTATGTAAACCAGCACACTCATTATAGAGCTTCATACGTACACTGTGTGCCCTCGTGGACAGGGTCCTCTCCTCTTGTACCTGTACGACCTGATTGTCTTCATTTACTGTTTTTTGTAGTTAACCATTATCCTCATGTAAAGTGCCATGGAACCTAATGGCGCTATATAAATAAATAATAATAATAGTACACAACAGTGCTGCAGACACATACCTTGGCATACGGACCACCGGTTCAAGGAAGGACAGCCGGTCGTAGTGCTTATAGATCAGCCCTGGAGCTGCTCCCGGTTCCCTCTCTGAGATCTGGCGATGTTGTTTTCGATGTTGATCGCGGCAGCTCCTCCAACGTTTTTGAAGATGGTCAACTGTGAAATGATTTCAAACCGGGTTTAGACATGTGTAATATTTGAAACACCAAAAGTATGTGTACAAATCAACAATAAACATTTTATTCATGTTGTGTGTGTAATGTGTATACAAGGCACAGTGACACGACAGTGTGGAACATCATCAACAGCATTACGGACATTGAGCTTACATGGACACTATCACAAATGAGGCAGGACACATGTCAACGCATAGAGAATGTAATAGTGCGGGCACCAGACTCTGCTCATTAGTGGTATTAATATACACCCAACCCCCTGGCCGTAAGAGCCAGGAGCACCAGCCCTTAAACTAAGTGTACTGTTGTGACCCCATCCAAATAAAGGCAACTATGCGACGGCGCATGATAACACATTGAGGGTCCTTTATACCCACTGCTGGGGGCCCTGTATACCCACTGGGGCCCTGTATACCCACTGCTGGGGGCCCTGTATACCCACTGCTGGGGGGGCTGTACACCCACTGAGGGCCCTGTATACAGGGACTGACTGGCACCCTACAGTTTGGGTGGCAGCCCTCCCTCACCGGCCCGACACAGGTGAGGACGGGGGGTGGGGGTGGGGTGATGACTGGCGGCCGCCTCACAGTCACCGCAGCTCCCGCAGTCTCCTAGGGCTCGCTCCCAGCCGCAGCCTCGCGCTCCTCACAGCCGCTCGCTCCCAGTCGCAGCCGCACGCCACTCACAGACGCTCACTCCCGGCCGCAGCCGCGCGCTGATGACGTCATCATGCGGCCAGGAGCTTCCGGTTCCGGCTGCTGCTTCAGGGTCATGCGGCTGCTTCATGCTCCTGCAGCCGCATGACCCGTGCGGGCGGCAGCCCTTTTCATGGTCCAGGCGGCCCAAAATAGGGGAAAATACGCCGGCCTGGGGGGCAATTGCCCCCCAGGCACCTGGGCCAGTCCACCCCTGCCTGTATACCATAATATGGGGGCATGTATACCCATCTGGGGGCCTGTATACTCTGCAGGGGGAGCTGTATACTCTGCTGGGGGGCTGTCTACCAGTGATAGCCGCTGTATACCAGGATGGCGGTCAATATGTTTTCACAGTTTTTGGGGGCAAAAATAGGGGGGTCGGCTTATACACGGGTCGGCTTATACACGAGTATATATACAGTAAATGCAATATATAACGGGTGAACTCATTTAACTTACTCATATTGCTCTGTTCATCATGGCCACTCAGATGGAACGCAGGGAACATCACTTGGGCGATCTCTCTCCAGGCAGTAGTCCTCATGATGTTATCCCCATAGGCAGGGTCTGTTGGGAGCCAGAGCAGTGGCCGAGCCTCCACCAGAGGAATCAAACGCAGCGTGTTCACAGTGACACGGCCGGCCATGATTGCTCTGTGGAATGGATTGCTCTGTGTGTGCGTCTGTCAGCGCGACTCGTTTCCTCTTTGCTTAAAGCATGGTGTGTGCAGGAGAATCGCTTCCCCCCTCGCATCATCGGCTCCAAATAAGAGAAAAACCTGCGAGTTTGGACTCGCACACTTTCAGAGACACATCAGCGATTTGTAAATCGCATTATTCGCTATTACTCGGTTCCCTATTCATTAACATTGGACTCGCTAGACTCGCAACGAGTAGCGAGTCCTGGACTCGGACTCGTGCGGGTCTAGCGATTCCGAGTAATTTAGGACTCGCTCATCCCTACCCACAGCTGTCTGTGCCTCCCAGCATCCCCAGGTCTGTGTATGTCCCCCCAGGGCTGTGTGCCCCTTCTGTGATGTACATGCCCTAGCCCCTGCTGTGATCTATATGCCCCTAGCTCCTCCTGTGATGTATATGTCACTCCCACTTCTGTGATGCATATGCCCCAGCCCCTGCTGTGATGCATATGCCCCAGC
The DNA here is from genome assembly GCA_033576535.1 of Allobates femoralis. NCBI lineage: Eukaryota > Metazoa > Chordata > Amphibia > Anura > Aromobatidae > Allobates > Allobates femoralis. Next base: position 223,577,109 of record JARQOC010000003.1, read on the forward strand.
CCCTCCAGTGATGTGTATGTCGAAGCCCCTCCTGTGATACATATGTCACCAGGATCTCTTATAATGTATATGCCCCCAGCATTGCCTGTGAGGTATATGCCCCCAGCATCTCCTGTGATGTATATGCTGCAGCCCCTGCTGTGATGTATATGCCCCAGCCACTCCAGTGATATCTATGTCTCAGCCCCTCCTATGATGCATATATCACCAAGATCTCCTGTAATGTATATCTCCTGTGATGTATATGCCCCCAGCATCCCCTGTCAGGTATATGCCTCCAGCCTCTCCTGTGATGTATGTGCCCCAGTCTCTCTTGTATGTGTATGCCCCTAGCGACTTCTGTGATATATATGCCCTCAGCCTCTACTGCAGTGTATATACCCCAGCCCCTCCTGTGATGTATATGTCCCTGGCTCCTCCTGTGATGTATATGCCGCTGCCCCTTCTGTCATGTATATGCCCCAGCCCCTCCAGTGATTTCTATGTCAACAGGATCCCCTGTAATGTATATACCCCCAGCATCTCTTATTATATGTATGCCCCCAGCCTCTCCTGTTATGTATATGCCCCCAGCATCTCCTGTGATGTATATGCCCCAGCCCCTCCTGTGATGTATATACAGCAGACACAGCACCTCCTGTGATATGTATGCCACAGTGTCTCCTATGTGATGTATATGATTTACAAAAATTATTATCCCAAAGAGTTTACTGCGCTCCAGGCCCACACAACCAGGAAAAGCAGTTCTGGCAAGCAACAAAATCAATATATTCTAACATTACAGCTGCACCGAAGAGAAGCAGCTCCAGCCACCACAGTAGGGTGAGTTATTTAATTCTATGACCAAACAAAGCAGTGGAATTTTCAAGTTGATATACAGTTGTGGCCAAAAGTATTTACACCCCTGCAATTCTGTCAGATAATACTCAGTTTCTTCCTGAAAATGATTGCAATCACAAATTCTTTGGTATTATTATCTTCATTTAATTTGTCTTCAATGAAAAAACACAAAAGAGAATGAAGCAACAAGCAAAACATTGATCATTTCACACAAAACTCCAAAAATGGGCCAGACAAAAGTATTGGCACCCTCAGCCTAATACTTGGTTGCACAACCTTTAGTCAAAATAACTGCGATCAACCGCTTCCGGTAACCATCAATGAGTTTCTGACAATGCTCTGCTGGAATTTTAGACCATTCTTCTTTGGCAAACTGCTCCAGGTCCCTGATATTTGAAGGGTGCCTTCTCCAAACTGCCATTTTTAGATCTCTCCACAGGTGTTCTATGGGATTCAGGTCTGGACTCATTGCTGGCCACCTTAGAAGTCTCCAGTGCTTTCTCTCAAACCATTTTCTAGTGCTTTTTCAAGTGTGCTTTGGGTCATTGTCCTGCTGGAAGACCCATGACCTCTGAGGGAGACCCAGCTTTCTCACACTGGGCCCTACATTATGCTGCAAAATTTGTTGGTAGTTTTCAGACTTCATAATGCCATGCACACGGTCAAGCAGTCCAGTGCCAGAGGCAGCAAAGCAACCCCAAAACATCAGGGAACCTCCGCCATGTTTGACTGTAGGGACCGTGTTCTTTTCTTTGAATGCCTCTGACTCACCGTTGCCGGGTTCTCAGGTCTCAGGCGTTGCTTCCCTCGTCACGGTTCCACGCCTGAGGCTGTGAGGCCCGGTGGTCAGATCAAAATGGGATGAACGGATGGGGGTCCCGGGGCCAGGAGCTGCACTCACTGGAATACGGCAGCTCAGCTGTTGCTGTGAATTCAGAGTTAATAGGAGGACTGAAGAAAAGCACGGACACCAGGTTCCTCTGTAACGGGTCTTTACTGTAACTGTTAGGGTGGTACAGGTTATACAGTCTTAGGTAACGAACCGGGTGGTCCCAGCGATGACTGGTGTTAGTTCAGAGCTCCGCGGTGTTCCTCCTTTATCTAACCTTTATATATTGGTGGCCGGTGTCGCCTTAGTATACCAGTTCAGGGTGCTAGGGAGACTTCTGATCTGGTCCTTAAGTGAATTAAGCTGTAAGGTCCTGTTTCCCAGTGGCGGGCCCCTGCTGGCAAGACAACTTGGTTGCGGCTGTAGTGAGGGGCTCCTAAGAGCGATTCCTTCACTCTGGTTTGCGGAGCAGCGATGGACGTGTGCTCGCCTTGGAACCGGTGATCCGGTGGTTTTGGGCACGGGTATGTTTGAGCCCGTTTGGTAGCTGCCCGTGTCCCGGTCTGGGTTACCGCTTAATGGTGCCAGCCGGTAAGTGGTTTTCAGGGCTGTGCAGAGCCCCGATGCTCCTTCTCCTCCGTTACTCCAACCTCTCCTCCTAAGTTACCAACTTCCCCCACACACACTACTCCTTTACTCCTCCCACCAGGACCTGATTGGCCCTCTCACTCTAGTGTGTTGTGCGGTGTATGGAGCTCTGAGTTTAACTATGTCATCACCGAGACGGAAGATATTACATCTTCTGTCAGGGATGCAATACCTTCCTGTGACGCACTCGTTGTGGGACGCCACACCTCTTTTTTTCTCCTGTAAACTCTATGTTGATGCCTTTGCCCTAAAAGCTCTACTTTTGTCTCATCTGACCAAAGAACATTCTTCCAAAACATTTTAGGCTTTCTCAGGTAAGTTTTGGCAAACTCCAGCCTGGCTTTTTTATGTCTCAGGGTAAGAAGTGGGGTCTACCTGGGTATCCTACCATACAGTCCCTTTTCATTCAGACGACGACGGATAGTACGGGTTGACACTGTTGTATCCTCGGACTGCAGGGCAGCTTGAGCTTGTTTGGATGTTAGTCGAGGTTCTTTATCCACCATCCGCACAATCTTGCATTGAAATCTCTCGTCAATTTTTCTTTTCCGTCCACATCTAGGGAGGTTAGCCACAGTGCCATGGGCTTTAAACTTCTTGATGACACTGCGCCCTGTAGACACAGGAACATTCAGGTCTTTGAAGATGGACTTGTAACCTTGAGATTGCTCATGCTTCATCACAATTTGATTTCTCAAGTCCTCTGACAGTTCTTTGGTCTTCTTTCTTTTCTCCATGCTCAATGTGGTACACACAAGGACACAGGACAGAGGTTGAGTCAACTTTAATCCATGTCAACTGGCTGCAAGTGTGATTTAGTTATTGCCAACACCTGTTAGGTGCCACAGGTAAGTTACAGGTGCTGTTAATTACACAAATTAGAGAAGCATCACATGATTTTTCTAACAGTGCCAATACTTTTGTCCACCCCCTTTTTTATGTTTGGTGTGGAATTATATCCAATTTGGCTTTAGGACAATTCTTTTTGTGTTTTTTAATTGAAGACAAATTAAATGAAGATAATAATAATAAAGAATTTGAGATTGCAATCATTTTCAGGAAGAAACTGAGTATTATCTGACAGAGCTGCAGGGGTGTCAATACTTTTGGCCACAACTGTATTTGTGTGGTCTCGAATGATGGTAGAAAATTCCAAATGGCTCCGGCAGAAAAGAGGTTCCCCACCCCTGTTCTAGAGGCATACCATAGGTAAAATAAAGCTGCGTTTACACACAACGTATTTTTTGCATTTACGCAACGCTATTAAGCGCAGCGCTTTTTAGCACTGCATAAATGCTGTGAACACAGCTCTGTTCACATGTTCCGTCTTTTTGCGGATGTGCTTGGCGCTGCAAATCGCATCTGTAAAAAAAATGTACAAGTGAATTGTTTGCGTTTTTTTCAGCGCGCTTTTTACTTACCTAGCCACGCTCCCATGGTGATCAGTCCTCACTCCGGCACTGTAGGACCTGGTGCAGGACCTTAAACAGCACCATGTGACCGGGCGACATCACATGGTGCTTCCGGGTCCTAGAGCCCGCCGCTTGTTGGGGGCCGCTGGGGACTCAGAAGACACCGGCGGTCACTGAGGGAGCGCAGCGAGGTAAGTATAAAGCGCAGCCCGTTCACATATAGAACGCTGTGTTCTGTGAGGATGTGCTCTTGGTGCAGTTTTGAACCAAAATCGCATCCTCACAAATACGCTGTGTGTGAATGCAGTCTAATACTCTAGCAACTGATGAATGAACAATAAAGCCAAACCATAATTTTAATCAATGACATTACCACCATTCACAAGCATAATAAATGCCAACATCTTCATGCAAAACAATAACCCGATCATGTTTTCTGGAATACCATATTTCTAAAGCATTAGTCAACTTCACAAAGCCTAAAGAGATTTAGACTACACTTGGAAAATGATAATTTATATAAAAAGTTTAATATTTATCAAATGCATCAATCATTAAAATAAATTCATTGTTCATAACATTTGATGTTGAATAACACACAGAATAGGGTAAAAAGTACAGCACCAATCATATGGTGGTAAAACTAACAGAACTCAATACTAGACACATTACACATGTCATAAATAAGTGAAAGAAATAAATGAATAAAATAGTTTTTGTATAAAAATGTTAACATACATGGTAAAAATTATCAGGACAAATCTCAGAATAGCAAGAGGAATTTGCTTCCAAAATAAGTGCATAGTGCAAAAAGTCATTAGTAAAAAAACTCATGTATGGATGTGCTAAATTCAAACTGCTCTGTAGTGGTAAATATGCACTTTTCTGATTCTTAATCTTTATAACAGCTCTACTTTTATCTACCGTTGTAGTATTATTTTCATTATTATGTCTTTTATTTTATTTTTATTATTTTTATTATTTTTAATAAATCTCAAATTCTATTTAGCACACCCATACATGAGTTTTTCACTGTTCACTTTTATGCACTATTTTGGAAGCAAATTCCTCTTGCCATTCTGAGATTTGTTCTGATAATTTTTACTGTTTGAATTTTTATATAAAAACTATTTTATTCACTTACAGTCATATGAAAAAGCTTGGGCACCCCTCTTAATCTTACTCTTTTTTTTTTGTTTAAAATAGTTTTTTTTCAACAGCTATTTCAGTGTGATATATGTAATAACTGATGGACACAGTAATATTTCAGGTTTGAAATTAGGTTTATTGTACTAACCAAAAATGTGAAATATGCATTATTTCAAAATTTGACAGGTGCCAAAGTATGGGCATCCTTCTGATTTTCATAATTTGAATACTCCTAACTACTTTTTACTGACTTACTGAAGCACTAAATTGGTTTGGTAACCTCATTGAGCTTTGTACTTCATAGCCCGGTGTATCCAATCATGAGAAAAGCTATTTCAGGTGTCCACTTGCAAGTTGTTCTCCTAGTTGCATCTTCTCTGAGGAGTGGCATCATGGGCTCCTCAAAACAGCCCTCAAATGATCTGAAAAAAAAGATTGTTCAACATAGTTGTTCAGGGGAAGGATACAAAAAGTTGTCTCAGAGATTTAACCTGTCAGTTTCCACTGTGAGGAACATAGTAAGGAAATGGAAGACCACAGGGACAGTTCTTGTAAAGGCCAGAAGTGGCAGGCCAACAAAAATATCAGAAAGGCAGAGAAGAAGAATGGTGAGAACAGTCAAGAACAATCCACAGACCACCTCCAAAGACCTGCAGCATCATCTTGCTGCAGATGGTGTCACTGTGCATCGGTCAACAATACAGCGCACACTGCACAAGGAGAAGCTGTATGGGAGAGTGATGCGAAAGAAGCCGTTTCTGCATGCACGCCACAAACAGAGTCACCTGAGGTATGCAAAAGCACATTTGGACAAGCCAGTTTCATTTTGGAAGAAGGTCCTGTGGACTGATGAAACAAAGATTGAGTTGTTTGGTCATACAACAAGGCGTTATGCATGGCGCCACAAAAACACAGCATTCCAAAAAAAACACTTGCTACCCAGTGTCAAATTTGGGGGAGGGTCCATCATGCTTTGGGGCTGTGTGGCCAATAACGGCATCGGGAATCTTGTTGAAGTTGAGGGTCGCATGGATTTCACTCAGTATCAGCAGATTCTTGAGAATAATGTTCAAGAATCAGTGTCAAAGTTGAAGTTACGTCGGGGATGGATCTTTCAGCAAGACAATAATACAAAACATCGCTCCAAATCTACTCAGGCATTCATGCAGAGGAACCATTACAATGTTCTGGAATGGCCATCCCAGTCCCCAGACCTGAATATCATTGAACATCTGTGGGATGTTTTGAAGCGGGCTGTCCATGCTCAGCGACCATCAAACTTAACTGAACTGGAATTGTTTTGTAAAGAGGAATGGTCAAAAATACCTTCATCCAGGATCCAGGAACTCATTAACAGCTACAGTTAGCAACTAGAGGCTGTTATTTTTGCAAAAGGTGGATCTACTAAATATTAATGTCACTTTTCTGTTGAGGTTCCCATACTTTTGCACCTGTCAATTTTTGAAATAATGCATATTTCACATTTTCGTTTATTACAATAAACCTCATTTCAATCCTGAAATATTACTGTGTCCATCAGTTTTTACATACCGTATATACTCGTGTATAAGCCGAGTTTTTCAGCCCAAAAATTAGGCTGAAAAGTCCCCCCCTCGGCTTATACACGGGTCAATACGGTAGGGGCTGAAAATAAGACAGGGGGGGGGCGCTGCGCAAAATAGGTCCGGCCTGGTGGGGGGCGCTGCGCAATATATACTACCTTGTCCGGTGGTGTCCTCGCTCCTCTCCTGGTCTGCGGTGCGGCGTCCCGGTCCTGTCCCATGCTGTTCGGTGCGGTGCCCGTCGACTTCCTGCTTCTTCCTGTAATCTCCGCCCAGGTCAGGCCCTGCACCAATGAGAGCGCAGGACCCGTGCCGTCAATCACCGCCCAGACGCGGCCAGAGGACGTTGGGGCCTCTGATTGGCCCAATGTCATCAAGGCACCGCGGCACGGCACGGGTCCTGCGCTCTCATTGGTGCAGGGCCTGACCTGGACGGAGATTACAGGAAGAAGCAGGAAGTCGACGGGCACCGCACCGAGCAGCATGGAACTGGATCGGGACGCCGCACCGCAGACCAGGAGAGGAGCGAGGACACCACCGGACGGCCAGAGGAGCAGGGCATGACAGTGGGGACAGCACCGGACAAGGTAAGAAGCGGTGCATATGTGTGTATGTATGTGTGTGTATATATGTGTATATGTGTGTGTGTATGTATGTGTGTGTATGTGTGTGTGGATGTGTGTGAATGGGGCTGGGGCTGCTGTATATACCACTGGGAGGCTGCTGTATATACCACTGGGAGGCTGCTGTATATACCACTAGGAGGCTGCTGTAAATACCACTGGGAGGCAGCTGTATATACCACTAGGAGGCTGCTGTATATACCACTAGGAGGCTGCTGTATATGCCACTAGGAGGCTGCTGTATATACCACTGGGGAGGCTGCTGTATACTACCACTGGGGAGGCTGCTTTATACTACCACTGGGGAGGCCTGTATACCCCTGGGGGGCCTGTATACCACACTGCTGGGGGCTGTATACCTGTGCTGGGGTCCACCCCCGGCTTATACACGAGTCAATAGATTTTCCCAGGTTTTGGGGGCAAAAGTAGGGGGGTCGGCTTATACACGGGTCGGCTTATACACGAGTATATACGCTATATCACACTGAAATAGCTGTTGCAAAAAAACAATTTTTAACAAAAAAAAAAAAGAGTAAGATTAAGAGGGGTGCCCAAACTTTTTCATATGACTGTATTTATCTAACTTATTTATAACATGTTACGTTTCTAGTATTGAGTTATGTTAGTATTACCACTATATGATTGGTGCTGTACTATTTTTACCCTAATCTGTGTATTATTCAACATCATATGTTATGAACTATGAATTTATTTTAATGATTGATATATGTGACAACATCTGCAAGGAGTTTGTATGTTCTCCCTGTGTTTGCATGGGTTTCCTCCGGGCACTCCGGTTTCCTCCGACATTGCAAAGACATACTGATAGGATGTTTAGCTTGTGAGCCTCAATAGGGACAGCATTACTGATGTATGTAAAGTGGGAATTAATAGCGCTGTATAAATGAATTAATATTATATACATGATCTTTTTCCAAATGTAGTCTAATTCTTTAGATTTTGTGTTCTTGCTAGATAGTGCAGACTACATTGGCATATATTTACATTTTATGCAATCCCTGTTGGCTTTGTGGTCCTCTGGAAACCATATACATATGTTTTATTACTCAAAGTCTCCAAAATTAAGCTCCACAAATGTATGGGACAAAGGACTTCCTCCTCATCGGGTGTGAGAGCTAACCCACCAAACCTGCTTAGCTGCCAACATGACATAATATTGTTGACACCTCTGACATGCCTAGCCTAGCCTTGATCTGATTGCTACATTTTAAACCAGAAAAAGGTGTTTTAGTAACTTCACTATCAACTACCCCTTGATTGTCAGTAAACCGTAATCCGTATTACATTAGAAATTACCAGAGGAAATCATTTCAGCAACATTTTTGGTAACGCCATTGGAGATCAAAACTTTGTCCTATAACAAGGCATACCACTGACTATTTCAGTAGGCCCCAACACTTAACTAGGGACCCTAGTTACCCGCTGTGTACCTTAGATACCAGCCGGTGAGCGGAGAAGGCTGGTAACTAAGGTATACATCGGGTATCTAGGCAGCGCGCGCTGCCAAGTTACCCGCAGTTTACCCTGGATACCAGCTCCCAGCACTTACTGAGAGGCGCTGGGAGCTGGCTGATCGCGTCTCCCGGTGTCACACGCAGTGATGCTGCGTGTACACCAGGTGACCATCGCCAGGTTTTCGGTTCGGTCCGAAAACCTGGCGATGATCAACCAGCGATTTATCGCTGCAACATCACGCGCAGCAGCAATATTGACAGCGATATTGACGCGTGTGACTCTAGTTTAAATGCTTTGCTACCTCATTAGAATTGTCTTCCCCAGCATTGTAGACCTCCTTCCACTCAGGTGCAACTATTTTTTCAGAATATACACTGTGCCCCAATAAAAAGTTAACACAGTGCTCAAGGTACCCAAAACATTCTGTTCTCCACAGAGGTGTAGATAGAATTTCGGCTCATGAGGGGATCAAAACTCTGACCATACCACTAAACAGGAAGACCTACTTACAACTATAGTGACACACCTTAATTGTGTGTATATAGCAAGGGTAGGGAACCTTTTTCCGGCTTGGGACCATTTGGACATTTTTAAAGTGAGAATCCGCTGCAACACTACACACTGTAAGTATATGTAATAGCATAAAGGCTACAATGAGTGGCAGGGCTCTGTGCACAGCTAATACAGATATGTGAAAAAAGACATGGCAGAAACTGCTTGAGACTATAAAGAAATTAGAGGAAACTTAGCTTTTAGCAGCGGATGCTGCGAAAGTGCCCGATAACCACATCAAGGTGTTTCTAATCTTAGCGGGTCCTAACCGTGTGCCTCTCTAGCAGTATAATGCTGCATGTGTGGGTTTTTATGCCTCTGTATGCAAATAAAACCGGCAGAGATGGGTTGTCCTGGTCCTAACTATAATAAGATGGCCACCAAACATGGCTACAGAGCGGGGGAAGGGAGCAGAGGCAAAAATAGTCATACTAATAATTTAGAAATAACTGGCATCACCTTGTGTGTAGGTGCTAGCAAGAAAAAATCATGAACATTAAAGTGAGAATCCGCTGCAACACTACACACTAAGTATATTTATAGCATAATGGCTACAATGAGTGGCAGGGCTCTATGCACAGCTAATACATATATGTGAAAAAAGACATGGCAGAAACTGCTTGAGACTAAAGAAACTAGAGAAAAATTAGCTTCAGCAGTGGCCGCTGCGAAAGTACCTGATAACCGCGTCGAGGTGTTTCTCATCTTATCGGGACCTAACTGTGTGCCTCTCTAGCAGTGTAATGCTGCATGTGTGGGTTTTTATGCCTCTGTATGCAAATAAAACCGGCATTGAGGGGTTGTCCTGGACCTGGCTACAATAAGATGGCCATCTAACATGGCTACACTGTGGGGGAAGGGAGCACAGTCAAAAATAGTCATATTAATACTTAAGAAATGACTGGTATCACATTGTGTGTAAGTGCTAGCAAGACGAAATCATGAACATTAAAGTGTAGGGGTTGCAATCGCACCCAGGACCCTGGGGGGCCCCAAAAGACCTTTTGACCTATAGAAAAAGACTCATGCTATTAAAGATTTTCAGTATTTAGGGGCCCTGTTGGAGCTTTCGGGTCAGGGCTCATGAGCTTCAAGTTACACCACTGTGTATATAAATCTTATAGGGGATGCTGGGACTGGTATATATACATCACATAGCGGCGCTGGGACTGCTGTATATACATCACATAGGGGACGCTGGGACTGCTGTATATACATCACAGGAGACGCTTGAACTGCTGGATATATATCACTGGAGACATGAGTTCTACAGTATATGCATCACAGAAGATGCTAGGGGCATATACATCACTAAAGAAGCTGGGGCATATACTTCCCAGGAAGAACTGGGGGGGCATAGACATCACAGGAGATGCTGGGGTTTATACATCACTGGGAAGGCTGGGAGGCATAGACATCACTGAGGGATTTAAACATCACTTGAGTGCACAGACATCAGTGGGAGGTATATACATCACTGGGGGCTATATATATATATTACTGGAAGGGGCACATACAGAACTTAGGGTATATCCATACCTGGGGGCAGTCATTAGACACATTAGGGCACATGCCTAGGGTACCAGGTTGCAGGGGGCGGTGCCAGGAACAGGATGTGAAAAACTTTTTTTTTTTTTTTAACTGTTCTCTCCCCTCTTCCAGACTTTATAGGAAAACCAGAGTCTTTTCGTGGGGAGGGGGTGTCATAGTGGCGGAGGCAACAGTGACCCGCTAATAATTTCCCAAGTGTCTGATGCGCCCCGGGTACATCCAGGTTTGGGCAGCTCCAAGTGGCAGCTCCCTGACCTGGCATGTGGCTGTGTGCACACGCTCCTGACATCACTGCAGCGGGGTAAATTTACCTCTTTGCTGCCAGCATCAGTGCAGTGTGCAGCGTATTACAGAGGAGGAGAGATGCCGCCATAGCTGGGAACAGGTAGGCGCAGGGGCTCACCTACCATCAGGCAGCATTCCCTGCTGATAGACAGAGGGACGGCATCCGTGGGGGTGCCTGGTGGTAGCGCGACCCCCCAAAGATGCCGCTCCTGCTAATGTCCCAGTTGCTGCTGCAGCCAATTTCTCCGGGGTCTCACCCGCTCTCTGAGTCTCTGCAGCTCAGCACGGCAGGGAGCGAAGACGTCATAACAGAGCGCTCCACCATGCAGAGCAGTGCAGAGACTTAAGGCCACTTCACACACACAGATATCTGAGTCCAATATCTGAACAGATCTCTGGTTGCAGTGAAATCATGGATATATTGCTCCATGTTGTACACAGCCACAAAATGGAACAATGTATCCATGATTTCACTGCAACCAGAGATCTGTTCAGATATTGGACTCAGATATCTGTGTGTGTGAAGTGGCCTTTAGAGAAACCGGGAGAACACACTGAGAAGACCGAAGCAGCCAGAGAGGACTGAGAAGAGAGGTGAGTATGTATTTTTTTTTATTTTTTATTTAAAAGAGTGAGTACAGTGGAGGCATACGGTTGAGCACTATGTGATGGGCATAAATAATATAGGACTTTGGTGGTGTATCATACTATGGCATATGGAGGAGTTTGGGGGTGTATTATACTATATAGAGGAGTTTGTGGGTGTATTATACTATATGGAGAAGTTTGGTGTATCATACTATGGCATATGGAGGAGTTTGGTGGTGCATTATACTATATGGAGTACTATGAGGGTGTATTGTACTATATGGCAGATTTTGAGGGTGCAATATACTATAAGAAGGACTGTGGGGGTGCGTTATACTATATGGAGGATTGTGGGGGTGCAATATACTATATGGAGGACAGTGGGTGTGCATTATTCTTTAGGGAGGAGTTTGGGGTGCATTATACTATATAGAGGAGTTTGGGGGGTGTTACACTATATGGCAGAATTTGAGCATGCACTATACTATACGGAGGACTTTGGGGGTGCATTTTTCTATATGGAGGACTGTGGGGTGCATTATACTATATGGAGGACTATGGGGTGTATTATTCTATATGGAGGCCTGTGGGAATGCATTATTCTATATGGAGGACTGTGGGGCTCATTATACTATATGGAGGACTGTGGGGGTGCAATATGCTATATGGAGGACGATGGGGGTGCATTATTCTATATGGAGGACTGTGTGGGTGCATAATATATGGAGGAATGTGGGGGTGCAATATACTATGTGGAAGACTATTGGGGGTGCATTTTACTATATGGAGCAAATTATACTATATACAAGCCATTATAATATTTGAAGGGCTCTGTGGGGAGCATGATAATACTTGGAGGGCTCTGAGGGAGCCTTTATACTTTATGAAGGGCTATTTAAGGGCTGTGTTGGGGGCCATTATACTGTATGTAAGTCCATAATACTACATGGAGGGCTGGGCAGGAGTCATAGTTGGGGATCATACTGCGCCAGAATATTTGATGGGTGTACAGTAGGGTCATCATACTGTGCATGTGGAGGGTACTGTGGAGGAATTCACTGGGGGAATCATACAATGTTTGTGGGTCACTTTTGTTGGCCCATACTTTATGGGGGCAATGAAAGGGGAATCTAGGGGCTTCAATAGGAGGAAAATTACTTTGTAAGGGCTGACAAGTTGTGAGAGATGTACCTATGTGACCCAGCCAGATATTATTTTTTTTTTTTTAGGGAGGGGGGCCCAGTTGGCCCTTCTGCTATGGGGCCCCCATGATTTCTATGTACGTCCTTGGTGCAGGATGCATTGTCTCTCTGCTGCAGGACTGATTGTCCATAACTTACACACCATGTCCACTCCCGCCCCCTCGGTACATACAGGCATCTGACCTTATTTCTCCCGAGCTGCGGTTGGTCGGTGGTGCTCGTCCCCCTTCTCATTCTCATATACTATGCTCAACTCAGTGGGAAGGCCCCTGCTATTAGCTCCGGATAGCATCATGTGCGGCGCTTGTTATTGGCTAAGTAATTTGGGAGAAGGCGGCGTGGTCTGTTGGAGAAGACGCGCATTTTACCAGCTTAGCGCAGTGACTGCTTGTTGATGTTTAGACATCAGGTCGTTGAATGTGGTGTGTGGACAGTGCAGTTGGCTGTACATGTCTGACTATTTAGTGCCAGGCAACGGCCACATTGCAGCTGCCCAGAATTTTGTAGGCGTGCGTCAGAGGTCATAGGTTGGCAATCAGTGCCACCTCCTGTACTATAAGGATGCAGGACTGTGTCTGTCTACAATACCACCGCTATTCCAGCCATCATTCTGTGTCTGTATCCTTGTACCATCAAATGAATAGCAGGACTGTGTACCGCTAAGACAATGTGTATATGGCAAGATGACTTAGCAAATACTGCTTTAGATTATAAAGAAAATTGTGAGACTTAGCTTAAGCACTGGCCACTCCTTTTGAGCCCAGTAACTGCGACAAGGTGCTCTCACCTTACCGGGTCCTAACACTATGTCACCACATGCGGTATACAATTGCTTGTGTAGGTTTATATGCCTCTGAATGCAATTAAAACCTGTTGGAATGGTATGTCTGTGTGCCTGGGCTACAGCAAGGTGGAGGAATGGGTGAAGCTACAGGGCAGGGGAAGGGACCACAGTCAAAAAATAGTCATTCTACATATTAAATAATGACTGGCATCACCTACATGTAAAGCTGCAAGAAAGAAAATACACTATAATAAGAAAACAGTACTGGAGGGGCACATACAGTTCTGGAGGGAGATACAACACTATTGGCACATAGTACTGGGGGCACATAGATCACTAGGGTCACATAGTTGGGAGGCACAGAGATCACTGGGTGGGTTGGGCACATAGCTTGGCGGCACAGACAGCCCTGTGGATGTTCTGCAGCTGCTCCTCTTCTGTATTACAAGACTGCATGCTAACCCCACCCACAAAGTGTGTCCTCATGCCAGCGTGAAGATGCATCCTCCAGTGTATGCATTGCAGCGTTCAGCAGGGAATGGTGCATGTGGGGTTTAAAGGACTAGCAGCCAACAAGACATGGCTGCCGCCTGAGCACTGTGGGCCTTGGGAATTTGCCCCAGGGCCGGAGGTTCCTCATCCATGGTAAAGAGGAAACTCAGGAAACAACCACGTTGTTACTGAAAATATATCACCATACAAAAATCAACACTGATATTACCGCCATATACACTCACAGCCGCAGCTGCTCTACTGTTTCAGGTCTACATCTTTCTCTGTGCCATGGCCTACACACTCTGCCCAGGTCTTCTGCTATGGCCCTTAGGGTGCGCACGTGAGGTGCCCCAGGGCCGTGGGTACTCGGAACCGGGCAATACTGTCTCTTGGGAGTCACGGGGGTCGAGATCCGGCTTCTGTGACCCTGGGTTCAGTTGAAAAGGGGAACATTTTTTGGGAATGGAGTGGTTTAAATGAAAGTTATTCATTGCGCCACCCGTAGTGTGTGACCATATGTGGCCACCGCTACAATTGGGACCACTGGGGATGATGGCAGGTGCAGCAAGATGTTTAGCCCTCTACGGGTTGGGCCGATTCCCCAGGGCATCCGAAGGTGTAGTGTGGTGTAAGAGTGAAGTTCCCTGTACTTTCAGGCAGCATACACAATCTCTGCACGGTTGCAGTCCCTTTCTTCTGTATATAAATAAGTAATTGAATCCACACTGTACTGGGCTTTACCGGGCTTTTAATTGTTACTCTCAACAACACGATTCACAACAGTTCCAAACTGTTTTTTTCACAACACTTGTAACATACTGTGCCTTACACAGCAGCTCCTTACAGTTCTCACGGGTCTAGGTTCTCACTGCAGCTGGGACAGTTCCCCTGCGTCATTCCCATCAGTGTGCCTTTCGGGCCCTTTCGTTCTCTCTCCACTCCTTCGCGTCCGGTTACGGTCCGGCCGTCACGGGCTTTGCAGTGAGTTGTCCGACACCCTGGGTCACTAGCCCTAGTACGATGGCTTTGTCCTTCACCACACCGTTTGTTAGGTTGGGGGACATAGAGTTCCCGTACCCGCCGGGTTTCCTGAGGTTGGGCGCTTGAAGCTTTCCCGGCAAAATCTACAGAGCCAGCACTCTGGTTCTTTGGCCCAGCCACCAGTGTCCCAGATTAGTTGGGTACACCTCACTCCTTTTGTCCTTCTCCAGTGTCAGCCTGGGTTCCCGGTCAGCCATTAGTGGTGCAGGCTGCAAGGCCCCTCTATTCTCAATGTGGTCTCAGTCGCTGCTAGCTGAAGGGTGTTTCTGCTTAGGCGTTCTCTTTCCTTCCAACTCCTCAACTTCACTGAAAGATCAACTCTCCCAAGTTAGTGTTCCTGGGTTTTACTCCAGTTCCTCCACCCCTTTCCCGGGTTTTCTACATTCCACCCACACTTAGCTACTCCCGCCACCCCTCGCCTGACATGAACTGACTTAGGCTCATGATCGGAGTGTATGTGTGGATGTTTGTGAGAATTGACCGTCTTACCAGTCCCACCTGCAGTTCACCTCTGTGGCCACCTGGTCACAGAGGCGCCACACATGCGCTCACTCCTGCTTCTTAAAGGGGCAGTGCATACACTCCTAAAGTCTTCCCCAACCTATTGCTGGCAGCTTCAGTGTATTTATGGCACCTTCCCCTTTATGGAGATATGTACAAAAAACTACTCATAAGGCAGCATCAGAAAATTCTTACCATCAGCAGCCATATACAAAACCAACACAGCCATTGACAGGATGCAGTCAGACCCCATTATGTAGAGCAAGACCAGGTGCAGGCTGATAAAAATCACTTCTACCTACAAAGACATGTGGGAGGTGACTTGCCATGCACATATCGGGCCTGCATAGGACGCCATTCACACTGATACATATGATGCAGAGTGTCTGATAGCTACCCACCAGTTCTGCCACCTGACCAAACGGGCCACCCAGTACGATGTCTCTGCACCACTGGATGAATGGCGCCCTATGGGGCCCAACCAAAGCTTTTTTATGATGAACAAAAAACTCTTTATATGGGGTATTAGTTCATGTATTGGCGAAGACACTTAAGCTCATGATCCACGTCACGGATCCCCATGCTCATGAGTCCTAACAAAATATGTACAAAAAACTACTCATAAGGCAGCATCAGATGTGCATGGCAAGTTACCTCCCACATGTCTTTGTAGGTAGAGGTGATTTTATCAGCCTGCACCTGGACTTGCTCTACATAATAGGGTCTGACTGCATCCTGTCAACTGCTGTGTTGGTTTTGTATTTGGCTGCTGATGGTATGTTTTTCTGATGCTGCCTTTTGAGTAGTTTTTTGTACATATTTTGTTAGGACTCATGAGCATGGGGATCCGTGACGTGGATCATGAGCTTAAGTGTCTTGGCCAATACATGAACCAATACCCCATATAAAGAGTGTTTTGTTCATCATATAAATATTGTTGCTCTTTTTATAACTTTCCTTCTCTATCTATGAGAGTTTATAAGCGTTTATATAAACGCTTTTATGTTTTTCAATAGGAGCATTTTGCCCTACATTAAGTGAGGTCCCTTAGGTGTTATACATAACACACAATACCTAGGATTATGGGTGTATAGGAGGTTTTTGTCCTTAAAGGCACAGTACACATATTTTTAATTTTAAAGATACGGCACATATATTAAATCTTTTGGGATTGTGGGGAAGTATACCTCTTGGAAGATATCTAAGTGAGCTTTCATGAGTATAGAATAAGTAATTAAAATATTATTTAGCATGAAATGTATATTAAATAAGGAGTCACAATATTATTGCTTGTAATCATGATGTTAGTGAAAGGGATACAACACAATTCGTATAAAACAGAATTATGGTAATACTGTGTAATGATAGAATCTCATTATATTTTTTTACTTTTTCTTCCTGATTTAGCTTTGTGAATTAAAATTTTGTTCCTATTAAGGAGAAACCTAATCCTTAACCCTGAATAGTTTGACAGGTATAGTCTTTGTTGGTTCTCTTTGGGTTTATACTACAGGATTGTTCACATTGTGATATCTCTTTCTTTCTCTACTCTATAAAAAAGGGTCATGGGTGCTCCATATAGATTATTTTTCATATGGTATATGATATCTATTATATTATTGCCGTAGCGACTTCCATCGCATACGGCGCCACTTCCGTGGCTTTGTTCGGATCCATGGCTCCGGGGGGGGCGACAACTATCTCCAAGATGGCGTCCGGGAACTCTCGTGAGACTTCCCGGGCGCCATATTGGATCCTGAACTCCAGGGCGGCGACATAGCGGCGGAGGACGATACACCTGCATCGCGCCGCTGGAGCCCGGAGAGGTAAGAATAACATATGCTTCGCTATTTGGAACCCCTGCTGTCTACAAGACAGGAGGGGGAGAGGGGAGCACCGGGGCCTGCAAGGGGGAGACCAGCACTCTCACCTCTGTGCACATACTACCTGCGACACCATTGTCACCTCTGTGTGTATACCACCTGCAGCACCATTGTCACCTCTGTCTGTATACCACCTGCAGCACCATTGTCACCTCTGTGCGCATGCTACCTGCAGCACCATTGTCACCTCTGTGCACATGCTACCTGCAGCACCATTGTCACCTCTCTGCGCATGCTACCTGCAGCACCATTGTCACCTCTGTGCGCATACTACCTACAGCACCATTGTCACCTCTGTGTGTACATAGTACCAGCAGCATTGTCACCTCTGTGCGCATTCTACCTGCAGCACCATTGTCACCTCTGTGCGCATGCTACCTGCAGCACCATTGTCACCTCTGTGCGCATGCTACCTGCAGCACCATTGTCAACTCTGTGCGCATACTACCTGCAGCACCATTGTCACCTCTGTGTCTACATAGTACCAGCAGCATTGTCAACTCTGTGCGCATGCTACCTGCAGCACCATTGTCACCTCTGTGCACATGCTACCTGCAGCACCATTGTCACCTCTCTGCGCATACTACCTGCAGCACCATTCTCACCTCTGTGTGTACATAGTACCAGCAGAACTGTCACCTCTGTCTGTATTGTACTAACCGCACTGTCACCTGTGTGTATACTACCACCAGCATCAGCACTGTCACCTGTGTGTATACTACCACCAGCACTGTCACCTCTGTGTATTGTACCAGCAGCATTGTCACCTGTGTGTATAGTACCACCAGCATCACCACTGTCACCTGTGTATAGTACCACCAGCACTCTCACCTGTGTGTATTGTACCAGCAGCATTGTCACCTGTGTGTATAGTACCACCAGCATCACCACTGTCACCTGTGTATAGTACCACCAGCACTCTCACCTGTGTGTATTGTACCAGCAGCATTGTCACCTGTGTGTATAGTACCACCAGCATCAGCACTGTCACCTGTGTGTATTGTACCAGCAGCACTGTCACCTGTGTGTATAGTACCAGCAGCATTGTCACCTGTGTGTATAGTACCACCAGCATCAGCAATGTCACCTGTGTGTATTGTACCAGCAGCACCGTCGCCTGTGTGTATAGTACCAGCAGCATTGTCACCTCTGTGGGCATGCTACCTGCAGCACCATTGTCACCCCTGTGCGTATGCTACCTGCAGCACCATTGTCACGTCTGTGCGCATGCTACCTGCAGCACCATTGTCACCTCTGTGCGCATGCTACCTGCAGCACCATTGTCACCTCTGTGCGCATACTACCTGCAGCACCATTCTCACCTCTGTGTGTACATAGTACCAGCAGCATTGTCACCTCTGTGCGCATGCTACCTGCAGCACCATTCTCACCTCTGTGCGCATGCTACCTGCAGCACCATTGTCACCTCTCTGCGCATACTACCTGCAGCACCATTGTCACCTCTGTCTGCATACTACCTACAGCACCATTCTCACCTCTCTGCGCATACTACCTGCAGCACCATTGTCACCTCTCTTCGCATACTACCTGCAGCACCATTGTCACCTCTGTGTGCATACTACCTGCAGCACCATTGTCACCTCTGTGCGCATACTACCTGCAGCACCATTCTCACCTCTGTGTGTACATAGTACCAGCAGCACTGTCACCTCTGTGTGTATTCTGCTAACCGCACTGTCACCTGTGTGTATACTACCACCAGCATCAGCACTGTCACCTGTGTGTATACTACCACCAGCACTGTCACCTGTGTGTATTGTACCAGCAGCATTGTCACCTGTGTGTATAGTACCACCAGCATCAGCACTCTCACCTGTGTGTATAGTACCACCAGCATCAGCACTGTCACCTGTGTGTATTGTACCAGCAGCACTGTCGCCTATGTGTATAGTACCAGCAGCATTGTCACCTGTGTGTATTGTACCACCAGCATCAGCACTGTCACCTGTGTGTATAGTACCACCAGCACTGTCACCTGTGTGTATAGTACCAGAGGGGTCTGACCCCCTCTTGCCTCCCCCCACTGCGGTTCCCTGTCTCCCTCCTGCCCGAACCTGCCTGCTGTTCCCCGGCCCCCTCCTGCCCGCACCCACCTGCTCTTCCACAGCTTGCTCCTGCCCGCACACAACCGCTGTGCCCTCCTGCAAGCAATCTAAGATATTGTCACAGGATTTAAACCCAGCTTCGCTTTGCATTATTCTTAAATCTTCATAAATAAACTACATACATAGTCTAGAATACCCGATTCTTTAGAATCGGGCCGACATCTAGTAATATATATATATATATATATACATATATATATACATATATATATATATAAATCCAAAAAAACAGGCAGCACTCCTATGACATCTCAAAGTGGACTTTATTCCAGCCTTGTGTGCAACGTTTCGGAGTTAATCCTCCTTCCTCAAGCATAGTGCAACAAGTGAAGCAAAAATCTTATATACATGTATACATGTGTAGCCTAATAGGCAATCATAAAACTTATACATATTTCTCCAATAGATAACTGTATAAAAAGTGCTTAACAGTGTCATACAGTGATTATCATATAAAGTGCAGTAATAGTGCTAAATACTTCAGTCCAGCTGAAGTTATTAATACAGTGCACATTGTTAGTGTACTAATAAGCTAATCAGTGACACCTGTATAAAAATATATTTTTATGATTAAAACTATAGTAAAACATGATCTGTAGGCAAAAAAACGCTATCTGCCATAATCCAAGATGGCCGTGGTAGACTCGCGCATGCGCAATAGCACTGCAGTGTCAAATGACGCGACGCTTATTCGCGCATGCACAATTCTGAACCCGGAAGACACTGATAACACAGTACCAGCGTTACACATGGCTGAGGGGTGGATCAGGTAAAGCGCACTTTCTAAATAATGATTATTTTATGCACACAGGTGTCACTGATTAGCTTATTAGTACACTAACAATGTGTACTGTATTAATAACTTCAGCTGGACTGAAGTATTTAGCACTATTACAGCACTTTATATGATAATCACTGTATGACACTGTTAAGCACTTTTTATACAGTTATCTATTGGAGAAATATGTATAAGTTTTTTTTTTTGTATAATCATTTGTATTGAAATTTAATCATATTAACAATCAAACAGTTTGTCAGACAAATCAGTTATCATTCCCCTCCATATCTTCTTAACATTAAAAGAGACAAGTGAGGTGCATACATGGAAGAAAAGACTGATAATACAAAAATCACTCTGCATTACACACATCCATTTAGATTAGTATCGATAAAGATCGAAATATAAAGAGTGTAATACAAAAATTTACATATAGAATTGTATCAGAAACATAAATAGCCCGACAGTAAAACCCTAGTCTAAACCATTTCCTAAAGAACCCCCAAACCCTCCCTGCCCCTATAACTAACATATTCCTCCCATCAAAATCTCATATTAAATAAGTTGATGTCATTATTCGTACATCATAACGTTATATTAAGCACATCGCAATCTACCCAAGCTACCCTCCAAGTCCTCTAAAGCGTACCATGAAGAGGACATGAAAGGGGTCATAAAATCTCTGATTTCTGGTTCCGTGAATACCCCTTCAAGGAATGGTCTCCATTTGATGAAAAATTTCTTAGCTAATTTGTCTACGTTTCTCAAGGTTTCCATTTTTTCGAGCGCAAGGACTGATCTCATGTTCAAGATAAGTTGGTCTCTACCAGGCACCGAGTCATTCAACCAATATTGCAAGAGTAGTCTCTTGGCTGTCACAGCTATGGTGTGAAACAGAACCTGAGTAGGTCTTAATAAGTCCGAGTCCTCAAAGCTATGGAATAACCATAAAAGTGGATTTAAAGGAACCTCTAGCCCATAGAGTCCCGAGGTCAGCGCCCTCACCTCCCTCCAGAACCTCTGGGAGTCTGGACATGACCAAAGGCCGTGCTCCAGGTCTGTCGCCGGTGATTTGCATTTAGGACAGTGAACCCATCTATTTTGAGTACCAGAAGAGGGTGGGATGTTAAAACCTTGTATGGAAGCATGCATAATACGATACTGCGTGTCCCTCCACCTCTCATTCGTGATGTATCTACGCACTCTCCCCCAACCCTCTAAAATCTTCGGGGTCAGTTCGGGGTCATGAAAGTGTTTGTTCCATTTTTTAAAGAGATTATGTGTCATCGTTGGTCTGAGGACTTTTTGTAATCTACTGTACAATGAAGAGATTGTCACCCCCGTTACCTCCATCTCTCTTAGCTCATCCCATGAGGGGTTTTCTATCTCTTTTGATATGTCTCGTAAATGTGACATAAGATAATGATGAATCTGGCGATACTGTATAGCATGTACTCTAGGTAGATTGAATCTGTCCAACACCTCCTCCTCCGTCAGCCATCTCTTCTCTAGTGGGTGTATGAGATCCCCCATTGTTCTGACACCTCTCACTCTCCACTCCCGAAACAGTTTATTTTCTCGTCCCAGCTTAAAGGTGGGACAGGCCCAGGGATTGAGGTCTCTTGATATTCTCCAAGATAGTTTCAATTTCTTCCTGACTCCCTTCCAGGCCATCATTGTGTCTCTAAAAACTACTGCGTTTTTAACATGGGGAGGGATCTCCGAGAGAGGAGAATGCAGGAGGGCCGACAGGTCCCATGGTCTGGCTACCTCTCCCTCCAGTTCCACATCTGAATATCTATTTGAACCATTAACCCAGTCCAAGACGTTCCGTAGAATACACGCCATATTGTAACCCCTGACATCTGGTACACGAAGCCCCCCATCCTCTTTTGATTGGATCAGAGTTCGAATTGCTATTCGAGCTCTTTTGCCCCGCCACAGAAACCTTGAAAAGGCGGCGTTGATCCGTTTGATATCTGTATGTCGCAACAACATAGGTAGTGTCTGGAGAGGGTATAACAGTCTCGCGAAACTGATCATCCTGATCAGATGAGCGCGACCCAACAGTGACAGGGGAAGATCTTTCCATCTGATCAATTCCTTCTCAATCTTCTCAACTATTTGACCAAAGTTGAGTTTGTAAGTTAACCCCGGAGTCCTTGCCAAATGTATATCTAAGTATTTCACACTATCTTTGGCTATGGGTATTCCACATAGTGAGTTTCCCTCCTGTGATCTAGTGTCCTTTCCCATAAAGAGGATCTCGCACTTATCTCTGTTTAATTTCAGTCCCGAATACTTTCCCAAATTTTCTATATCGAGTAGCAGTGCAGGAAGATCTCTGCGGGGATTCTGGACAAAGAGAACTATGTCGTCCGCGAAGAGAGCTAATTTAGCTTCTCTTTTACCCACCTTAATACCTTCGTATTTACTATGAGATTCCAGATAAATGGACAGGGGCTCTATGGCCAGATTAAAAAGGAGAGGTGACAATGGGCAGCCCTTTCTAGTTCCCCTTTGCAGTTCGAACACGTCAGACAAAAAACCCGGGGTGCTGATTCTGGCCTTTGGGGAGCTATAAAGAGATCTAAGGAAATCACGGAAGGGACCCTGCAAGTGTATGGTATCTAAAACGCGGTCCAGCCATGACCACCTTACACTGTCAAATGCCTTTTCGGCATCAAGGGTGATCATGGCTGGAGCCCCCACCACTCCCCTCCCCTGCGTACCCACCACGTCCAGCAGCAACAGCGCCTTCCTGATGTTAGTAGCCGTTGATCTCCCCTTAATGAAACCCGACTGGTGTGAAGGGACAAACCTGGGCAAAATATTTGCAAGTCTATCGGCCATTATTTTAGAAAGGAGTTTTAGATCTTGGTTTATAAGCGAAATCGGCCTATAACTCGCTGGGTCAGTTGGAGGCTTGCCAGGCTTCAGAAGCAGCTTAATGTGAGCTACGTTCATTTGTGCCGGAATTGGATCTCCTTGCAAGATACCATTAAAAAGGTCTCTCAAGGTGGGGGCTATTTGATCTTTCAATGCCTTATAGAAGGCGCCATTAAAGCCATCAGGTCCTGGTGCCTTGCCCGGGTTAAGGGAAGTGATGGCAGCCTCCAACTCCTCCAGGGCAACGGGGCCATTTAACTGATACAACTCCTCCTCCGTAATCCCCTCCATTTTGATCAAGTTCAACCAGTCAGGTCCTCCTCCCCCTACCTCATCATTTTTTTTGTATATGGATGCGTAATATTTTCCTAGTATCTTAACAATGTCTCCGGGGTCTGTCCATTCCCTGCCATGCTTGTCCCTAATTTTCACTATAGGTGTTATCGGTCTTCGTCCCCTGGCCAGATTGGCCATCAGTCTCCCCGCCTTGTCACCAAACCTAAATAAGTCTAGCTCCATTCTATTTTTATAGATCTCTTCCCTTTTCTTAGCCCAGTTGTCAAAGTCAGATTTGGCCGCCAGCCAAGTCAGTCTGTCTCGGTCGTCGGCCGTGTTTTGGTATTGGACGTAAGACTTACGAACTCGGGCACTGGCTTACATATATTGTTCCTTTATGTGTTTTTTTAGCTTAAGACTATGTGCCAGGATGTTGCCTCTGAATACTGCCTTAGCCGCCTCCCAGAAGAGACCTGGATTGGAGAGATGTTCCGAGTTGCATGTGTAATACTCCTGCCACCATTCTCTTAGCATTTTTATAAAATTCCCCTCTCTGACTAAAGTGTCTGGGAATCTCCACATAAAGTCTGTCCCTTTAACCCCTTCCCGACCCTTGGCCCACCGTTTGGGCCATGAAAACAAGTTCGTTCCCGACCTTTGGCCCAAACGGTGGGCCATGAAATGATCGCGCTCCTGCGGCGCGTGTGAGGGGGGTGACTCAGGTGTCACTGTACATAATGCACAGTGACAACCTGTAGTACACCCCACGGGGGGTGGATTAACCCCCCCGTGCCCAGGGCCCCTCTGATTGGCAGTTGAAATTCAGACTGCCAATCAGTGCTAGTAATCCCCTCCAGATCCGATTGGAGCTCTCCAATCAGATCTGGAGGGGCGGGATGGCATGTGCCGTCTCTCTCCTAGCCCCCCCTCACTCCAGGGCCCCCCGATCGGCCTCCTGGCCCCCCCGATCGCCGTCCTACCCCCCCCACGGCGGCGGTAACAGTCATCATGCCCGCCGGCGGTAAATGACTATCACCGCCGCCGCCTGTCAGCTTCCACAGCCCCCTCCGTGCGATCACGGAGGGGGCTGATGAAGCTAACACCCCCATGCCCCGTATCCGCCCCCCCATCCCTCTCTCACCTACCAGCGGGCCCGCCGGTGCAGCCGCGGTCCAGCTCCGGTGTGGGCTCCTCCTCTTCCGGGCTCCTCCTCCTGGATCAGGTAAGTATGTGTGAATGAATGAATGAATGTATGTATGTAGTATGTATGTAGTATGTATGTATGTATGTAGTATGTATGTATGTATGTAGTATGTGTGTATGAATGAATGAATGTATCTATGTATGTAGTATGTATGTATGTAGTATGTATAAATGAATGTATGTATGTATGTAGTATGTATGCATGTATGTATGTAGTATGCATGTATGTATGTAGTATGCATGTATGTTTGTATGTATCAATGAATGAATGGATGTCTGCGTGCGTGGATGACTGCATGTGTGGCTGACTGCGTGCGTGGCTGACTGCGTTCGTGGCTGTCTGCGTGCGTCGCTGTCTGCGTGTGTGGCTGTCTGCGTGCGTGGCTGTCTGCGTGCATGGCTGACTGCGTGCGTGGCTGACTGAGTGCGTGGCTGTCTCCGTGCGTGGATGACTGCGTGCGTGGATGTCTGCGTGTGTGGCTGTCTGCATGCGTGGCTGTCTGCATGCGTGGCTGTCTGCGTGCGTGTCTGTCTGCGTGCGTGGATGTCAGCGGGCGTGGATGTCAGCGGGCGTGGATGTCAGCGGGCGTGGATGTCAGCGAGCGGGCGTGGATGTCAGCGAGCAAGCGTGGATGTGTGTGTGCATGGCTGATGGGTGCATAGGTGAATGGATGGGTGCAACAAGGGATCAAGTATCCTCTTGTTGTAGTCTCTGGGATCATAGTCATGGTGCACTGTATGACAGATCATTGTCATACAGTGCAACATAACTCTGACCCCATAGGCTGTAGGAAGAGGACACTTGATCCCTTGCTGCAATCTCTGGATTGAGCAGAGGCGATCGAGCGTCGTGGGACCTTCGTTGTGGGCTACGTCGGAGGCGGTCGAGCGCCGTGGGACCTTCGTTGTGGACTACGTCGGATCTTTATAATAAAGATGGAGTCCAAATTTTGTTTGTTTTTTTTTCAAATAAAAAGATTTATCTCTGTGCGTATTTTCTGACTATTTAGCAGAGATTCCTAATGGCGGGTCTACCATTGGCCCTAAATTATGAATCTCGGGGCTTAGTGCCAGCTGCCAATAACAAGCTGGCATTAACCCCTTTATTACCCAGTTTGCCACCGGCACCAGGGCAACTGGAAGAGTCTGGGTACAGCGCCAGAAAATGGCGCTTCAATGAATGCGCCATTTTTTGGGGCAGCTGCGGGCTGCAATTCGCAGCATGGGGGGCCCAGAACGCTTGGGCCTCTCCATGCTGTGGAATCCAGCCCCCAGCTGCCTAGTTGTACCTGGCTGGACCAAAAATATGGCGGAGCCCTACGTAATTTTTTTTTCTAGAATTAGTTCTAGAAAGAAAAAAAAAAGGGCTTTGCTGTATTTTTGGGTACCAGCCAGGTACAACGAGGCAGCTGGGGGTTGCTGGCAGTCCGTAGCTGCCAAGTTGTACCTGGCTGGACCAAAAATATGGCGGAGCCCCACGCCATTTTTTTTTCTAGAATTAGTCCTAGAAAAAAAAAAATGGGCTTCGCTGTTTTTTTGGTTACCAGCCAGGTACAACGAGGCAGCTGGGGTTGCTGGCAGTCCGTAGCTGCATAGTTGTACCTGGCTGGACCAAAAATATGGCGGAGCCCCACGCCATTTTTTTTTTTTTATGTCTACCAATAAAATGACAAGGAGCTTTGCCTTATTTTTGGATGCCAGCCAGGTACAACTTGACAGTTGGGGGGCTGCAATCCTCATCGTGGAGAGACCCAAATGTTGTGGCCCCCCGCACTGCAAATTGCAACTCACAGCCACCCCAGAAAATAGCACATTAGAGGTGCCATTTTCTGGTGCTGTACCCCAACTCTTCCAGTTGCCCTTGTGCTGGTGGCACACAGGAGCACTCCATACGTGACATGGTGTCCGCTAACAAGTTGAA
Organism: Allobates femoralis; assembly: GCA_033576535.1. NCBI lineage: Eukaryota > Metazoa > Chordata > Amphibia > Anura > Aromobatidae > Allobates > Allobates femoralis. The sequence goes on from JARQOC010000003.1 coordinate 223,603,723, forward strand.
TGGAAAATTAGCTCCAATTATTAGCGGACACTATGTCGCGTATGGAGAGCCCCTGTGTGCCTAAACATTGGAGCTCCCCCACAAGTGACCCCATTTTGGAAACTACACCCCCCAAGGAACGTATCTAGATGCATAGTGAGCACTTGAACCCCCAAGTGGTTCACAAATTGATCCATAAAATTAAAAAAGTACTTTTTTTTCCCACAAAAAAGTATTTTTTCATTTTTACGGATCAATTTGTGAAGTACCTGGGGTTCAAAGTGCTCACTATGCATCTAGATACGTTCCTTGGGGGTCTGGTTTCCAAAATGGGGTCACTTGTGTGGGAGCTCTAATGTTTAGTCACACAGCGGCTCTCCATATGCAACATGGTGTCCGCTAACAATTCCAATTGTTAGCGGACACCATGTCGCGTATGGAGAGCCCCTGTGTGCCTAAACATTGGAGCTCCCCCACAAGTGACCCCATTTTGGATACTACAACCCCCCAAGGAATGTATCTAGATGCATAGTGAGCACTTGAACCCCCAAGTGGTTCACAAATTGATCCATAAAATTAAAAAAGTACTTTTTTTTCCCACAAAAAAATTATTTTTTAATTTTTACGGATCAATTTGTGAAGCACTTGGGGGTTCAAAGTGCTCACTATGCATCTAAATAAGTTCCTTGGGGGGTCTAGTTTCCAAAATGGGGTCACTTGTGGGGGAGCTCCAATGTTTAGGCACACAGGGGCTCTCTAAACGTGACATGGTGTCCGCTAACAATTTGAATGGAAAATCAACTCAAATTGTTAGCGGACATCATGTCACGTTTGGAGAGCCCCTATGTGCCTAAACATTGGAGCTCCCCTACAAGTGACCCCATTTTGGAAACTAGACCCCCCAGGGAACTTACCTAGATGGGTGGTGAGCATTTTGAACATCCCAGTGCTTCACAAATTAATCTTTAAAAATGGAAAAAGAAAATTTTAGTGGAAATAGAAGTACTTTTTCATTGTTACGGATGAATTTGTGAAGCAACTGGGGTTCAAAGTGCTCACTATGCATCTAAATAAGTTCCTTGGGGGTTCTAGTTTCCAAAATGTGGTCACTTGTGGGGGAGCTCTAATGTTTAGGCACACAGGGGCTCTCCAAACGCAACATGGTGACAGCTAACAATTTGAGCTGATTTTTATTCAAATTGTGAGCGGACACCATGTCGCGTTTGGAGAGCCCCTGTGTGCCTAAACATTGGAGCTCCCCCACAAGTGACCCCATTTTGGAAACTAGACCCCCCAGGGAACATATCTAGATGGGTAGTGAGCATTTTGAACCCCCAGGTGCTTCACAAATTAATGAAAAAAAAAGATTTTTGCGGAAAAAAAGTACTTTTTCATTTTTACAGATTAATTTGTGAAGCACCTGGGGGTTCAAAGTTCTCACTATGCATCTAGATACGTTCCCTTGGGGGTCTAGTTTCCAAAATGGGGTCACTTGTGGAGGAGCTCTAATGTGGAGACGCACAGGGGCTCTCCAAACGCAACATGGTGTCCGCTTACAATTTGAGCTCATTTTGCATTCAAATTGTTAGCGGACACCATGTCGCGTATGGAGAGCCCCTGTGCGTCTCCACATTGGAGCTCCACCACAAGTGACCCCATTTTGGAAACTAGAACCCCAAAGGAACGTATCTAGATGCATAGTGAGCGCTTTCAACCCCCAGGTGCTTCACAAATTGATCCATAATAATGAAAAAAGAAAATTTTTGTGGAAAAAAAAGTGCTTTTTCATTTTTATAGATGAATTTGTGAAGCACCTGGGGGTTCAAAGTGCTCACTACCCATCTAGATACGTTCCTTGGGGGGTCTAGTTTCCAAAATGGGGTCACTTGTGGGGGAGCCCCAATGTTTAGGCACACAGGGGCTCACTAAACACAACATGGTGACAGCTAACAATTTGAGCTGATTTTTATTCAAATTGATAGCGGACACCATGTCGCGTTTGGAGAGCCCCTGTGTGCCTAAACATTGGAGCTCCCCCACAAGTGACCCCATTTTGGAAACTAGACCCCCCAGGGAACATATCTAGATGGTTAGTGAGCATATTGAACCTCCAGGTGCTTTACAAATTGATCTGTGAAAATTAAATAGTACTTTTTTTTTCACAAAAATTTTCTTTTAGCCTAAATTTTTTTGTTTTCACATGATAACAGCATAAAATTCATCCTAAAATTTGTTGGGCAATTTCTCCTGAGTACACCGATACCTCATATGTGGTCATAAACCACTGTTTGGGCGCACGGCAGGGGTCAGAAGGGAAGGAGCGCAATTTCACTTTTTGAATGTAAAATTAGCTCCAAAATTCAAATTGTCCTCCTTCCATTCTGAGCCCTGCCGTGCGCCCAAACAGTGGTTTATGACCACATATGAGGTATCGATGTACTCGGGAGAATTTGCACAACACATTTTACGATCCATTTTATCCTGTTGCCCATGTGAAAATGAAAGAATTGAGGCTAAAAGAACATTTTTGATAAAAAAATTAAAATATCCATTTTTTGTTTCCACTTTGCTTTAGTTCCTGTGAAGCACCTGAAGGGTTAATAATCTTCTTGAATGTAGTTTTGAGTAGCTTGAGGGGTGCAGTTTTTGGAATGGTGTCACTTTTGGGTGTTTTCTGTCATGTACACCCCTCAAAAGGACTCCAAATGTGATGTGGTCACTAAAAAAAATGGTTTTGTAAATTTTGGTTGAAAAATGAAAAATTGCTCATGAACTTTGAACCCTTATAACGTCCTAACAAAAATTTTTTTTTTTTCCAAAATTGTGCTGATGTGAAGTAGACATGTGGGAAATATTATTTAATAACTTTTTTCTGTCACATATCTCTCTTGTTTATCAGAAAAAAAAAAAAAAAAATTTGAAAATTGTGAAATTTTCAAACTTTTTGCCATATTTTTAATTTTTTCACAAATAAACGCAAAAATTATCGACTTAAATTTAATACTAGCATGAAGCCCAATATGTCACGAAAAAACAATCTCAGAATCGCTAGGATCGGTTGAAGCTCCAGAGGTATAACCTCATAAAGGGACACTGGTCAGAATTGCAAAAATGGCCAAGGTCTTTAGGGTCAAAATAGGCTGGGTCCTGAAGGGGTTAAGGTAGACGTCTCTTGTTTCCAGTGTCACCGGACTATGGTCCGAGATCACCATATTTTCTATTTCTATACCCGATAACCTCTGGAACACGGGAGTCGAGGCAAGGAACATGTCCAGCCTTGACCAGGATTTATGCGCATGGGAATAGTGCGTAAATTCCCACTCCAGAGGATACATGGTACGCCACGTGTCATTTAGCTTACAATTATGCATCATTTCTTCCAAATAGCTCGATTTTAGGGGAGCTATTGTTCTGTGGTTCCGTAACCCCCCGGAGTCTCCCAGACGTCGGTCCTCTAGGTCATTAACTACCATGTTAAAGTCACCGGCTACCAATCTAATATTTTCCTGGTCTGTTAAGAGTTTGATTTGCAGATTGTCAAAAAAGGATTTCTGAGATGACTTCGGGGCGTATATATTATAAAGACTGAATACGTCATTATGTATTTGGATGGTCATCTGTATAAGTCTCCCCTCTTGATCGGATGAGGTCTTCAAAACAGTATGGGCCAAGGTTCTGTTGATCAATATTAAAACACCCGCCTTCCCGTTCACCGCCCCTGACCCATATACTTCCCCAACCCACAGCTTTTTGAGTCTAAAGTAATCTTCGGGTATCAGGTGAGTCTCCTGGAGTAGAGCCACATCTATGCGAAGCCTTTTAAGATGTCTCAGCACCATCATGCGTTTGGCCGGGGAATGCAGCCCCTTCACGTTCCAGGAGACCCACCTAGCCATTATCAAATTTCAATAACATCATTGCATGTCGGTCCCAGTGTAAGTCAGAGACGGTATCAATGAGTTGCGACATTATGCGTAGATACAATGGCTTTATCCTTGATGTACAAGCAAGTGCATGCTGTAATTTGTGATTTATGGGTTCCCACCCTCCCCCCAGATCTTGAGACCCTTCCTTCACCTTTCCCCCTCCCCCCTTGGCTCTGCCTGATAACTCCTCTTTTTTCCTCCCTGCCTATCTGTCACATGCGCTCCTAACCCGCTCACACACCATTTTGTAGCAATTTATTGGGTTTAGAATTATAAGTATCCCGGCCCTTGTCGCCCCCTTTCATACAAATATCCAGCAGGTTCGTAGTAAATCCCCGACTCCCGTTACATATAATGCAATATTAACCTTCTATAAAACATTTTGAAACATTGCATTAACTCTCGAGTAAAGTAAAGTTAACACCGCTCTTTCACCATGTAAGAACTCATATCCGGACATTCTCCACCCCCTTCCCGTCTCCTTCAAAAATCATGTTCTCAAATCCATTCTAGTCCCACATCCTAGAATGGAAAGGTTAGCAAAGATTAAAAAAAAACAAAAAAAAAAAAAAACCCTGCGCACAACCCATATCTTTGCAAGGCGGGGGATCCTCGATACTTAGACCTCGATGCTTGGCAAGGCGATGCTAGATCAATCATGGATCATCAACGGCAGTGTTTAACCAGAAATATCTTTTCGTCTTCCCAACCAAGATGTTGCAAGTCAGTTGTGAGTATTTGGTTTCTTTCTGTTCCACCTGGAAGAAGATGCACGTTGATCTTTGGGTGTTCCCGCTCTGGATGATGCTCTACCCTCCAGAGAAGCCTCCGATCTTAAGCTGTAAGGTCTCACTGCTGGTTCTAGTAATCCATCCTGATCTTTTTCAGTCTCTATGTCCCTTCCCCCCGGATTGAGGGGCGCCGAACTTTCTCTGACTGGGGATCTACGATTCTTTGCGATCATTGACATAGCCTCTTTTGGGTCTGTGAAGGATAGCATGACTCCATCTGGTGCCCTGAATCGGAGAGTCGCAGGATAGAGCAATTGAAAACGGACATTTCTGTTATAGAGTGTAGAGCATGCCTCATTGAAGGCCCTTCTCCTCCTGTTAACCTCTACCGAATAGTCCGCAAAGAGGAGCACTTTATGTCCTAGAATCATAAGTGGCTGTCGTTTGGCCTTGTAGGCTCTAAGGATTTCCTCTTTATCCCTATGGTTAAGGAATTTAGCAATAGAATGGCGAGGTTTGGCTTTGTCTGCTGTTTGAGTAGTGTCTGCACCGGCGGCGGGTTTGGTAGTGTCTCTTGGTGGACCAATTCTGTGGTCCTCTCAGTTTTACAACGATGAGTTAAACCCAGTGCCTTAGGTAGCTCCACTTCGAAAATCTTCTCTAATTGAAAAGGTGTAATGGATTCTGGGATACCTACAAGTTTTAGGTTATCTCTGCGGACCTATTTTCAATGTCTTCCAATTTGTCTGTTACAGAAGAATATTGTTTTTGGAGGGTTTGGACCTGCATTTCCAAATCTGTGACCCTTTCTTCGGCAGCAGCTACCCTGGCTTCCGCTTCCTGTAGTTGCTGGCCTTGTTGGGACAATTGAGTTGCTATGTCCCTTGTGGTGGCAGTGACTAAGTCCCCTACAACCTGTTTGATTTCATCAGCAAGATACAGTGCCATTTCTCTTGCTAGCCTCTGGTAGTCCAGGTGCTGATGTGGACCCATCATCATTATCTGTTCCCCTTTCCATGTCCCCTCACCTCCAGTGTTCTCTCTCCCCTGGGGTGGTGGTGGGTCTGGGGTGCGTGTGATGCCAGCCCTGTCTTCCTGCTCGTTCTGGGCGCTGTTATTACCTTGTTTCCCCGCCTCCTCCATTGCCAGTGGATTCGCGCCTTTTCCCCCCGCTCCTCCACATTGTCCCGCTGCAGCCTCCCCTCTCGTTATAAAGCGGTCCATCTCTTATGCCACTCCTCATCTGTCGGGGATCAGCTGATTATGCAGTCGGCGGCTGTCCGGGTCGCCGGATTTAGATTGGTGCGTGCGGCAGGCTCCGGAGCTTTCCTTACATGCGGCCGGTCATGGAGGCGCCGGAACCGGAAGCCATGTATAAGTTTTATGATTGCCTATTAGGCTACACATGTATATAAGATTTTTGCTTCACTTGTTGCACTATGCTTGAGGAAGGAGGATTAACTCCGAAACGTTGCACACAAGGCTGGAATAAAGTCCACTTTGAGATGTCATAGGAGTGCTGCCTGTTTTTTTGGATTTATTGGATGACGGATGAAACACCGTTTATGCAGGAAGTATTGCACTTGTTTGTATGAATAAGGTTGTGCTGATTCTACATTTTTCTATTCTTATATATATATATTTATAGCAGTAGCGTAGCTAGCGGGGGGGGGGCAGGGGGGCAAGCGCCCCAGGCCCCCGGGCATGAGGGGCCCATTGGCCGCCCCCTGGGGGGGCCCCGTGCTGGCAGCCGGCTGCCGCGCGGCCGGAGAGGAGGGAGGACGGGACTTCCTGTTCTGCAGCTCTGCCCGCCCCTCCTCTCCTCCTCCTTACAGCAGACGCACGGCGGCCGCGGTGAGTGTTGTGAACCCCCCCGGTCCTCAGATTTCTCTGCCAGCACTCCTCCCCCCAGTCCTCAGATCTCCCTGCCAGCAACCCCCCCCCCCTGATCCTCACATGGGGGGCCTGGGTGCAAATCTTGCCCCCGGGCCCGGAGCAGTCTAGCAACGCCACTGATTTATATTCATGATTGATAGCACTAGATTTCATGTTGTGAAATACGATTGTTTTTACGCACGCACAGTGGACGAGTTCTTCTGCTTCTTTTTTTCCTTCACCGGTGGTCATCATGCATTTTAATATGGAGTGGTTTATATAATGAAAAGATATCTTTATGTTGTATATTTGTTTATAATAATGGTGATATGTACCATGTTTATTTATCTATTTACTAGATCCCTGAGGAAGGCTTGTATGCCGAAACGTTGGACCTAGTTGAACCTGTTCAGTGTATAATAAAAATAAAAAATTCCTATTGGAACATAAAGAATTTTTTGATTTTTGTTTATCAAGGTGTGCCAGGGTATTACACTGTATAATGGTCCTGACAGTAGTCCCGATACCATATGATAGCCCCCAAAATAGACCCCAAACTTTATAATGGCTGCTATCGTTGTCCCCAAACTGTATAATATCCCCTGCATTAGGTCTTACTTTGTATAATTGCTTCCACACCGTATGATGGCACCCTTGGTAGACCCCAAACTTTATAATGACCCAAAATTTAATGGAGACCCCCCCATAATAGTCCCTAAAAAGTATGAGGGGTCCACCACAGTCATAGCCGGCTTTCCATATGTGGGAGTCGTGCGACCGCACAGGGCTCCAGCCAGAGGAGGGTGCCATAGCCAGCCGGAGGGGGGCACCTCAAAATTCACTTGTATGATTCTCACGTTCTAGACAGCCTCGAGTGACCCTCTGTCACAGGAGGGGAACCTGCTGATACTGTAGGTGACTATTATGTGCTGTCTGTACTATGTGTGGACTGTATGTGTGATATCTGCAATGTACTATGTGCTGTCTGTGTCACCTATCTATCCCTTCATCTAATTCCTCTGTGGAGCCCACTGGAACGGGGTACTCGGTGCCGGACCGGGGTGCTGCTGGGGATATCACGGCGGTCTTGGTCCGGATCGTGTCCGGGGTTCTCACAGGTAAAGGGGTATTTACAAGGATTAGTTTGTCGTGACGCCACCCACGGGTTGTGGTCAGTAAGGGGACCACCGCTGCAGCGCAGCTCTGCCAGAAGGATGGAGGGATGGATGGGCTGAAGCTAGATGGATGATCCCGCTGCGGGTCGGGCTGCTCCTGGCAGGGTAAAAGGTATGTAATGCATAGTTCAATATTCCTGGAATCAGACACGGAAACTGAAGCCGGGTTCACCGGGTTTACTCTCAAGTTCTTCTAAGTCACACAGTTCACAGTACAGTTCAGTTCTTAACAGCTTTACACAGTTAACTCCGGACACTTGAACCCTCTGCAGCAAGGCTGTCGCTCTGAGACTGAGGTTCTGTGGAGCTGAGGTGTGCAGTATGAGGTCCTGTAGCAGCTGAGGTGTGCAGTATGAGGTTCTGGGGTAGCTGAGGTGTGCAGTATGAGGTTCTAGAGATTTCAGTAGGGAGAGAAAAATATAACTTGTAATAAACTCTAAGGTAAATATGTGAGGCTCAAGAGGGGAGAAATGTGTGGAAGGATGATAGAGAATCTAACTAGATGTCTCCAAAGTTAGCCTGCGTTTTTAGCTTATGGATAGGGCCACACATTCCTCCCCTGAGGAGCCTAACATATTGAGGCAGAAAGGCGTTGGGAGGGCTAATTGGGGAGTAGATAGCTTGTGTAGAGTGGAAGCTGTCACGTCCTACTGACGGACCCTATGTGTGGACCCACTGGACCGCGTAGTGCGGATGCTGATACCGGGATGACAGAGAGGCGGACCAGTATAGTAAAGTTACCAGGTTTATTGAGCAGAACAAGGACCCACGCCCCAGGGGAGGGCCACCCAGCCACAGCACCGGAACACCACCGAAGGAGGCCCCGGAGCGCTTAACCCCTATACGGGGATACTGCCGGTACCAACCTCGGAGGGGCCAACGAAGCGGACACGGGTGTTAAACCGACCCAAGGCGACGTGGAAACAACACCGCAACCGGGTATAAGATAGAACACGGGAACTGAGAACACGGGGAATCTGGAGCAGAACTTGCGACAGCGATCTCAGCATGGAAGAGATCCGGGTAACAGGCCAGGAACACGGAAGTCAGCGAGGAGCCGGCAGGGGGGGGGAGATCTGCAGGAAGGAACACACAGAAATCAGATATCAAGAAAAATAAGGAACAACCTGACCAGACCAGGAATAGCAAATTCACTAGGTAGAAGTTGCCCTGGCAAAGACTGACAGGAAACAGGAAGCTTATATATCAGCAGGGCAGTCCTGATTGGCAGGACACAGAGGCTTGGTAATTGGCTGAGGGGAGGAGCATGATCCCTGCAGCCTCTCCAGCATACACTGATTTGGAGATGGAGTTTCATGCGCTCAAGCAGTAGCCTTGGAAGTGAGGAGATGAGTGGCGCTATTCCAGCAGAGGGCGCTGGAACCCTGCGGCAGACCCCTGAGAGGTTACAGTATTTCCCCCTCTACGCCCCCCCCCCCAGACGGAAACCGGCCAGGAACCTGCGCAGAAGGCTCGGGGCCTGGACGTCCGCCTCCATGATCCCGAGGGCACCGGTAAGGGCAGAAGGGGCCCGAGGGCAGGTGCCTGGGCGTCTTGCGTGGAGCACAGGAGGAACAGATGGAGACATAGTCGGAGACGTCCCGACGCATCCGCGGCCACCAGTAGTACCGACCGATCAAGCGTATAGTCCTCGCCACCCCCGCATGGCCTGCGAGCCCGGATGAATGGCCCCAGCAAAGGACGTACCTCCAATCAGCCTCGGGTACCAGCGTCTTACCTGGTAGGGACCGACGGAGGGGTGCCGCCAAGCAGGTGGTGGACGGATCGAAGATGGAGCGTGGCTCCTCCTCTTGACATTCGGACGTTGCTTGGGTTTCGGCAGGGTTCAATGGGTAGACACGGCCCTTCGGGAGTGGAGCCCCCGGCACCAGATCAACGGGACAGACACAGGGTCCGTGCGGAGGTAACGTCTCGGCCTCCTTCCGGTCGAGGACATTGGCATACGACCGATAGGCCGAGGGCGGCCCGGGCAACGCTGCCAGTGAAGGTGGCAGCCGGACGGGAGAAACGGGAAGAAGGCATCGGCTATGGCACGTCTGCCCCCACCGCAGGACCTCACCTGGTCGCCATTCCAGTACTGGTTCATGAATGCGGAGCCATGGAAGACCGAGCAGAAACGGAGGAGAAAGGAGCGGCAGGACATAGAAGGTGAGGCGCTCAGTGTGACGAGGACCGACTTGTATTTCCACGTCTCCGGTGACACCCGTCACAGCGTCTTGTAAGGGCCTCCCATCGACCGAGGTGATGACGCGGGGATGCTGCAGGGGGTATATGGGAATACCGTAGCGTTGCGCCGTCTCCAGCTGTACAAAGTTACCTGCGGACCCGGAATCCAGGCAAGCCACCTCCGAATGGCGTTCGTCCCCAACCGTAACCTGGATGGCAATAGTGAGAGGTGGAGAGAGCTTGCTCTCTGTTAGGTGGGCCTCTCTTACCTGCCCTAGATGGAGGTTCTCTGGCCGCTTGGGACATTGGCGGCGAAAGTGGCCAGACTCTCCACAATAAAGGCACAGGCCCCGGGTGATCCTCTCCTCCCTCCTCTGGGTCCGGAGCTGAACACGATCCACCTCCATGGCCTCGTGTCCTGCCGGAGGTGCCGCAGGTTCCGGAAGGAAGGGTCCACTCTCCTGCATCCTCTCCTGCGTTCTCTCCTGGACCCGCTCCTGAAGACGACGGTCAATTCGGACAGCGAGGGTAATGTACTCCTCCAGGGAGCTGGGCAGGTCCTGAACTGTCAGTTCGTCCTTGATACGGCTTGACAACCCCCGGCGGACGACACCTACCAAGGGCTCATCCGCCCAGTGGAGCTCGGCAGCTAGGGTACGGAATTGGATGGCATTGGATCGCAGGTTGAAGAGCGCCTCGGTGGCGGAGGCCACCCGTCCTGGCTCATCAAAGGCCTTACGAAAGGTGTCCAGAAACGCCCGCAGGTTGGGCACGATGGGATCCTCTCTCTCCACCAACGGGTTGAACCATGCCAGTGCCTCTCCCTCGAGGTGCGAAGCCAGAAACGCTACTTTCGCCTAGTCCGTCGGGTATTGGTGAGGTAACAACCGGAAGTGGAGCTGGCACTGGTTAATAAACGCCGACATGCTTTAGAATCCCCAGTGTACCTGGTGGGCTGGCACAGCCGTGGAGATGACACAACTCCAGCCGGAGCTCCAGTTGGCAGCACGGGACGGAACCTGGGCTTCCTGTTGTGCTCTGTAGGCTGGTAAGCCGATCATCCATGGAGGACATATGGGGTGACATCCGAGTCTGTCTCTCTCTTAGATAGTCCACCTTCTGGTGGAGACTCAGCACCTGGGAAGAAAGAGTGGGATCAGTGGTAGAGAGCGTCCCCAAGCGGGCCTCTAGAGACTGGATAAACGCCACAACCTGCTCATGACTCTGGCGGAGTGCGGCCAGCTCTCTTTGGGCATCTAACCTGGTATCAGCGGGGTCCATGGCCAGGGCAAAATCTGTCACGTCCTACTGACGGACCCTATGTGTGGACCCACTGGACCGCGTAGTGCGGATGCTGATACCGGGATGACAGAGAGGCGGACCAGTATAGTAAAGTTAACAGGTTTATTGAGCAGAACAAGGACCCACGCCCCAGGGGAGGGCCACCCAGCCACAGCACCGGAACACCACCGAAGGAGGCCCCGGAGCGCTTAACCCCTATACAGGGATACCGCCAGTACCAACCTCGGAGGGGCCAATGAAGCGGACACGGGTGTTAAACCGACCCAAGGCGACGTGGAAACAACACCGTAACTGGGTATAAGATAGAACACGGGGAACTGAGAACACAGGGAATCTGGAGCAGAACTTGCAACAGCGATCTCAGCATGGAAGAGATCCGGGTAACAGGCCAGGAACATGGAAGTCAGCGAGGAGCCGGCGGGGAGGAGATCTGCAGGAAGGAACACACAGAAATTAGATATCAAGCAAAATAAGGAACAACCTGACCAGACCAGGAATAGCAAATTCACTAAATAGAAATTGCCCTGGCAAAGACTGACAGGAAACAAGAAGCTTATATATCAGCAGGGCAGTCCTGATTGGCAGGACACAGAGGCTTGGTAATTGGCTGAGGGGAGGAGCATGATCCCTGCAGCCTCTCCAGCATACACTGATTTGGAGATGGAGTTTCATGCGCTCAAGCAGTAGCCTCGGAAGTGAGGAGATGAGTGGCGCTATTCCAGCAGATGGCGCTGGAACCCTGCGGCAGACCCCCGAGGGGTTACAGAAGCCACGCAGGGGGACACAACAAGGTTTTCAGCAAAAATATTGTATTGTACTGTGACCCGTCCCCTTTGGATTCACAGCTTGGTTTCTGGTTCCCGTAAATCTTCAGTGGATTCCCCTCCATGCATCTTATTGGCTGAGATCTATGCTTTTTATTTGCACGTTTTTCACTCTTGTGTTCATTTCTGCACATTGTCTCTTTATAATTATGCCGGGATCTATTTTACCTTACAATTTATTAAAGGCTATATTTTATTCTCTTCCTCCAAAGTATGAGGTTTCGCAGCAGCTTAAATGCTCATAGTGTTCTACAGCAGCTGTTCTGTATATTATGAGGTTCTGCAGCAGCTGAGCTGTGTATTATGATGTTCTGCAGCGACTGAGTTGTGTATTATGAGTTTCTGCAGCAGTTGAAATGTGTATTATGTCGTTCTGCAGCATCTGAGGTTCGTATTATCATGCTCTGCAGCAGCAGAGGCTTTTGTGAATTCTCAAGTTCTGTGGCAGCTGAGGTATGGTTTGCGGCAACTGAGGTGTGCAATATGAGGTTCTGCAGCAGATGAGGTGTGTATTATGAGGTTCTGAAGCAGCTGAGGTATTGTGAGGTTCTGCAGCAGTTGAATTGTGTGTTATGATGTTCTGTAGCAACTGAGGTGTCTAATGTGATGTTTTGCTGCAGCTGAGATGTATATTACCAGACTCCTTAGCAGCATAGTTGTTGCATTATGTGGCTCTGCAACAGCTGAGGCTTTTTAATATGAGATTCCGCAGCAGCTGAGGTGTATTATACACAATATATTGTATGTTTATTTGCAGCATTGTCATCTGGTGTGAGCCCAGACTGATTAATAATGGGGTTATAGATGCTGAGATCTTCCCTGTGCTCATGTTGCATATGTGGTGCTGCATCTCAGCCTGGTCAGGACAGTGGTCAGCACCACATATAACCTGAGGACACTTTATTATGCAGAAAGCAGAGATTTTATTTTTTTGTACAACCCCTTTAAACTTCTGTATTTTGTCCTTTTTGCCCCTGAGTACAGGCAGAGCAGGCAGCGACCCCATTTTGCATCCTCTCTCTTGTCCTGGACATTTCAGGTACATCCATAGGATTTGTATACTAGGTGCGGATCCCAACAATAGGGCCACGACCTGCTCCACTCTCAGCCAAGAGATGACAGAACTCCCATTTTCCAGACTGATTGAGGTCCCAGGGGTGGCACCGTTATCCTATCTATTATGTGTGACATCAGCAGACCCCTTTAAGTGTAAGTTCACATCTGGTCAAATTAATGTGGATTTGAGGTACAGATTCTTCAGTACAAAATCAAAGGCCTTTATTGTACAATACATGTAAAGGAATATTTTTTTTTTTTAGGTTGTAAAAAAATGGATTCTGCTCTGCGTTATTGTCCTGGGAAACTGGGTAAAAAAATCAATAGTGGGGCACTAAAAGGCAGTTTTCCACAGGGCACCTTTCAGGCTATGGCCGGCCCTGACCACAGCACCCCACAATCTTTATAAAGGGCCCACCACAGTAGCCCACACACTGTATGAGGGCCCCCACAGTAGTCTCTACAGTGTATGAGGGGCCCCATATTAGTCACTACAATGTATATAGGGGACCTTCATATTTTATGTTGATTGCTCTCAGTGTGAGAAACAAGATAAAAATCTTCTGGTTGTGATACCTTTTAATGGCTAACAAAAATTACATAAATTATGTTATAAGGCAAGCTTTTGAGACGACTCAGGTCTCTTCATCAGGCATGGTATGACAAGATATTGAATGAAACTCAAAATATATGCATGCACAACTAAAATGATTGGACATTTGACTGAATAAGGCCCCTTTCACATCAGCGTTTTTTTTAAATCGCGGCAGATGCGGTGAAAAAAACGCATCTGCCGCGATTACCGCATACCGGCTGCACTTGCGGCACGGTTGCGGCAAGCCCCATACAATGTATATGCGGGCTTGCGGCAGATGCGGTAAGTGCGGTTTTGGCACTTGCGTCAGGTGCGGCCGCGAAAAAACCGCGGCTGACTGCGGTTTTTTTCGCGGCCGCACCTGCCGCAAGTGCCAAAACCTCACATGCCGCACCTGCCGCAAGCCCGCCTATACATTGTATGGGGCTTGCCGCAACAGTGCTGCAAGTGCAGCCGGTATGCGGTAATCGCGGCAGATGCGGTTTTTTCACCGCAAAAAAAACCCCGCTGATGTGAAAGGGGCCTTAACTGGCTAATGCTGCTTTCACATCAGCGGTTTTCGTTGATCGTGGCAGTTGCGGTGAAAAAACTAAAACTGCCGCGATTACCGCATAACGGCCGCACTTGCAGTTCACTTGTGGCAAGCCCCATACAATGTCTATGGGGCTTGCGGTAAGTGTGCATCAGGTGCGGCAAGTGCGGTTTCAGCACTTGCGGCAGGTGCGGCCGCGAAAAAACAGTGGCATACCGCGGTTTTTTCGCGGCCGCACCTGCCGCAAGTGCCGAAACCGCACTTGCCGCAAGCCCCATAGACATTGTATCAGGCTTGCCGCAAGTGAACCGCAAGTGCGGCCGTTATGCGGTAATCGCGGCAGTTGTGGTTTTTTCACCGCAACTGCCGCGATCAACGAAAACCGCTGATGTGAAAGCAGCCTAACACGGTATCAAACCTTTTTCTTCTATTCATATTTTATGATGCACCCCCTGACAGCCACACCAGAAGTTTAAATTAAAATAGAAAACATCATAAACTCATCAAATCAATTATGCTGATGAGTCCATCTTCAAACCACCGGCGCACGCACTGAATATCATATATGCTCCGGCACTTTTGTCCCTGCATCTTCCTGCTGTTCTGTAGACCACATGCATAAAGTAACTTGCAGCCTAAAGAAAGGAAATTTGTAATTCAGGGAGATCTTGTCTCCCAGCTCTACTGCACAGTTTAACTATATCAGTGTGTTACACATGCCGATATGGTTAGCCCCTCTAAGGGTGAAGCCCAGGTCATTCACCCACACTGCCACACCCGTAGCTTCGCTGTTGGCTCTGCACCAAGACTTAAAACAAGTATTTTATTCCCTAATTTCCAGCTGTCTCTCCTACTATGCACATGGATTAGGCAGTATTGCAGAGAATACCATCTTGAATTTTCTTCTGTACAGCTTGCAGCCTAATTTTTTAAAATTATTCTTAAGGATCATTACCTACTACGTATTATGTCATTTGTTCCCACGTGGACCATGACAGCTGGATAATCACCAGTCTTTGCAATAATTTATGAACCATATTCCAAATGCTGGCACCATGGAGACTGCAAACTAATAGCTTGAGGTGGTATTGATGACAAATTATTAAATCATCCTAACTATAGAAACCTTATAATCAAAGACTGTCTAACCCTACCTACATAACCCCCCCCCCATGGCAACTAACCAACTAGGGTTGCCATTGGTGAGACTGACACATTTGCATCGGCACCCTGGGAATGAGGGACATAGTGCAAGGAGACAGTATGAGGAGAGAAAAGTGTGAGGGGCATAGAATAGAGACTCAGTAGTGTGTGCGGGGTGGTATAGAGGGCTAGTAACTTGAGGGGACAATGTAAGGCCAGCAGGGGACAGTAATTCGATAAGTGAGAGTGTGATGAGGGGCACAGTATCAAGACTGGGCAGTATAGGGGGGACACAGTGCAAGAGGACAGTGTAAAGAGGGGGCCCAGTATGTAAACGACAGGGCAGTGTGGAGGACATGTACCATAACAGGGACAGTGTGCAGGGAACACAGTGAGGAGCAATTGCTTA
Organism: Allobates femoralis; assembly: GCA_033576535.1. Taxonomy (NCBI): domain Eukaryota; kingdom Metazoa; phylum Chordata; class Amphibia; order Anura; family Aromobatidae; genus Allobates; species Allobates femoralis. The sequence continues at coordinate 223,619,457 of JARQOC010000003.1, forward strand.
CTCAGGAGCAAAACACAGGGCAGATATTTTTATTCAGGAGCATTATAATCACTCAGCTATTTTTAAGGGCCTTGTGTCGCGATATGCTGCAGAAGAGCAAACAAGATGGAGATCTGAAGAAATGACCTATAGATATGAAATCATCATGGCATCTGGACACAATGAAGAAAAGAAAGAGAACGAGAGCAATAAGAAGCAACATCATCTATAAGAAACTTCGATGTAAATGTTTATTTGTAAATTTGACTACTGTCCATCAGTACTGTGGTAACTGTATAATCGTCAGTCTAATGATGACTGATAACAATATCTCTGAGTATCTACTTAACCATTGTTAAGGACATAGTGGAATTTATAGGTTCATACATTACTTCAGGTCTTGTACACATGCAACAATCCATAACTTGTAAAATGACGTGATACATAGCTATGTTAATAAAGTTCATTGCTATCTGACAAGTTAAGGGTCACTATGTTTTTATTTTTGTTAGGAGCATCAAAGAGGTTGTCCAAGTTTGTGATGAAAGTCTGCAGTCACTGTATGTGCCTGCAGACTTCTGAATTCTCACAGTACGCACACTCCACACTGTCAGGATTCTCTGGTCCCAGCAGTGAGAGGGGGAGATCATTAAACCGCATGTATGCGATTTACATACATGAAGTCACATGCCGACTAGACATGCGTGGCCTCATGTAATATAATTGCATTGAGTGAGGCTGAGTACTGTAATGTTGTTATATCTTCTGTAGTTTGCTTGTTGTCTTCCCTATTTGCTTTTTTTGCCTAGTAACAGTGATGTAAGATGAAGGAGGAGCTGTGGCAGGAAAAGGGGGAGCTGGGGAAACGGAAGGGATTCATTAAAGTATGGCCGCTCGACTGAGCAGTTCAGCATTTCTGTGTGCGCTTCTGGATTCATCGTCATCTGCACTACAACACTACAATTGGCGACGAGGAAGCGTTCATTCATCAGCTAAAGGTATTTCAGTGCCACAAGATCATCAGTGCTCACCATGGCCTGTCTACCTGCATTCCCAGCTTTTGATGTGCATCAGTCCCAAGCAAACCTAGCAGCATGTTGGGATAAATGGCTGAAGCGCTTTGAGATATTTCTGCAAGCCATGAACATAGCCGATGATACGAGAAAGAAAGCCATGTTATTACACTATGCAGGGGAGCAAGTCTATGATATCTTCACTACTCTGCCTAACACAGGGGAGGACAAGGACTATGAGCTCAGCAAAGCAGCATTGAGCAAACACTTCTCCCCGCACAGAAATGCAGCATTTGAAATCTTCAAATTTAGACAATCAAAGCAATCAGCCACAGAAAGCATTGATGGATATCATGTCCGGCTACGGCACCTTGCAGCTTACTGTGAGTTTACAGCCGTAGACAAAGAAATCCAAATGCAGATATTATGTGGCACCCCAAGGGTTAAATTGCCACAGAAACAACACAGGTTTAATCCCCACACAACACTACACTAGAAAGTGGGAGGAGCTTAGCTGGCACCTGCACTAGTGGGAGGAGCTAAGTTGTTTACCTCAGAGCAGAAGTGACAGTTAGTTCAGTTTAGTGAGAGTCTGGAGCAGGAGCAGAGCCAAGTGTCACTGGAGGTCCTGAGAGGTCTGAGGAAAGGAGACAGAGTAACATACCCAGGATAAAGAGTTACCCCAAAAGCTTGACCCCGGGGAGGCGCTCAAGACGGATACCGGATCCGAGGCTGTGCCAGAGACAGACAGGACAGTAAACACCGGCATAGTGAAGGTCCACCATCTTCACCTCACCATAGCAAAGCAACACGAAGGAGTCAGTGACACAGAGGACTCAAGTTGCCCAGCATATTGGTACCCGTGAGCAGAGACAGGGCCAGCAGTATAGCTACAAGCAGCAGCAGGGCCACACACAGCGTTTAAGTAGGAAGCTAAGGACCCGGTCAGGGTGAGAGCAACCTGGTACAGACTCCGTGGACAATACTGTGTAATACCATCTGCCAGTAAAGACTTGAAGAACAACAGAAACCGTGAGTGTGTGTGTCATCCTTATGCTGAAGCCCCACTTGCCCTCATAGACTGCCATTGCCTCTACTCTTATCATCTCTACTGCTACCCCTACTCTCCTGCAGCATCAATAACATCCTCACAGACTTTAACTACCTCTACCACTGCCCCGGGGAACCCAGTTCTGCCCACAGGAACTATTCCATCCAAGCTGCTAACCCATCATCCCCGGAGGGTCTGCAGCATCGGCGGCCCCATTACTGGCCGCATATAGTGGGTGGCGTCACGAGTGGCAAATTCCCTGTAAATAACCCCCCATTTTATTGTGCGGGCCCGGGACACAGTCTGGACCAGGACCGCCGTGACATCCCCCAGCAGCACCCCGGTCCGGCACCGAGTGCCCCGTCCCAGCGGGCTCCACAATTACAAGGATGTGTTTCTTCAAAGTTAAGAAGACAAGCACTCAGAGACCCTACTATGACCCTAGCTAAACTATTAGACACAGCACGTATAAATGATACGGCAGAGAAACAGGCAAAACTCATAGAGAGCAGTGAGCCAGAAGCACCATCTTCTATAGCAAAGCTTACACAGAAACCACAAGTACAGGCGGCAACTTGTTACAACTGCGGTGGGTCGTATCCTCACCAGAACGTTTGTCCAGCAAAGGGTACAACCTGCCATATTTGTGGAAAACAAAATCATTTTGCAAAAGTGTGCAGATCTACACCGCAGCAATCTGCTCGTCCCACAGTACAGCCCAGGTCACAGAAGGTCCAAGCACTGCAGCCTAATGACGAGGCTCAAAGCACTTACTTATTCTCAGTGACTGAGGAAGGATCTCGGGCTGTGCACATGATTAACAATCCAAAACGAGTCATCCTCATAAATGGCAATCCAGTGGAAGCCCTGGTGGACACAGGGGCGTCATCAGTCATGCAATCTATAATCAACTCTTGAATAGACCTGCTCTACAAAATACCAGCCTACAGATTTTCCCTTATGGTTCCACAGCTGCGTTGCCCCTGTGTGGCAAATTTCAGTCAGAACTCACAGCTGAAGGGAAATCCATCACGGACACTTTTTATGTAGTGGAGTGCTCTGCAGATACGCTTCTCAGCTGCAGCAGTGCAGTGTCTCTAGGCCTGGTGAACCTGGTCAACAGCGTTACAGGCTCTTCAGCCCCACATATTATGCAGAGGTACCCCAGTCTCTTTAAAGGCCTTGGTAAGCTAAAAGACGTTCAGATAAAGTTACATATTGATCAGTCGATACAGCCCTCCATCCAACCTCACAGGAGCATTCCCTTTCATGTCCGCAAACTTGTGGAGCAAGAATTGCAAGACCTGGAGGCATCTGATGTTATTGAACGGGTTGAAGGCCCAACTCCCTGGGTCTCGCCAATCGTTGTTGTGCCTAAACCAAAACAGCCTGGTAAGATACGGCTGTGTGTGGATATGCGGCATGCCAATCTAGCTATTTTTGGTTGTTGCTCTCCTGCTGGGCAGCATGCATCGCAGTCTTTGACAGGGACAACGACCAACAATCTCAATAATACGCCCGAGTGTGACAGGGTCCCAACGACCGCTGTACCGTTGCTGCATTGCTGGTGAGATCTGTTTGACATCTCACCAGCGATCCCTACCAGGTCGGATCGTTGTCGCGATCGCTGGTGAGTCGCCAAGTGTGCAGAAGAGAGAACACTATTAAATGAAGCACTGAACCAGTGCATAGATTCACACTTTATACACCTTGAGGAAGGTGCTGGGACAGCACTGAAACGTGTTGGTTATGGATGAATAAAGGATTTGATGGTGGTAACAACCTTTGTGAAGTACTGTGATTAACAGCAGCAGCGCGGACTGTGGAAACCATTCCTGTTTAAGCTCCAGATTCACACTTTGTAAGGCTGCCTTCACATTAGCGTATGTGAACGCAGCCTATGCTGCGCTCCCATACTAAGTCAAACGCATGCGCACTGCGTTCCTATGTTTAACATAGGAACGCATAGTGCCTGCGTTTGTCAGCGTTTGCTGCGTTCGGGTGCACCCGGGACGCGGCATGTTGCATTTTTTGTGCGCTCGGGGACCTTGGAAAATCAGCAAGCGTCCCCAAGCGCACAAAACATGCATTGTCGTCAATGGGTCCGCAGTGTTCTGCGCTTGACAGCGCAGGAGAACGCTGCGGACCCATTGAAAAATCTCCCGGTGGCCGCCGGTGATGTCACAGGAGATCACCGACGGCCACCGGGAGATCAGCTCATCCTTTGCTGATCTCTTCTTCCCCGCCGCCGGTAATACCCTAGCGGTGTCGGCAGGGAGAAACAGCTGATGTGACAGCTGTTTGAATCTTCCTGCGCCGACATCTCCTCTCGGTGTCGGCGCGGGAGATTCAAACAACTGTCACATCAGCTGTTTCTCCCCACCGACATGTCCCGGAGCTTACCGGCGGCGGGGAGGAGATCTCCGCCCCTGGACACTGCCGATTGGCTGCCAGGCTGCACAGTGATGTGTCCGCAGGCGGACATTCTCCGCTGCGGACACATCAAAATGACACCGCGTTTGTGTCTGCATGCCATCAACATGCAGACACAAATGCTAATGTGAAGGTAGCCTAACAATTCCTGTTTTTAACTCCCACTCATCTCAAAACAACTTATTGAGCAAGCTCAGACTGAGTCCTCTGGTTTAATACATGCGCCTGAAAGAAATTAACTTCTTAACAGGATTAAAAGGTTTTAAAATATTAGCTATAACACAGACTGAAGGAAACTGCTCAAAAAAATAGTGCTAAAGGAGGCACTCAACAAACCCAATTTTTTGAGTACAGGGTGCTATCCATGGTTTTTCTGGATAGCACTCATACCCATAATAGTGAATAGGGCTGTTCACATTGTCCGTGATTTTTTGTAGACCGAGAGGATAATCTCAAAGACATGTCCAAATTTGAATGGAAGTCTATGGGTTCATAGGGGACATCTGAATGAGGCCTCTGACTTGTTTCCAAGCTACTTAGGCTGCCTTCAGACTTGCAGATGCATCTGCAGCGTTTTGCAGAAGCATCTGCATGCAGACCGCGGCCCCTATGTTTATAATGGTGCGCACGGCGGTCTGCAGATGCTTGCGGACCGCCGTGCGCACCCATTCACTCCTATATGTGATCTGTGCGCAGGCGGATGCATGCGCACAAATCACGCACTCCTGCCCGCACCATGGACGCGAGATGTCACATCCCTGGTGCGGACGAGAGAGCGTGATCTGTACGCAGGCATCCGCCTGCGCACAGATCACATATAGGAGTGAATGGGTGCGCACGGCGGTCCGCAAGCATCTGCAGACCGCCGTGCGCACCATTATAAACATAGGGGTCGCGGTCTGCATGCAGATGCTTGCAGATGCATCTGCAAAACGCTGCAGATGCATCTGCAAGTCTGAAGCCAGCCTTATTGAGCAAGCATCAGGATTGAGCAACATTCTTAACAATTACTTGCTGCTGGGATGTTTGATTGGCTCTCTTGAAGCATCCTTGCGGCCTCACTCAATACAAGTGTATGGAGCACCACTGTCCCCACTTGATGGCTGCTACTATTAGTCAGACACACCCACTCCATACACTTGTATTGAGCAAGGCCAAGCCCACAAGTTGTGTTGCTTCTGGGAACATGCATAACACATAATTGCTCTCCGTTCCCGGCTTAGGCCGCCTTCACACTACGATTTGTGGCTGTCTTTTGGGATCCGTGTTTAGGTCGGATCCTTGCAGTCAGATGGCAAATAGCCATCCGTATCCGTGCTATGCAGGATCCGTGTGGATACTGTTCTCCCTGCATCTTCTCCATCTGTCCCTGCCTGTCACTCTACTATCTCTGCGCCCCCCCCCCACCTCTGTCCTCTCCCGTCCAGTATGTGAAAAATAAAAAAAATCCTCCCAGAGGATACATTTCCTGTCGGGCACAGGACCTCTCGTGATGTCACAGAGCCGATCAGCTGACGTGTCAGCTGATCGGCTCTATAACATCACCACAGGTCTTTCAGCCACCAGATTTTTTTTTTTATTTTTCACATACTGGAGGGGAGAGGATAGAGGAGAGGGGGCAGAGATAGAAGAGGGACAGGCAAGGTTATGTACTGAGCACTGTCTCTGGGCATACTCAACACATAACCAAGGAGCCAACATCAGATCTGATGTCCATAGGCTCCCATTATGTAGCCCTACGGATCATCACGGATCCGTGGTGTCTGATTTTAGTCACGGACACCAAAAATCGCAGCAGGCTGCGATTTTGGAACCGTGACTAAATCGGAAGAACACATCTGAGCCCCATAGGGGTACATGGGTGGCCAAATCGCATCCTAGTGTATCCGATTTAACACAGATAGACTCGGATGCATCAAAAACTTAGTGTGAAGCCGGCCTTAGGTCAGGTTTTTTATTTTAATTATTATTCCACATAGTTTAGTGTCATCAGCAAAAACAAACTTTGCTCTGAAGGTACCGTTACACGCATCAATGTTGAAACGATATCACTATCTCGCGGGCACGCGGTCGTTAGGACATCGTTGGCGAGATGTCACACGCCTATTGTGGACTATATAAAAATATAAGGGGAGACAACAGAGGCGCAATAGTGCCCTATCACTGAGTATGAACAGGGTCTTATAGATAAAGAGAATTTTGTTTACGTACCGTAAATTCTTTTTTCTTTAATCATCAATGGGAGACCCAGACAATGGGGTTTAGGTCACTGCCCTCCGGAGGTCACACTAGGTACTACAAGTTTGTAGACACCGCCCCCTCCGCTTATAAACCCCTACCGCAGGGAACATCCTCAGTTTGGTCCATAAGCTGCGAGGAGACAAATAAACCACACCCGAAACATCGGGAAAGAAACCGTGTACAAACGGTTCAACAACCCGGATAACACTGTCCCAACAGGGAACAGAACAAATGCAAAACATGCAACGGAACAACTGGGTGGGTGCTGGGTCTCCCATTGATGATTAAAGAAAAAAGAATTTACGGTACGTAAACAAAATTCTCTTTTTTCTGGTCATCATAATGGGAGACCCAGACAATGGGGATGTCCTAAAGCAATACCCCAGGGCGGGAAGAGTTCCTCAACAGACGGATAACACATGGTCCCCCTCAAAGGTGGGCAACCGCCGCCTGGAGGACCCGCCTGCCCAAACTTGCCTCCGCGGAGGCATGGGCATGCACCATATAGTGCTTAGAGAAAGTGTGCAGGCTGGACCAAGTGGCCGCCTGACACACCTGTAGAGCCGAAGCTCGATATCGCAAAGCCCAGGAGGCACCGACAGCTCTGGTAGAGTGAGTCTTCAATCCCACCGGGAGAGGCAAACCAGAAGACCTGTAAGCCTCTTGAATGGGAGCCTTGATCCATCTGGCCAAGGTTGACTTAGATGCCGCGGACCCCTTACAGCGACCTGTCGTAAGGACAAATAATGAATCCGAACTCCGGAAGGAGGCAGTCCTGGACACATAAATGCGGACAGCCCTCACGAGATCCAGAGTATGGAGATCGCGCTCAACCTGATGAACGGGAGCGGGGCAAAATGACGGGAGAACAATCTCCTGGTTCAGGTGAAAAGTGGAAACCACCTTTGGCAAGAATTCTGGCCGTGGGCGTAACACCACCTTGTCTTGGTGAACCACCAGAAAGGGTGACTTGCACGAAAGTGCAGCCAATTCTGAGACCCTTCTCAGAGACGTAATCGCCACCAGAAAGACCACTTTCTGGGACAGACGAGACAGGGAAATGTCTCTCAGTGGCTCAAACGGCGGTTTCTGCAGTGTCGCCAGAACCATGTTAAGGTCCCAAGGGTCCAGTGGCCGCCTGTAGGGCGGAACCACCCGAGACACCCCCTGCAGAAATTGACGGACCCTGGGAAGGAGCGCCAAGCGCCTGTCAAACAGCACTGAAAGAGCTGACACTTGACCCTTCAGGGAGCCGAGAGATAAACCCAATTCCAACCCCGACTGTAGGAAAGCCAACAGTGTCGGTATGGATAAGGGCCACGGGGACCGGCCACTCGAGGCACACCAGTTAAAGAAAATCTTCCATGTTCTGTGGTATATCTTCCTGGAAACAGGCTTCCTAGCCCGAGTCATAGTGTCGACTACCGTAGGAGAGAAGCCTCTGGATGTCAACAGCCAGGCCTCAAGAGCCATGCAGTCAATCTGAGGGCCCTGGAATTGAGATGGAAGAAAGGGCCTTGCGCGAGTAGATCTGCGCGTTCCGGAAGAGCCCACCGGTGTCCGCCTGACAGTTGCCACAGGTCCGGATACCAGGACCTCCTGGGCCAATCTGGTGCCACTAGAATGGCTACTCTGCATTCCGACCTGATTTTCCACAAAACCCTGGGAATCAGAGCCAGAGGCGGGAACACATATGGTAGATGGAATCTGGACCAACTCAGGATCAGGGCATCCGCCCCCAGAGACTGAGGATCCCATGATCTCGCCATGTAGAGTGGCACCTGATGATTCAGCCGCGAGGCCATCAGATCCACGTCCGGAGTGCCCCATCTGCTGCAGATGTCCTGGAAGACGTCTGGATGAAGAGACCACTCTCCGGCGTCCATCCCCTGCCGGCTCAGGTAGTCGGCCTCCCAGTTCTCGACCCCTGGGATGTGAACTGCGGAGATCAGGCAGTCGTTGTCCTCCACCCAAGATAGAATGCGGTGGACTTCGGCGAGGGCCTGAGCACTTCTGGTCCCTCCCTGATGATTTATATAGGCGACGGCCGTCGCATTGTCGGACTGAACCCGAATGGGTTGCCCTGACAGGAACTTCTGAAACGCTAGGAGCGCCAGATAGACCGCCTTGATCTCCAGCACGTTGATCTGCAACGCTGACTCCGACGGAGTCCAGAGGCCTTGAGCCCTGTGGTGTAAGAACACCGCACCCCAGCCCATGAGGCTGGCGTCGGTGGTCACCACTAACCATGACGGTTTGAGAAAGGACCGTCCCCGCGACAAGTGACGTGGTTGGAGCCACCACTGCAAGGAATCCCTGGTTGGTTGGGAAAGTGCCACCAGCCGATTCAGAGAGAACGTCCTCTTGTCCCATCTGCGAAGAATCTCCAGCTGGAGAGGACGGAGGCGAAACTGCGCAAAAGGCACTGCCTCTATCGCAGCTACCATGCGCCCCACCAGCTGCATCAAGACCCGTAGGGATGATTGTGGTGACAGGAGGACTGCTTGCACTCCTGATTGGATCGCCATCTGTTTGACTCGTGGCAGAGACACTAGGGCTGAGTCTGTGTGGAAGTCCATGCCCAGATATGTCAGTGACTGGGTCGGAACCAGGGTCGACTTCTGGATATTGAGAAGCCACCCGAACTGTTCCAGAGACTTCATGGTTACCTCCAGGCTTTGCCGACAAAGGTGTTCCGATGGCGCCCTGACCAGCAGGTCGTCCAGATAGGGTATTACGGCGTGCCCCTGCACGTGCAGGAGAGCCATCATGGAGGCCATCACTTTTGTGAACACCCGCGGTGCCGAGGCCAACCCGAAAGGCAGCGCCACAAATTGGAAGTGTTCTTCCCCCACTGCGAATCTCAACCAGCGCTGATGAGCCGGTGCAATGGGCACGTGAAGATAAGCGTCTCGGATATCTATGGACGCTAGGAAGTCCCCCTGTGACACAGCTGCGATCACGGAGCGCAGTGATTCCATACGGAACTTCCGAACCAACACGTGATGGTTGAACAACTTTAGGTCCAGAACCGGGCGGAAGGAGCCGTCCTTTTTTGGGACAATGAAGAGGTTGGAGTAAAAACCCCGAAACCTCTCCCCGGAAGGCACCGGGACCACCACTCCGTCCCTGCGGAGACCCTCCAACACCAAGTGAAAAGCATGAGCCTTTTCTGGGGATGGGACCGACCGATGGAATCGGGGTATCGGCTTTGACGTCAGCTCTATCCTGTAACCTCGCGAGACCACGTCTCGAACCCACTGATCTTGAACGTGAAGTAGCCACCTGTCCTGAAAACGAGACAGGCGACCCCCCACCTGTGGGGAGGCAGGAAGGGAGAGCGAGTCATGTAGAGGCGGGTTTGGGGGTGGCAGCCGCTGCCCCCGCCGGCTTCTTTGGACGACTCTTAGAGCGCCACTGAGAAGCGGGCTTGCCTCCTCGGTCCGTGCGAGCGGACGGTGCTGATGACTGTGAGCTGGAACTAAAGGACCACTGCTTTGGGTTCCTTTTAACGGTGTACCGTGGCTTAGGTTTATTCTGCGGGATCTTAGACTCAGCAGAATCCTTTATCAGCTTGTCCAGTTCGGTGCCAAAAAGCCTGTCACCAGAGAACGGAAGATTCTGCAGAATCTTCTTAGATGTGGCATCTGAGTCCCAAAGACGCAGCCACAACAACCTGCGAATCGCAATAGCATTGGCCGAAGCCACAGCTGAGCGAGTGGCAGTTTCCAAAGTCGCCGTCCTGGCGTAATCTGCATAGGCCTTTGCCCTTTCGGTAAGCGCCAGGACCTCTGGACTGGACCTTGCCAGGTCAGTGATACCATCCAAGCAGGAAGTAATCGCTTGTAAGGTCCAGACCGTGGCAAAATTAGGGGCAAATGAAGACCCCACAGCCTCATAGGAAGACTTGGCGAGTTGCTCGACCTGTCTATCAGTCGCATCCTTCAACGAGGAGCTATCAGAGGCAGAGAAAAGGGAGCGTGCAGCAATCCTGGTCATGGAAGCGTCCACCTTCGGGGACTGCGACCACTCCTGAAGCACCTCCTGGGAGAAGGGGAAGCGATTGTCCTTGGGTTTGCGGACATAACGCCGCCCAGGATGTAACCTGGGAGCTCTAACCACCCTTCCAAAGTTAGTGTGGTCCATGAAGGAGCCACTTGGTCTAGCCTCCGGCCGCAGCCATTGATAGACCTCCTTCGGGTGTACTGTCACCTCCTCAGGGGGTGTCACGAGACGTAAGGTCTCGTTGATAGAGGACACCAAATCCTCCACCCCGTCTGGTGGTTCAGACACAGACACAGACCCGAGAGTCGAACCCCCATCATCTTCCTCACCATCAGAGGAACGCTCCTCCTCAGAGAGAGCCTGGAGCTCGGGTGAATCCTCACGACGAGCCCGCTTAAGGGGTCTCACAGCAGAAGAGGGAGACACCCGGGGGTAACTGGAAGGAGTAGCTGGGCTTTCCAGCCTCCTATTGAGTGCCTCCAGGGACTGCGACATGGAGGACAGCTGGGACAACAGAGATTCATTGATCTTATTCTGAGTTTCCCATGGCCCTGGGATCACCTGAACCTCAGGGTACAGCACCGGAGTTGCCGTCTCAGCAGTGTCAGTCCGGGCCTCTGGGCGTCCGCAGTTATTGCAGGACCCCTCCACCAGAGTCCCATTGCATGTAGCACAGGTAATGGTGGCATCTGCCACCTTAGCAGCACGCTTCCTAACTGAGGACATCGCCACAGTAGGGGAAAATAAGCCAAATTGTGCAGACAAAACCGGGAATCCCGGTGGCTTACCGACCGCAGCGAAGCGGTAGGAGGAAGCGGTGTGTGTGTGTGACCTCCGCGAGAGTTTCCGGTCTCCCCAGGAGTGCAGACGCACGCTGCAGACAGATCCCAGCCGGGAAATGAGGGGTAAAGATGGCCGCCGACAGTGAAACCGTGGGCGGCGCCGAAAACACGCGGGAAGCACACACACACGCCCATCGATGACGTCACCGCACGGGCTGCTTCCCATCCTCCAAGCAGCCTCAGTATGAAGGCGCCAGAGCCCGCAGCGCGGGAAGTAATGTGAAATACATCACACAGACTGCGTGTACAAACAAACACCCGCAGCCTACAGCTTCAGCCCCTGCGACACACAGGGCGGTCAGCCAGGGTAACCCCAGCACAGGGTACCCTCCAGATCCGCGGACCCGAGAGTAACGCGCGGTCTGAGTGTCAGGACACATAAAGTGACAGACACTACCCCCAGGCACACAGGAGACACAGAGTGCCTCAGTGCCGGTCCGGTCTGTAAGCACCATTTAGGGAGGCCTCGGACGGGGGTTCAGCACCAGTCCGGAGTGTAAGCACCATTTAGGGAGGCCTCGGACGGAGCGGAGCTGTGCAAGGCTCCCATCTCCCACTCTCCAGAGCCCCCCAGAGAGGGATGGAAAGGAGTGCAACAGCGTACCGGGAGAACACAAAGTGTCCAGGCTCTAGGCCCTCCGGTACCTCCACCTGCGTGTTCCACAAGGGTGAGCGGGGAGGCTGTCGCAGGTCCCGACCGGAACCATTTTACCTTGTCTTCAGACGCCATCACGCAAGTTGTGAGAATGCAGTGAAGTGCAAGCAAAGCGTGATCCTCCGAGCACACTAAGTTTAAAACTGAGGATGTTCCCTGCGGTAGGGGTTTATAAGCGGAGGGGGCGGTGTCTACAAACTTGTAGTACCCAGTGTGACCTCCGGAGGGCAGTGCCCTAAACCCCATTGTCTGGGTCTCCCATTATGATGACCAGAAAAATCAGGTTTGCACTAACCTGGTCCAGTTGTGATTCCCACAACTGGAGTAAAGGCATTGGTTTAGTAATGTAGGCTGCTGCTGGACTTCCACCTCCACAAGATAGTGGGTACTTCCAAAGTTCTGGGATCAAAAGGTGTGTTACAGTCCGCGCTGCCCGGTCATTGTACTTGGAACATTGTTTCCCTTGTGTTTCCTTGGATGACCGGGCAGCGCGGACTGTAACACACCTTTTGATCACAGAACTTTAGATATTGTGGACGATGCACCAACGATCCACCGAGCAGGTATCGTTCGCACGACCCAGCGACCGACACTTGTTCACTAATGTGAATGGGCGAAGTCGTGAACGACATAGTTATCGCGGTGTCACACAGAACGATGCAGCAGGTTGGCTGATCGTGGATCATCTGATTTGAGAACATGTTCTCAAATCTGCGATCAACGATCCAACGATTTATTGTAGTCTTATTGCGGTGTTACATGCAACGACGTCCTAACGATGTTGTTTCAACACCCCCAAACCCGTAACGTTTGAGCAATATTGTTCACGATCTCGTACCATGTAAAGGTACCGTTACATGGAAAAAGATTGTGAACAATATCGCTGTGCGAGGCAGCGCTGGATAGAGGATAGGTGAGCATGATTTTTATTTTTTAACTCTTTCTTATATTATACTTCTGCAATGTATATTATACATTGCAGAAGTGAAAGTGCCCCGCTGTGTCCGGATCCGTGATAATCACAGACCCGGACACAGAAAAAGCATCTGGAGGTCACCTCCGATGCTTTCCTTTCCTGTCCGTGGGATCCTACAAACAGTAGGATCCCACGGACAGGGAAAAAAAACAACAAAAAAAAAAAACAAACAAACAAAAAATATTTGTAGTGTGAAAGTAGCCTTACCCTTCGATAGTGCCATGGCAGACCTTTTAAAAACATGTAAAATCATTACTGTACCGTTTGTATTTTCCATGTTATCAGCATTGTCAGACCCTGCATGGGAGCGCCTGGATTAGTCCTCTCCATTATAAACCAGTCGATTAGTCCGGCTGCTGTATAAGTGTTATTTAAATATCCACAGCCATCCAGGCTTGTGTTCACTCTCCCCCCTCTGTGCTGGGAGGTGTTTTGTGCTGCAGCCTGTAAGATTTTTATGTCTATATATGAACTTTGATCATTTGCTCAGCAGATACACACATCACATGTATACTGGAAAACCAAATGTTCTTATAATCACATGGAAATATCTCAGACTGCACACACAATGCAGGACATGAAGAGCTCAAACCTGCAGCAAAGATCACTCCTCCTCCCCACTCCGTTCTGTCTGCAGTGAATGAGTCACACAACAGACAGATCACAGGGCAGTGTAATGAAGCATGAATATTCATTATTTGGGGAGGTGTGGGCAGCAGAGAAATCACTGTGGTTGACAGAGGGAATTAATATTTTATTTTGGAGTTTACAGATCATAGAAGGGAAGCATAAATAATAGAAATACATTGAGACCTTAGAGAAAAAGGAATAAGATAGCAGTTACACATGGATTGACAGTTCTCCTTTAACCCCTTCATGACCCTGGAATTTTTCATTTTTTGCTCCCAAGAGCCATAACTTATTTTTCCGACAATATAGACATGAGGGCTTTTTTTTTTTTTTTGCAGGACAAGTTGTACTGTCAGGTGCAATAATTTTTTTTTACCGTATAGTGTACAGGGAAGTTGCAAAAAAATCCCAAGTGCAGTGAAATTGCAAAAAAAAAAGTGCAATTACAAGTTTGTTTTTTTTTCAGTTTTTTAGTCACCATGTTCACTATATGATAAAACTGACATGACGGTGTGATGCCTCAGGTTGGTACGAGTTTGTAGATACCATATGTGTATAGACTTTTTTGCGACTCGTAGCGTCCTCATTTTTCGGGATATTAGGCTGTGTGATTGTTTATTTTGTGTGTTTTGAGCTGAAGTTTCTAATTATACCATTTTCGGATGGATGCGCGGTTTTGATTGCTATAAAATGCAATAATGGGCGATGTTGCAGTGACCAAAAAAAAAAAAATTAAATTTAAAATTAAATCTCATTAATTGATTTTCTATCTTGATAGATCGGGCGATTCTGAATGCGGCGATACCAAACGTGTATTTTTTGTAAAATACTTTTATTGTGAATGGGGGAGAAGGGTAGGGGGGGGTGATTTGAGCTTTTTTTTTTTCAGGTTTTTAAAAACTTTATTTAAAAATTCTTACTTTTAAACTGCCCCATACAAAGGCACCCTGATCCACAGTTCAATGTTCTGAGGCTGCCTTCAGACTTGCTGATGCATCTGCAAGCATCTGCATGCAGACCGCGGCCCCTATGTTTATAATGGAGCGCACGGCGGTCTGCAGATGCTTGCAGATCGCCGTGCGCTCTCATTGCCCGCCATTAGTGATCTGTGCGCAGGCGGATGCCTGCGTACAGATCACACACTCACGTCCGCGAGATGTTGCGTCCGTGGTGCGGGTGAGAGTGTGTGATTTGTGCGCAGGCATCCGCCTGCGCACAGATCACTAATGGCAGGCAATGAGAGCGCACGGCGGTCTGCAAGCATCTGCAGACCGCCGTGCGCTCCATTATAAAGATAGGGGCCGCGGTCTGCATGCAGATGCATCTGCAAGTCTGAAGGCAGCCTGAGAGATGCCAATGAGCTGCACCTCACCTGTATTACTCAGAATCACGGACGTGTTGTGGTTGGCAGCGCCTGCCAACCACAACCCGGAAGTGCTCCCTAACAGCTTCTGGGGTCTAGCCAGGGCCCCGGGCTGTGACGTAAGCATCGGAGATCCCGCAATATCGTGGGATCTCCAATGCAGGTGGGGAATGGAGCATAGCCGGCTGCTGCACCTTTGGCGCCTGCTGTCAGTGTGACAGCGGGATCCACAGGGTTAACAGCACCTGGATCCAATCGGTGTGGTTAGCCCGACATCTCAGCTGAGATGTCAGGTGTTTGATGTGAGCTCACATCAAACACCGGGGACACTGCCCAAGACATTGTACAACATCATGGGTCGTGAAGGGGCCAAGAAGCACACACCACTTAATGAATTGGGCGCATCTCACAAGTGTCATGCACAGCTGTCAGATACGTACTGACTGGAGTGCATTTCTGTCAAATTTTAAGCCACTAAAGTGATAAATTAGATGGGCAGGCTTAGATATGCCTCATCCCATTTTAGCTCATTTTGACAAAGTTGGCCATTACCAGCTTAAACATGTCACAAGCTGCAAGAATTTTGTAATACATGTCTTTACCACAAATATTTAAGGTGTTTTACACCAAACTTTTAGCAAAAACACCTTAATGAATCAGACCCATTTTTCCATAATACAGTCAAACATTTTTATTCATCGTGTTGCTTTGTCGTCAATTTTGTTTATCAATTGAGTGCAATTGGTATGAAAAGCATGTCTAACATGATAAATAATGACACTAGCGCTATTGTCCATAATGCCTCATTCACACGCGTGTCACACAAGTTTTTTTTTTTTTGGACAGAACACATACCCATTATACTCAATTTGCATGTTAGGATGTCCAATGGGGCCAATGTCATGTCAGGCGTACAGGTTCTGACGTATGTAGCCAACAGTATACAGGCATGCATCTTAAGATGGAGTGCTGGAACTTTTTAAAGGCAGAGTATGCCGTTATTGTTTTAGCACCATCACTGACTTATGCTGCATATTACACAGCTTACTCTTTAAAAAAGAAAGAAAAAAATCTTCACCAACTGACCATAAAGTGTTATATTTATTGTAAAGATACAGGTATCCAAGAGATGATCTTTGTGAACACCTTCCCTTATGGTTTGCTAAATACCTTTTTTTTGTGTAACACAATGGCTAATATTAAAATACAAACTGTGGTTTTCTACATACTACAGAATACCATCTCACAAAATTTGCATTCACTATGATCAAGTAATCACAGTGCGCTAACTAAAATCAATCAGCCCATCCAAGTAAATCCCTTACAACACATCTAAAAACAGCATAAAGGAATGGTTAACATTTATTGAAAATCAGCAAAACATTTATATTTCAATAGAAAAAAAAAACCCTCCAAAACTTAAAAAATTCCCAGCCGTTGCAATGCAGAACTGGCTTCTTTGAAGCCAAAACGCAAAACTGGTTACAATCCAAATGCCGGGCTGTAACTCAGATGGGAAGTCAAGCAGATTCCAGAGATGTCAAGTCCACATCCGCGTTTGATGGTTCAGTTAGACAACCTTCTGCTGTTCTTTCTTGCCAATCAAGGATTTGTGAATATGAGGAATGACACCTAGAAAGAAGTTACATGGACAATTAAGAACCACAACAGCAATGAGCTTTCTGAACTAACATTCACTCTATTTTCCGCATTATAAACTGCACTTTTCCTCCCCTCAAATTAGGGGGAGAATGGGGGTACCTTCAGAAAAGAGGTGGGGGTGTAGTGGGGTGACAGGAGTCAGGGACGTTGCGGTACCAGTGATGTTGGCGACCAAGGAGGGGATGACCCGGTTGAATCATTCCCGGTGATTAATTTCCCAGCAGTGATGCGATGAAAAATGGCTGCACAGGCAGCGCATGTGCAGATTGAGATCTTGGCTGTCTGAGATCTCAATCTAAACATGTACTCTACCTCCAATGCGTTGGACTTCAGAAAGATGGCTGCAGGAGATGCATGCAGAGCTCTTCACAGCAATCGTCATAAAGTCCATCACATCACCACTGGGAGATCAATACCGCCTAAACAGCTTTCTAATTACACCTCCTCCTCTTATGCCCCAGCCCTCAGAGTAGGCTCACAGGTACCACAGTGTCCTTCCCTTCTGTAATCCCCGCTGCTGGCCATGTACCAGAGTACAGGATGGGGGCCATGATCGGAGTCGAGAACTAGGATGGGGGCCACATGTACTGTATCAGGAATCATACAGTGGGTACGGAAAGTTTTCAGACCCCTTTAAATTTTTCACTTTGTTTTATTTGCAGCCATTTGGTAGATTCAAAAAAAGTTCTTTTTTTCTCATTAATGTACACTCTGCACCCCATCTTGACTGAACCCCCGAGAAATGTAGAAATTTTGGCAAAATTATTAAAAAATAAAAACTGAAATATCACATGGTAATAAGTATACTCACATGCTGTCAATTTCCTTGTGACCCTCCTTGAGATTGTTCTACCCTTTCATTAGAGTCCAGCTATGTTTAATTAAACTGATAGGACTTGATTTGGAAAGGCACACACCTGTCTATATAAGCATTCACAGCTCCTAGTACATGTCAGACCAAATGAGAATCATGAGGTCAAAGAAACTGCCCAAGGAGTTCAGAGACAGAATTCTGGCAAGGCACAGATCTGGCCAAGGTTACAAAAGAATTTCTGCAGTACTCGAGGTTCCTAAGAGCACAGCAGCCTCCATAATCCTTAAATAGCAGAGGTTTGGGGCCACCAGATGTTTTCCTAGACCTGGCCATCCAGCCAAACTGAGCAATTGTGGGAGAAGAGCCTTGGTGAGAGAGATAAAGTAGAACAAAGATCACTGTGGATGAGCTGCAGAAATGCAGTAGGGAGATAGTTGACTTTGTGGAACTTTCTCCCATCACTGCAGCCCTCCACCAGTTGGGTCTTTATGGTAGAGTGGCTCAACGGAAGCCATTCCTCAGTGTAAGGCTAGGTTCACATTTGCGGACCCCTCCGCAGCGCTCTGCGGAGGGGATCCGCAATGTGACCGCAGTGGCCGCGAGCTCCTATCTTTATAATGGGAGCGCACAGTTCTGCGCTTCACAGCGCATGACCGTGCGCACCCATTCACTCCCATATGTGATCGGTGCGCAGGCATCCCAGTCTCGTCCGCACCAGAAATGCAACGCAGAATGCTGCGGAGGGGTCCGCAAATGTGAACCCAGCCCAAGACATATGAAAGCCAGCATAGAGTTTGCAAATAAAACACATGAAGGACTCCCAGACTGAGGGAAAAAAAAAAACAAAAAGAAGATTCTCTGGTGATGACACTAAGTTAGAACTTTCTGGTGATAATTCTAAGTGGCATGTGTGGAGAAAACCAGGCACTGCTCATCGCCTGCCCAATACAATCCCAACAGTGAAACATGGTGGTGGCAGCATCATGCTATAGGGGTGTATTTCAGCTGCAGGGACAGGATGACTGGATGCAATTGAAAGAAACATGAATGCAGCCAATTACAGAGCTATCCTGGATGAAACCTTTCCAGAGTGCTCTGGACCTCAGACTTGGCCGAAGGTTCACCTCCCAACAAGGCAATGACCCTTAAGCACACAGTTAAAATAACAAAGGAGTGGCTTCACAACAACTCTAACCATTCTTGACTGGCCCAGCCAGAGCCCTGACCAAAACCCAATTGAGCATCTCTGGAGAGACCTGAAAATGGCTGTCCACCAACATTCACCATCCAACTTGATGGGATAAGAGAGGATCTGCAAGGAAGAATGGCAGAGGATCCCTAAATCCAGTTGTAAAAAAACTTGTTGCATCATTCCCAAGACTCATGGCTGTACTCGCTCAAAAGGGTGCCTCTTCTCAATACTGGAGCAAAGTGTGTGAAATCTTATGATCCATGTGATATTTCAGTTTCTCTTTTTTCAATAAATTTGCACAAATTACTACATTTATTTTTTTTAGTCAAGATGGGGTGAATGAGAGAAAAAAAAAAAAAAGTACTTTTTTAAATTTACCAAATGGGGCAATGAAACAGAGTGAAAAAAATTAAAGGGGTTCTGAATACTTTCTGTACCTACTGTATACACCAGGATGGGGGCCATATACCAAGTTGGAGGCTCATATGCACAGTACCACCGCTGGGAAGTCAATGGCGTCTGAACTGCTGTGCAACGACACCCCCTCCACCTGTGCCCGCAGCATCCCCAATTATGCCTCCTGTAATCCCACCCCGTGAGTTTATATACCAAATGTAAGACTGACCCCATTTAAACTCACAAAAAATGTTTTCTCTTTTCTAAATTTGGGGTGATTCTTAAGAAGCGGAAAGGTAGGTCATTTACTTTATGTCTATTGGATGTCAGTGATCAGTCAGACGGATATATAAATACATCGGTTTACAGCTCCAATTAGTTCATTGAATTAGCCATAATGGAGTTTTAAATGTATTTTGTGGGAGAATAATTTTAAACACTTTATCCACAGAAAGTGATGCTTTGATTGTTGGGAGTTAGGCTGGAAACACACTGGCGTAAGACTCGCTCGAGAGTAATGCGTGATTGCATGCGATTTCCTCACGCAAGAGGCCATTAAAAGTATATGGGTACGAGTCAAACTCACACCCATACAGCTCATCATGCAGCGCTGACACATCATAGTTAAAAACTCAGATGGTGGTAAAAGATTTATAGGGCTTATTCATCATTTTAGGTTTCTGCAAGCTCTGCGTGCTGTCCGTGGTCCTGTAGTTAAATTGCTTACAGGACTAGCGGCAATGCTGTAGAACTGGTGAGCTGTCCCTGGTACTTACGCCAATAGCGTACGCAAACAGCGTAGCACTGCTACAGGACCACAGACAGCACCCTTGAGTCCTGAAGCTGAGTGGCTTTTAATAAAGTGAAAATATAACCCGACAAATGCTGGGATTAGATAATTCTTGCTATTAACCCCTCCACTGCCAGGGTGGGATGTTACCATGTGGACACAGAGTGCACATTAACCCTTCATACACCGGCTTTAAGTAGCTGCATCTGCAGGCTCTGTGCTAACATGCAGCGCGGGTTAAAATGATGATGATTAGGCACTATAACTTAAATCTTTTTTTTTTAAGTTTTTAACTATGATGTGTCAGCGCTGCTGTGACAGCGCCGACACATTATTAATAACTGTAGCGGCAAATTTAAACTTAGCGGCTTTGACAGCTGCGGAGTTAAAAAAAAAAACAAAAAAACACCGGAAAATGCTGTCCACGGACCTGAAGTTTGCTTCAGGGCCATCGACAGCATCGCACTTAGCAAACACACCTCACACTCACCACATTGACCAAAAACATGCATTTCACTCACATCAAACACACTCAGTGTTTGATGCACAACAGTGTGCCTCCAGCCTTATAAAAATAAAAAGCAGAGGTGAAGTACACACTACTGCTACATTCACATAAGACTTGTGATGGTGGAGGTTGCAGGATTAGACCACCAGTGTGAATACACATCTCCCACTTTTCCTGTAATTTGCCCCTATATCATTAATAGTTCTTGAAGCAATTTTCGGTCTTTGAATACTGATAAGCCTTAAGTTGGTGACAATGATCAAAGGGGAAAGGCACAAAAAGCTAAACAGGAGTTGAGAAAATCACATTATTGAAGATACGGTTTAGAGTGCCCCAACATGTATGAATCATAAAACCATTTCAGCGATAATTTTTAGTACATTTCCAATGTAAGTGATTATGTTTACAGTTAATCTCTCAGTTATGATTTTCTATAAATCTAAAAGCAACCATCTTTCTACTTACCACCACCAGCAATGGTAGCCTTAATGAGGGCATCCAGTTCTTCATCCCCCCTTATGGCGAGCTGCAAGTGACGCGGAGTAATACGTTTCACTTTGAGATCCTTTGAAGCATTTCCTGCCAACTCCAGTACCTTCAAGTGAAGAACAAAAAAAAAAAAAATAACACCTTCACCTTCCATCCGGATGGAGCAAGCAATAGAAGTAAATAAGGAAGATTCTCTTCCCACATTGATGGACAAGTGGCTATCGTATAAACTTTGTATAGTCCAACAATAAATACAATTCAAGTTGTGTGTACACTGAAAGGGAAATTTATGTACCAGACTACAGAATTAAACTGTACAGGAAATGTCCTCCATAACTGGTCTCAGACTCATACAGCACTATTTCTACCATATTGCTCTTCTGAGCTAAGATTGCGCAGTGGGCTAGTCATCACTGACCGGTTATCAACCACTAAAACTTCACAAACCTGGATTTTTATCATTTTCAAATTAACATTTCGCCCATATATGAATCTGTAGTACTGAAGAACATTTAAAGGGAACTTATAAAGTACAAAAAAAAAAATGATCTAGTATAATCTGCAAGTAAACAGTGTTAAAATGCTCCCCAGCCACCTTACTGAAAAAGTGTAGATACCAGGATGACATTAATTTATAGCATCATGGGAGCCGTTCACTAGTCACAGGTGTATGACTATCACTGTACAGAGACTGGCAGCTGGAGTCACTCCCTGGTATTTGGACGTGCGATGACAGTCATAGGTGAATGCACAGAGTGCTTACAAACTGAGTGACTCCTGGGGTTAGACGAGATCATTTTCTCACAATAGTCATGCTAATAATTGGCCGGGGAACATTTTAACATTATTAATCTGCAGTTTAACTCTTTATCTGCCGGTCAATAGCATGTTTTTTGTTTTGGACACAAAAGGTTTCTCTTAAAGGATGTTCACATTTTCCGATTTCACTTAAGGCTTACCTCAGCAGTAAGATACTCCAGGATTGCTGCGGTGTAGACTGCAGCTGTTCCACCAACACGTCCATGACTGGTAGTTCTGTTTTTCATAAGACGATGGATACGACCCACTGGAAACTAAGAGGAAAATGAGATGTTCAGGTAAAGAAGCAGAAAAACACTTTGAAGTAGTAACTAAATTTGGCGTTTCCATTCTAGCTTCTCTCAGCTCTGACTAAATGGCCAAAAATGGAGTGGGATGGGGGTGCAGTAGGACACCACCGTTTGTCTAATTCATAAGTAGTTACAGCATTCCCTGAGCCAGATATCTTACTCCAGTAGCTGATCAGAGTAAGATTTCTGGCTAAGTGCACGGCGTGATCGTCAGACGCCCCCATTCATAAAGAGGCATGAATGTCTTGATGAATCAGGAGCGTCTGACTCCAGAATGCCCACTTATCAAGACTGGGGTGAACAATGCTGGTCTTGATGAATCAGGCTCTAAGATTTTGAAACTTTTAGGAATATTCACAACAGTGTAAAGGCCACGTTACACACAGATATTTGTCACAGATCTCTGGTTGCAGTGAAATCATGGACACATTGTTACATCTGTACACAGCTACAAAATGGAACAATGTGTCCATGATTTCACTGCAATCAGAGATCTGAGACCAATAACTGAACAGATATCTGTGTGTAACGTGGCCTTAAAACTGATTGAAATGTAAAAAATTGTGAATTGGCATTTTACTGTTAATCTGCAGCCAGCTTTGTTCACTTTTCAAAATTTGGACAGATCTTGGAGAGTGTTTGAGGGTATGCTAAAAATTTGTCAGAATTTATGCCACAAAGATGGCGTGAATTATAACAAATGAACTCCAACTGATGAAATGCTTACATCAATTGCAGTGACTCACAGCAGCTGAAAAAAATGCACCAAATTCATTTGGAGTGACTTCTCCTGAACTGCACCAATTCTCTGGAATGCTCTACCCCAAGAAATTAGGACAGTCCACAACTTACATAGGTTCGGACGCTCCCTACAAACATATCTTTTTAAGGAGGCCTATCTTGCTCCCTAATAGAAGCCCTTTATACTGTATATAGTGCATTCACTATTTATTGGGGCATAACTCTCCTTCAAACTCCCCCAAACCCAAAAGCTCTAAACAGATTGGCTGCTGACCATTAATGAAATGTATTTTTCTATCCCCCTCTTCCTCAAGAGGCCTGTACCATCAGTGTAATTAGCCCCTGTATTTTGTGCAACCCCTATCTTGTTGTAGATTGTAAGCTCTTTTGAGCTGGGTCACCTTTATTTGCGCTATAATTATCGTATGTTTTACATTGATTCTCAAATTCCTGTATTTTTTTTTTTTAATACCGTAATTGTTACCTATGACTGTCTCTATATGAACCACTGAATTGTAAAGAGCTGCAAAATATGTTGGTGCTATATAAAGTTTATTATCTGAACTTCACCTGTGAAATGAGGTTACAATATGAAGCTTGGTCAATGCCAAAGCTCCAATGGCAGGTAAATATAAAAATAACACAATATTCACATAACAAAAACAATCCATTCAATGTAATAGGCAACATTAAAGAGAAAAAAAAGTGACTGATTATCTGGGTACACAGCCAAAGAAATAAAAGGATTTGTTTTATCTATGTACACTACCTCAGCATAATTTATACTTGCAGTAGGCCAGTAACGAGCTTGATAAAGATTAAACAGGTTAATTGTTGATAAACACTGTATGTGGATGGAGGAATTAAAAGGACTGTATTAGCCCGGTATCACTTTTTCCTTTATTGTTAAGGGAAGAGGAACCCTTACTAATTAAACATTTATGGCATATGAATACATTGAAATATTATTTTGGACACAAACTGAACCACTCAATTCAAGGATAAGATTATATTAACAGCCCTGCTCGACACAGACACTGGGCTGGGCCACCACACAGCCCTGCTCGACACAGACACTGGGCTGGGCCACCACACAGCCCTGCTCGACACAGACACTGGGCTGGGCCACCGCACAGCCCTGCTCTACAGACACTGGGCTGGGCCACCACACAGCCCTGCTCTACAGACACTGGGCTGGGCCACCACACAGCCCTGCTCTACAGACACTGGGCTGGGCCACCGCACAGCCCTGCTCTACAGACACTGGGTCATCAAAAAGTTTTACCATAAAATCACATGCTCTTGTAGTCACTGACCACTATTTACTATTTCACTTCGTCCCAAGTTAACAAATGATGTATCGATATAAGGTTATTGAATGAAAAACATGTGTTTAATCATTTGCTTACCTGCAGGCCAGCTCTCGAAGAGCGGGTAACAGAAGTTGCTTTAGATTTGCCAGAATCTTTACCAGCTTTGCCACCAGCCTGTAAAATGGGGGAAAAAAAAAGTAAAAAAAGTTAACAGTTGATGCAAACTAATATTTCAGTACATACGTATATGCACTGAAGTATATGACTATACTTTCAGAGTATGTAACCAGGAGTGGAAGTCAATAACAGCAATGTCTGTTGGGTGCTGATGTAAGCTGCTCGACTTCTATTACAGTGAATATTCAGCTCATTTAGTTGTAATGTTGGTGCCATTTGTTAATACAGTGTATACTCTGCTCATTAAAATTATTTGTGTAATCAATGTCTTTATCATCAGAACCAATTATTGGACAGATACCTTGTTCTAGAATAACATTAGGGCCACCGAAACGAAACATAGGAGTCACAGGACATCAACATTTAGTAAGAGATTCCAAGAGGGTGGGAAATGTAAAGTATGGTGGTCAGTCAGCCCACATGGAAAATACAGTATCCTGCACAAGAATATAGAACCAAGTGAAGATTAGCCCAGTCCCTGCTGGGTATGGAGGCCTCTTTATCACAGCTGCCAGGTTCAATGTCAAAGTACCTGGAAACGTGTGCCTGTCCTGTGAGAATATTATAGTGGGATCACCTATTCAGTCTACCTGAACTCCATCATGGACAAGGTGCACAGAAGCTGAGGCTGGACGGATTATACCCACACAATCTTTGTTATTTTCTTCTAGGACCCCACAATCCCCTGTACAGGACCACCCCTCCCTCCAGGACAGGACCCCCCGGTTCCCGCTCATTATTCCAGCGGCCCCATGTGTGGAGGATGCAGCATGTCTTTGTACACAATAATCATGGTTGTTTTCAGCCCCCCACGAGTCCAGATGAAGCTGGGGGTCCCAGCAGCAGCAGCAGCAGAGGCGCCGCCTGTGATTCGCTCGTGTTTGGGCGCCGAGAAGCCAAGAATGTATTACAAAGAAAGCAAAAAGGTCTGAGCAATGGGGGAGGGGAGAGAGAGGGGGAGCGGGCTGAGAGGAGAGGGAGAGGGCTGAGGAGAAGGGGGGAGAGCAGAGCTCCGTCCTCACACAAGGCCTGCTCTCCCTCCACACATCACATTACACTCCACAGGAGAATCTAGTCTCCTCACCTCACAGGAGGAGGCCGCACATTACACAGGACACCGGACAAGGCCGCTCCACACACGGAACTTCCAGCAGAAAAATGCGGGAAAACATGGCGAGCACAAACTCCAGCAGATACCGGAGGAAAGAAATGTGCGGGAAGACAAGTGTGGAGGGAAGAGGAGAAAGAGCGGGACAAAGGGGCCCCGGGCACACAGGCCGCACACTCACCATGACTGGAGCTCACACGATGATCCACAAAGCCTCGTGTGATCACTGCCACCATTTATATGGACTTCCACACATTCAGGAACTTGAGCTGAGAGGAGGCCCAATAGCAGGAGGCCTCATTGTTTAGAGGCGGAGAGTCATGAGGTAGAGGAATGGGCAGGGCTCCCGCCCTCCCTCACACAGGAGGAGAATACCGAGTGACTGAGAGGAGGAGGAGGAGAACGACTGTGTGTGAGGAGAATGTGGCACAGCAAAATCATGGACGACAGCGGGGATTCATGGTTATCAGCACACAGCCATCAGCACTTACATATCATTTCTGAATGTCCATTAAGACTATGTTCACACACTGCGTTTTTGCTGCAGCAAAGCCTGAAGGGTTTGTTAGTAAATCCAGATTTCTTGGCAGGAGAAAACTCATTTTTTGCGGCAAGATTGCTGCGTTTTCACAGTGATTTTGCTGTGTTTGGTTTGCTGCATTCACACTGTGTTTTTGATCCGTTTTTTGCAGTGACTTGGGACATCCCAGTAAAGTCAATCGGTTTCAAAAATTATCATTCAACTTTTAGGAGGATCCGTTTTTCTGGCTCAAAAATAATTTCATAGAATGAGCACGGCAATGTGTGTGGCGTTTTTCTGATCTGCTTTTACAATTGCCTCCAGTGTCTAAAAGCTCAAAAAAGCATCAGAAACGCAGTGTGTGAATAGGTGATGCATTTTTGAAAAAAAAAAAAGGATCAGTTTAGCAGCTGAAAAATGGATCCTCAAAAGATGCATCAAAAACAGTATGTGTGAATGTAGCCGAACACTGCAAAGACAGAAAAGAATTGACCTGAGCATTCTTTTCAAAACGCAGCAGAACTTGTGCAGGTTTCAGTTTCTGCCATGTAATTAAACCAAAGTGTGTAGACAGCTTTTCCAGCAAGCACAGAGGTTTAGATTAGCATTTACCAAGGTAAAAACTGAGCTCAAATAGCCTAATAGAAAAGTACAGATTCCACCCACCAAAAATGTGCACATCTATTTATTAATTTATATGTATCAGATTTACCATCATTTTAGTAGTCCTCCCATATACCATGGATGACTGTTGGCAGACAGCCATCCCCCTGACTCCTCCATACAAAGGAGTATTCCATTCAGCCATCCTCCTGACTCCTCCATACAAAGGAGTATTCCATTCAGCCATCCCTCCTGACTCCTCCATACAGAGGCGTATTCCATTCAGCCATCCCTCCTGACTCCTCCATACAGAGGAGTATTCCATTCAGCCATACCCTCCTCCATACAGAGGAGTATTCCATTCAGCCATCCCTCCTCCATACAGAGGAGTATTCCATTCAGCCATCCCTCCTGACTCCTCCATACAGAGGAGTATTCCATTCAGCCATCCCTCACGACTCCTCCATACAGAGGAGTATTCCATTCAGCCATCCCTCACGACTCCTCCATACAGAGGAGTGCTCCATTCAGCCAGCCATCCCTCCCAACTACTCCATACACAGGAGTGCTCCATTCAGCCATCCCTCCTGACTCCTCCATACACAGCAGTACTCCATTCAGCCATCCCTCCCAACTACTCCATACACAGGAGTGCTCCATTCAGCCAGGCAGCCATCCCTCCTGACTCCTCCATGCACAGGAGTATTCCATTCAGCCATCCCTCCCGACTCCTCCATACACAGGAGTGCTCCATTCAGCCCTCCCGACTCTGCCATACACAGGAGTGCTCCATTCAGCCAGACAGCCATCCCTCCTGACTCCTCCATACACAGGAGTACTCCATTCAGCCAGACAGCCATCCCTCCTGACTCCTCCATACACAGGAGTACTCCATTCAGCCAGACAGCCATCCCTCCCTACTCCTCCATACACAGGAGTGCTCCATTCAGCCATTCCTCCTGACTCCTCCATACACAGGAGTACTCCATTCAGCCAGACAGCCATCCCTCCTGACTCCTCCATACACAAGAGTACTCCATTCAGCCAGACAGCCATCCCTCCCTACTCCTCCATACACAGGAGTGCTCCATTCAGCCAGACAGCCATCCCTCCAGACGCCTCCATACACAGGAGTGCTCCATTCAGCTGGACAGTCATGCCTCACGATTCCTCTATACACAGGAGTGCTCCATTCAGCCAGAGAGCCATCCCTCACAACTCCTCTATACACAGGAGTACTCCATTCAGCCAGACAGCCATCCCTCCCAACTACTCCTTCCTTTGGAAGTACACTGAGCTGTAGGCTGATTTTCTGCTAAGGGAAAAGAAAAAAAAAAAAAAGGATTTAAATCTGATTTTCTAGCGATTGTGGCGAGCTGAGTGTGACAGAGCGCAAGTGCGACAGAAGTAAGTGTGTGACTTGTGATTCAGTGACCTTGGATTCAGGGAGTCTGGAAGGGAGGACTTAATTAAATACAACCAGCAATTCAGTAATACTTTGCATTTCTTTTTATTTATCATTTCTGTCTGGTGCAATCCCCATTAGGAAATGAGCTCCATGATTGGCAATGCCATCCAGTGTACATCTTGCCACATGTATGCATTCCTTGACCAGCCGGTCGAGGGTGCATACTGCTGTGTGAGATGTGAGTATGTTGTGCATTTGGAAGCCCAGATACTGGATCTAAATGAACGACTGACAACGCTGAGATCCATAGACAATATGGAAAGGAGTCTGCTGCTCACTGAACAGCTGCTCAATGGGATAGATGTGGGGGAGGATGGTAGTATGGAGCTGCAGGACCGTGAGGTAGCCAGCTGGGTGACAGTTAGAAGGCGGGGTAGAGGGAAGGGTGCCAGGGAGGCTAGCCCTGATCTGGAACACCCCAATAAATTTGCTATGTTGGCAGATGAGGGGGGTGTGAGTTCAGGGATAGCACAGCTGCAGCAGGGCATGACCTCTGAAAGCCAGAGGAGTGTCTGCTCCAGTAAGGGGGAAAACAGGAGAGAAGGGCAGGCCAGACAGGCGCTGGTAGTCAGGGACTCAATTATTAGGGGAATAGATAGGGCAATCTGTCACAAAGACAGGGATCGTCGAACAGTGTGCTGCCTACCTGGCGCACATCGCTGATCGGGTTAACAGATTACTGGGAGGGGCTGGTGAGGACCCAGCGGTCATGGTGCACATTGGCACAAATGACAAAGTTAAGAGGTAGGTGGAAGGTCCTTAAAGATGATTTCAGGGAACTAGGCTGCAAGCTTAAGGCAAGGACCTCCAAGGTAGTATTCTCTAAAATACTGCCTGTACCACGTGCCACACCAGAGAGGCAAAGGGAGATTAGGGAGATAAATAAGTGGCTCAGGAATTGGTGTAGGAAGGAGGGGTTTGGATTCCTGGAGAACTGGGCCGACTTCTCTGTTGGCTACAGGTTCTATGTTAGGGACGGGCTGCACCTCAATGGGGAGGGTGCAGCTGTGCTGGGGGAGAAAATGGCTAGAAGGTTGGAGGAGTGTTTAAACTAGGGATTGGGGTGAGGGTATTCATTGTATAGGAGGGAAAGATAGTGTAAATAGTAACCTGGGCACAAGTAATAAAATTGGGGGTGGCATGGGGGGTGGGGTTAGAACAGTCAATCTAGTAGGAAGGAATAGAGGTAAAGAGAGATGCATAAAGTGCATGTACACTAATGCCAGAAGCCTCACCAACAAAATGGAGGAATTAGAATTGATTTTGCTAGAAAATAATTATGACATGGTGGGGATTTCGGAGACTTGGCTATACGAGACCCATGACTGGGTTGTTAATTTACAGGGCTATTGTCTGTTCAGAAATGACCGTACAAATAGGCGAGGAGGAGGTGTATGTTTATACGTAAAATCATCCTTAAAACCCATCCTGCGTGATAATATAGGTGAATCTAATGGAAATGTAGAGTCCCTGTGGGTGGAGATAGGGGTTTGTTATAATTTTTCCCCCTCCCCTTATCAGTAATTTATAAGTCCCCAACAATAATGGAAGAGGAGGAGAATATCCTCATAAAGCAAATAGATGAAGCAGCGACTCAGGGAGAAGTCATTATTATGGGGGACTTCAACTACCCTGAAATACATTGGGGATCAGAAACCTGCAGTTCCAGCAAAGGTAATAAGTTTTTGACAACTATGAGAGACAATTACCTTTCACAACTGGTTCAGGACCCAACAAGAAGGGGGGCACTGCTGGACCTATTATTAACCAACAGGCCGGACCGCATATCAAATATACGGGTTGGAGGTCACTTGGGTAATAGTGATCATAACTTAATAAGCTTTCAAGTATCCTTTACTAAGATGTGTAGTAGAGGGGCTACAAGGACACTAAACTTCAGGAAGGCAAATTTCCAACGGTTGAGAGATGATCTTAGTGCAATAAACTGGGACGATGTCCTGAGACATAAAGGTACACAACACAAATGGGAGATGTTTATTAGCATCCTGAATAGGACTTGTGCACAATATATACCCTATGGGAATAAGCATGCTAGAAATAAGAGGAAACCACTATGGCTAAATAAAGCGGTAAGAGGTGCAATATGTGACAAAAAGAAAGCATTTAGGGAATTAAAGCAAGTAGGTAGTGATGAGGCATTAAATAAATACAGAAAATTAAATAACATTTGTAAAAAGCAAATCAAGGCAGCAAAGATTGAGACAGAGAGACTCATTGCCAGAGAAAGTAAAAAGAATACCAAAATATTTTTTAACTACATAAATAGTAAGAAACTAAAAATTGATGGTGTTGGCCCCTTTAACAATACCGTATATACTCGTGTATAAGCCGACCCGTGTATAAGCCGACCCCCCTACTTTTGCCCCCAAAACCTGGGAAAACCTATTGACTCGTGTATAAGCTGAGGGTGGACCCCAGCACAGGTATACAGCAGCCCCAGGGGCTCTATACAGCAGCAGCCCCAGGGGCTCTATACAGCAGCAGCCCCAGGGGCTCTATACAGCAGCAGCCCCAGGGGCTCTATACAGCAGCAGCCCCAGGGGCTCTATACAGCAGCAGCCCCAGGGGCTCTATACAGCAGCAGCCCCAGGGGCTCTATACAGCAGCAGCCCCAGGGGCTCTATACAGCAGCAGCCCCAGGGGCTCTATACAGCAGCAGCCCCAGGGGCTCTATACAGCAGCAGCCCCAGGGGCTCTATACAGCAGCAGCCCCAGGGGCTCTATACAGCAGCAGCCCCAGGGGCTCTATACAGCAGCAGCCCCGGAGGTATACAGGCCACCCCATCAAGCTCCAGGGCCCCCCCCCTTGCGCGGCAGCCTGTAAAGGAAAATCATACTTATCAGTGTCCCGCGCTGTCCCGCCGCTGCCATCACGATCCCGGGCTTCAATCCGCGTCTTCCGGCGGTCGCAGGCAATGACGTCATTCCCGCGACCACAGGAAGTGCGGAAGACGCGGAATGAAGCCCGGGATCGTGATGGCAGCGGCGGGACAGCGCGGGACACTGATAAGTATGATTTTCCTTTACAGGCTGCAGCGCAAGGGGGGGGGGGCCCTGGAGCTTGATGGGGGGGCCTGTATACCTCCGGGGGCTGCTGCTGTATTAATTACCGTATATACTCGCGTATAAGCCGAGGGGGGACTTTTCAGCCCAAATTTTGGGCTGAAAAACTCGGCTTACACACGAGTATATACGGTAGTCTGGGTGAAATGGTGGATGAGGATGAGGAAAAAGCCAATATGCTAAATGACTTTTTTTCAACAGTATTTACACAAGAAAATCCCATGACAGACAATATGATCAGTGATAACAAAAAGTCTCAATGAAATGTCACCTGCTTAACCCAAGAGGAAGTACGGCATCGTCTAAAAATCACTAAAATTGACAAATCCCCGGGCCCGGATGGGATACACCCCAGAGTGCTGCAGGAATTAAGTACTGTCATAGATAGACCATTATTTTTAATATTTAAAGATTCCATAATAACAGGGTCTGTACCACAGGAGTGGCGTATAGCAAATGTGGTGCCAATATTCAAAAAGGGGACAAAAACTGAACTTGGAAATTATAGGCCAGTAAGCTTAACCTCTACTGTGGGTAAAATCCTAGAGGGTTTTCTAAGAGATGCTATACTGGAGTATCTGAAGAAAAATAACCTCATGACCCATTATCAACATGGTTTTACGAGGGACCGTTCCTGTCAAACTAATCTAATAAGCTTCTATGAAGAAGTAAGTTCTGGACTGGACCAAGGAAATGCAGTGGATGTGGTGTATATGGACTTTTCAAAAGCTTTTGATACAGTGCCACACAAAAGGTTGATACATAAAATGAGGGCAATGGGGATAGGGGAAAATATGTGTAAGTGGGTTAAGAACTGGCTTAGTGATAGGAAACAAAGGGTGGTTATTAATGGAACACACTCAGAATGGGTCACAGTTAACAGTGGGGTACCACAGGGGTCAGTGTTGGGCCCGCTTCTATTTAATATATTTATTAATGACCTTGTAGGGGGCATACAGAGTAGAATCTCAATATTTGCGGATGACACTAAACTCTGGAGGGTAATCAATACAGAGGAGGACAATTTTATATTACAGGAGGATTTATGTAAACTAGAAGCTTGGGCTGCTAAATGGCAAATGAGCTTTAATGGGGATAAATGTAAAGTCATGCACTTGGGCAGAGGAAACAAAAGGTATAATTATGTCCTTAATTGTAAAACACTGGGCAAAACTGTCACTGAAAAAGACCTGGGTGTATGGGTAGATGACAAACTCACATTTAGTGGCCAGTGTCAGGCAGCTGCTGCAAAGGCAAATAAAATAATGGGATGCATTAAAAGAGGCATAGATGCTCATGAAGAGAACATAATTTTAACTCTATACAAGTCACTAGTGCGACCACACTTAGAATACTGTGTACAATTCTGGTCTCCGGTGTATAAGAAAGACATAGCTAAACTAGAGCGGGTCCAGAGAAGAGCGACAAAAGTCATTAGAGGACTAAGGGGTCTGCAATACCAAGACAGGTTATTAAACTTGGGGTTATTTAGCTTGGAAAAACGAAGGCTTAGGGGTGATCTTATAATAATGTATAAATATATGAGGGGACAGTACAGAGACCTTTCTAATGATGTCTTTACTCTTAGGCCTGAGACTGGGACAAGGGGGCATCCTCTACGTCTGGAGGAAAGAAGGTTTAATCATAATCACAGACGCGGATTCTTTACTGTAAGAGCAGTGAGACTATGGAACTCTCTGCCACATGATGTTGTAATGAGTGAGTCACTACTAACATTTAAGAAGGGCCTGGATGCCTTTCTTGAAAACTATAATATTACCAGTTATACATACTAGATTCTTTGATAGGGCGTTGATCCAGGGAACTAGTCTGATTGCCGTACCTGGAGTCGGGAAGGAATTTTTTTCCCCAATGTGGAGCTTAGTGTTGCCACATGGTTTTTTTTTGCCTTCCTCTGGATCAACATGTTAGGCTATGGGTTGAACTAGATGGACTTAAAGTCTTCCTTCAACCTTAAAAACTATGTTACTATGTTACGATGTTACTCCATACACAAGAGTATTCCATTCAGCCATCCCTCACGACTCGTCCATATGACAGCCATCCCTCACAACTCCTCTATACACAGGAGTGCTCCACTCAGCCGAACAGACATCCCTCCTGACTCCTTAATACCAGGGTTGTGGAGTCGGAAACAAATGGACTGACTCCTAAAATATATAATAAATTAGGTACAGTGCAGAATGTGCTGAAAATTATTATTACCGTATATACTCGTGTATAAGCCGAGTTTTTCAGCACAAAAAATGTGCTGAAAAGTCCCCCCTCGGCTTATACACGAGTCATAGGTCAGCCGCCTTCCCCCCATCAGTGGTATACAGGGCCCCCCCTTGCTGCCGCACACCTGTAAAGTAATACATCATTATACTTATCCCTGTCGCTGCTCTGACACCGCGCTCCTCCGGGTCTTCATGCTTCCTCCTCGGGCGCACAGTCAATGACGTCATTGCCTGCGCCCGCCAGTCACAAGCAGGAAGAAGCATGAAGACCCGGAGGAGCGCGGTGTCAGAGCGGCGACAGGGATAAGTATAATGATGTATTACTTTACAGGTGTGCGGCAGCAAGGGGGGGCCCTGTATACCACTGATGGGGGGCCCTGTATACCACTTCTGAGGGGGCCTGTATACCGCTGGGGCCTGTATACCACTGGGGCCTGTATATACCACTGGGGAGGCTGCTGTAATACTGCTGGGGCCTGTATATACCACTGGGGAGGCTGCTGTATACCACTGGGGCCTGTATACCACTGGGGCTGCTGTATATACTGCTGGGGCCTGTATATACCACTGGGGAGGCTGCTGTACACCACTGGAGCTGCTGTATATACTGCTGGGGCCTGTATATACCACTGGGGAGGCTGCTGTAATACTGCTGGGGCCTGTATATACCACTGGGGAGGCTGCTGTATATACTGCTGGGGCCTGTATATACCACTGGGAAGGCTGCTGTAATACTGCTGGGGTCTGTATATACCACTGGGGGACTGCTGTATACCACTGGGGCTGCTGTATATACTGCTGGGGCCTGTATATACCACTGGGGAGGCTGCTGTATACTACCACTGGGGAGGCTGCTGTATACTACCACTGGGGAGGCCTGTATACCTGTGCTGGGGTCCACCCTCGGCTTATACACGAGTCAATAGGTTTTCCGGGCAAAAGTAGGGGGGTCGGCTTATACACGGGTCGGCTTATACACGAGTATATACGGTAATTATTTTATCAAGTGTATAAAGAAAACAGGTGGCACTCACCAAAATTATGTTGCTGTGCAAGATCTTTATTTCATAATTGTCAGGAATCAGTGGTTACATAGATGCAGGGAGGGGAGGAAGTGCAGAGTGGACGATGTAACCACTGATTCCTGACGATTATGGAATAAAGATCTTACACAGCAACATACTTTTGGTGAGTGCCACCTGTTTTCTTAATACACTTGATAGTACCTACAACTGACAGGTAGAGCAACGCCATTTAAAGGGAACCTGACCCCTAAAAATCATGCCCCAGCCTATTAATACCTGTCTCTGCACCATCATTATGCTATTATACCTATCCCTTTGTGTAAAAATTATGTGCTTTGAATGTTTATAAAAGTGCTTTATATACCTCTAGATCTGTGGCTTCTGAGCTAATCCGCGCACATGGAGGGGGAAGATGACGCTCCACAAGGATTATCACGCCCATCGGGGCATGAATAATTGCACTACAGGCAGGGGAAAGATTTCACAGGGAACGCCCTGTGTGACTTCTCAAGACATCAGAAGCCGCAGATCTAGAGGTATATAAAGCACTTTTAGGCTACGTTCACACATAGCACTTTTTTGGCGTATTTTTTTTTTGAGTGGGCGCATTTTACCTGCGCAAAAAAAACACAAAAAAAGAAGCATGGGCCGGGGGAGGAGTGATGTCACAGAGGGAAGGAAGAATCCTGCTTCCTCCTCCACTCTGTGCCATGTCCGCCAGCCCCCATTTGATTTTGCAGTGTATTAATATACACTGCGAAATCAAAATTAAACAAAGTCAGAAGTATTAAAAATAATAAAGATTTCATACCTCTCCGCCGGCTTGTTCACGCCATCCAGAGATGTGCGAAGGCCATGTACTGATGGAAAAAGACCTGCCGTGATGTCAGAGCGTTCGCGGCGCTGATTGGCCGCTCGTGGTCATGTGATACATATCACATGTACGGAACGCCCTCTGACACCACCACAGGTCCTAGCAGGACCATTCCAGCGGCGGCTCCTGGCTCCCAGACACCGGAACACCCGTCGGAGAGGTAAGTATTTAATTCTTTATTATTTTGAATACATTTGCCTTTAGTTAACTCTGATTTCGCAGTGTATATTAATACACTGCAAAATTAAATAGCCGGTCACAGGTGTCACACAGGGGAAGAGGAAGCAGGATTCTTCCTCCCCACTGTGATGTCAGACATTCAAAGCACACAATTTTTACACAAAGGGATAGGTATAATAGCATAATGATGGTGCAGGGACAGGTATGAATAGGCTGGGGGGGGTTTTTAGGGGTCATGTTCCCTTTAAAACTTTGCTGTCTGCTGTTTGGCGAACAATTATGTTCAGTGATTGTGATACAAGCCTGGAAGTCTGCTAGTGCCCGGTTTTCAGCCTTCTATATTACATTTGAATTCTTTTTATGTTTTATCTAAATATCTTGATTATTGTATCATAACAATGATTAAAAGCCTGATGTTCACATTGTACTACAATAAGTTTATCACTTAAACATGAGGCATGTATGAAGGAGTCTGAGTCTAAGGAGTCAGTGAAATTCAGGAGTCGGTGGTTTGACTTATGGCGGGTTTGCACGTTGCGATATCGTAGTCCAATTTCAATGAAAAGTCACTTGGTTCAATCGTTGGACCCGAGATCGTTCCTGCGTTGTATGGTGTGAACGTCCAATACGATGCAGGAACGATGTCAATGCGATATCGGGGATTGAATGAGCGTGCTATTCAATGCCCCGATATTGAAGGGAGATTGGAGTCGGATCGTGCTGTGTAAACGCTCAACTACGATGCGATTTGAAACGTCACCCATTCACTCCCAAGTGTGCGATCCTGGGTTGGGGGGCGTAGACATCGCACGGACGTTGTATTCCGATATCGCAGCGTGTAAACATGCAATGCAATGCGGGAGAAACGTGCACTAAATGCGCGCTCCCGCGCCATTGAGTTGCGATATCGCAACGATATTAAAGCGTGTAAACCCACCATTACCGACTCCACAGCCCTGCTCCATACACAGGAGTGCTCCACTCACCCGGACAGACATCCCTCCTGACTCCTTCATATACAGGAGTGCTCCACTCAGCCGGACAGACATCCCTCCTGACTCCTTCATACACAGGAGTGCTCCACTCAGCCGAGTGCTCATGTGTTTTATGCCATACTCTGGTGGCAGTTTATCTCACCTAGAACAGAGGAATCAGCAGGCTGGAATTAGGGCCCTTTCACATCATTTTTTTTGTTCAAATCGCGGCAGATGCGGTGAAAAAACCGCATCTGCCGCGATTACCGCATACCGGCTGCACTTGCGGCACGGTTGCGGTAAACGCCATACAAGGTATAGGCGGACTTGCGGCAGGTGCGGCAAGTGCGGTTTTGGCACTTGCGGCAGGTGCGGCCGCGAAAAAAATGCTGTCAGCCGCGGTTTTTTTCGCAGCCGCACCTGCCACAAGTGCCAAAACCGCACTTGCCGCAAGTCCGCCTATACCTTGTATGGCGTTTACCGCAACGGCGCCGCAAGTGCAGCCAGTATGCGGTAATCGCGGCAGATGCGGTTTTTTCACCGCATCTGCCGCGATTTGAAAAAAACGCTGATGTGAAAGGGCCCTTAGACATGCTGGATGCTTATCTCCCCTGACATCTGTCCAGGGAGAATCTGGAGGTCTCATTATACATTAGACTCTGAGGATGGATTCACACCACGTTTTTTGGGATTCTGTTCTATCCGTTTTGAAAAGGTTCCCATGTAATCCTATGGTGCCGGATTGGCCATAAATGGCCATCTGATTTTGGGTCATTCCATGTCAAGTGAACCAATGATTTTTACCTCTATATTTTTAATTCTTTTGAGATTTTGTTATTTGATAATGGCATGTCAGACAATGCAAATTGTGAAGAGAAAAAAAATTCTAAAATAATTTTTTTTTTATTGATTTTCAAAGTTTGGAAAAAGTGTGAATTTCGGTGTTGCCTGCCTTTACATTTCTCCTAACTCGGGCTAGAAATAAGATAGAGAGACAAAATAAACACCAATCTACTCAGAACTGTACAGGCTTTCACCAGATATGCCACAAGAGGATCTTTGTTAATATTTTACCCATGCGAACACAAATGCAAAATTTTAAAACACATTTTTGAAAAATCGGTTTAATTTAAAAATGTCTAAAAATGCACATGCCTGCTATGCTCTAAGGGTACCATTACATGTCGCAACATTGCATGCAATTTCACTTGCAACTTACTGGTTGCAGTGAAATCATGGACACATTGTTCTATTTTGTTACCGTGTACAAATGGAACAATGTGTCCATGATTTCACTGCAACCAGCAAATTGCAAGAGAAATTGCATGCAATGTTGCGATGTGTAATAGTATCCTTAGCCACATCTGTACCAAAATTCAAGTTGGGATCGCGATGGGATCATATTTTAACCCCTTAGTGACGGAGCCAATTTCCACCTTAATGACCAGACCGTTTTTTGTAATTCTGACCAGTGTCCCTTTATGAGGTAATATCTCTGGAACGCTTCATTGGATCAGAGCGATTCTGAGATTGTTTTTTCGTGACATATTGGGCTTCATGTTAGTGGTAAATTTAGGTTGATAATTTTTGCGTTTATTTGTGAAAATATTAAAAAATTGGCTAAAATTTTGAAAATTTCACAATTTTCAAATTTTGAATTTTTATTCTGTTAAACTGGAGCGTTATGTGACACAAAATAGTTAATAAATGACATTTCCCACAAGACTACTTTACATTAGCGCAATTTTGGGAAAACATTTTTTTTGGGTTAGGACGTTATAAGGGTTCAAAGTTCATCAGCAATTTCTCATTTTTCCAACAAAATTTACAAAACCATTTTTTTAGGGACCACATCACATTTGAAGTCCCTTTGAGGGGCATAGATGACAGAAAACACCCAAAAGTGATACCAGTCCAAAAACTGCACACCTCAAGCTACTCAAAACTATATTCAAGAAGATTATTAACCCTTCAGGTGCTTTACAGGAACTAAAGCAAAGTGGAAACAAAAAATGGACATTTTAATTTTTCCAACAAAAATGTTCTTTTAGCCTCAATTCTTTAATTTTCACATGGGCAACAGGATAAAATGCATCCTAAAATTTGTTGGGCAATTTCTCCTGAGTACACCGATACCTCATATGTGGTCATAAACCACTGTTTGGGCACACGGCAGGGCTCAGAACGGAGGGAGCGCAATTTGATTTTTGGAGCTAATTTTCCATTCAAAAAGTCAAATGGCGCTCCTTCCCTTTCGAGTCCTGCCGTGTGCCCAAACAGTGGTTTATGACCACATATGAGGTATCGCTGTACTCAGGAGAAATTGCCCAACAAATTTTAGGATGCATTTTATCCTGTTGCTCATGTGAAAATGAAAAAAACTGAGGACAAAAGAATGTTTTTGTGGAAAAAAAAAAAAAAAGTACTTTTTCATTTTTGTACGGATCAATTTGTCAAGCACCAGAGGGTTCAAAGTCCTCACTATGCATCTAGATAAGTTCCTTGGGGGGTCTAGTTTCCAAAATGGGGTCACTTGTGGGGAAGCGCCAATGTTTAGGCACACAGGGGCTCTCCATACGCGACATGGTGTCCGCTAACAATTTGAATGGCAAAATTAGCTCCAATTGTTAGCGGAGACCATGTTGCGTATGGAGAGCCCCTGTATGCCTAAACATTGGAGCTCCCTCACAAGTGACCCCATTTTGGAAACTAGACCACCCAAGGAACTTATCTAGATGGGTGATGAACACTTTGAACCCCCAGGTGCTTCACAAATGAAACCATAAAAATGAAAATAGAAAAGTTTTGTGGAAAAGAAAGTACTTTTTCATTTTTATGGATCAATTTGTGAAGCACCTGGGGGTTCAAAGAGTTCACTATGCATCTAAATAAATTCCTTGGGGTGTCTAGTTTCCAAAATGGGGTCACTTGTGGGGGAGCTCCAATGTTTAGGCACACAGGGGATCGCCATACACAACATAGTATCAACTTACAATTCCAATTGTTAGTGGACACCATGTCGCGTATGGAGAGCCCCTGTGTGCCTAAACATTGGAGCTCCCCCACAAGTGACCCCATTTTGTAAACTATACGCCCCAAGGAACTTATCTAGATGCATAGTGAGCACTTTGAACCCCCAGGTGCTTCACAAATTGATCCATAAAAATGAAAAAGTACTTTCTGTCCACAAAAATTTCCTTTTTTCATTTTTATGGATTCATTTGTGAAGCACCTGGGGGTTGAAAGTACTCATTATGCATCTAGATATGTTCCTTGGGGGTCTAGTTTCCAAAATGGGGTCACTTGTGGGGGAGCTCCAATGTTTAGGCACACAGGGGCTCTCCACATGCGACATGGTGTCCGCTAACAATTTGAATGGAAAATTAGCTCCAATAGTTAGCGGACACCATGTTGTGTATGGAGAGCTCCTGTGTGACTAAACATTGGAGCTCCCACACAAGTGACCCCATTTTGGAAACTAGACGCCTCAAGGATTATATC
Organism: Allobates femoralis; assembly: GCA_033576535.1. Taxonomy (NCBI): domain Eukaryota; kingdom Metazoa; phylum Chordata; class Amphibia; order Anura; family Aromobatidae; genus Allobates; species Allobates femoralis. The sequence continues at coordinate 223,659,413 of JARQOC010000003.1, forward strand.
TAGGGGTATAGTGAGCATTTAGAACCTACAGCTACTTCACAGAGTTTGATAACGTCATATTGAACATTTTCTTTTTTTTCACACAATTTCTCACTTTTAGAGCATGTGCACAAGATTCGGAGACACAGTGTCCTGGGCGTCTCCTCTCCTGCATTTTTTTTAGTATTTTTTTATTAAATTTAAAAAAAAAATGACGTGGGGCTTCGCCATACTTTTGGTCCAGCCAGGTACAGCAGGCAGCTACGGGCTGCCACCAACCCCTTCTGCCTAGTTTTACCTGGCTGGAAACTAAAGATATAGGGAAGTCCTTTTTTTTTTTTTTTTAATTATTTCATGAAATAATAAAAAAAAAATGGCGTCAGCTTCGCCATATTTTTGGGCCAGCCAGGTACAACTAGGCAGCTGGGGGCTGGAATCCACAGCGTAGGGAGGCTCAAGCTTTCTAGGCCCCCCCGCTGCGAATTGTAGTCCGCAGCCACCCCAGAAAATGGCGCATTCATAGAAGCGCCATTTTCTGGCGCTGTATCCAGCTCTTCCAGCTGCCGTGTAGCGGTGGCAGACTGGGTAATAAAGGGTTAATGCCAGCTTTTTTGCAGCTGGCACTAAGCCCGAGATTCTTAATGTCTGGCCAATATTAGACCGGGCCATTAAGAATCCCTAGTAAATTGTAAAGAAGACACAAGACAGAAAAAAATATTTTTATTAGAAAAAAAACACAGACACTATTTAGACCCCATCTTTATTATTCTTTGGCATCCGACGTAGTCCAGTAGGAAGGTCCGACGTAGTCCAGCAGGAAGGTCTGACGTAGTCCAGTGGGAGGTCCCTCGATGATTTCCAGTCTTTTACAGCATATGGGGGCGTCCCCATATGCTATAAAAGCTGGCATTCTTCCAGGAGAATGACAGGTCATGACCTCAGTAGGGTGATGTCAGGTCAGGATCCTTGGTTCACAAAGGGTCAATTGTGGTCCCATCATGGGATCACAATTGACCCTTTGTGAACCAAGGATCCTGACCTGACATGACCTCACTGCGATCATTAGCTGTCCGTCTAATTGCAGGCAGAGCAGTCTCTGCACAGACTGACAGCTCATGATTGCAGTGAGGTCATGTCAGGTCAGGATCCTTCAAGTTGTAGGGAAAAAAATGGTGTATCACAATCCGCGCTGCCAGAATCATCCGCTCCAAAAGTAATGCACATGAAGATGGAACTTCAACATAACTCCTTTATTTCCTCCTACGCGTTTCGGTGCCCTCCTGGCACCTTCCTCAGATCCCTGAGGAAGGTGCCAGGAGGGCACCGAAACGCGTAGGAGGAAATAAAGGAGTTATGTTGAAGTTCCATCTTCATGTGCATTACTTTTGGAGCGGATGATTCTGGCAGCGCAGATTGTGATACACCATTTTTTTCCCTACAACTTGATGTGTTTCCACACTTGTGTGGACGGTGGAAATCCTGCAGCAGCCATCTGGTAATAAGCATTGAATACGCCTTCAAGCCAGTTGTGGGTGACACAACTGCCTCAGGTGAGTGAACCCCCTTTTTCACCACTTTGTACTCAGTGCCATAGTGATAGGGCACTATTGCGCCTCTTGTTCCCCATCTTTTATTTGAGGTCAGGATCCTTGGTTCACAAAGGGTCAATTGTGATCCCATGATGGGACCACAATTGACCCCTGTGTGAACCAAGGGTCCTGACCTGACCTCACTGAGGTCATGAGCTGTCAGTTTCCCCTGGTAGACAGAGCAGTTTCTGCTCTGTCTGCGCATGCTCCTGACAGAACAGGAAGTCGGCGCAGGGGGCAGGATGAAAGAAGATCCCGGCCGGTAAGTATGCACCGGTGACCCGGGGATGACGTTGGTGACTGGGGGAAGTGACAGGGGGGTGACCGAGGGAGCGATCATCTCCCTCCCATCAGACAGCTCAGATGGGAGGGAGATGATGGCAGCGGCGGCGGGTGCAGTGGCGGCTGAGGACCGGAGCTGGGGGGGGCGAGGCATCTGAGGACCGGACCTGGGGGGGGACACTGAGGGGACCCGGAGGCAGGGGGCTTATTCCTCTCTGATGTGACATGTGTGACATGTCACATCAGTGAGGAATCCACAGCAGAGGGCTGCAGGCGGCCGGCAGCGCTGCTTGTGAAGCGCTGCGGCTGCATTTTAGGAGGAAAGGAGGGGGTGGGGGCCGGGTACCGGGGGCTGTGTACCGGTAACAGAGGACAGGGAAAGACATTTCTCTGTCATGCCACAGGTTTGATCCTGTGGCATGACAGAGAAATCATTTATTTACCGGCGGTTCACTGTATATTCATGTGATCACGGTTATACTCCGGTAAATGGTGTATAACAGTGATTACATGGCGGGTACCGGTAAAAACCGGCCCGATTCATAATCTGCAGGGTCTCAGCTACCCCCGGTAGCTGAAACCCCGGAGATTTTCGGCCACTGGGGGGCGCTACAGAGCTTATTTTGTTAGGACTTATTTTAACGTCCTAACAGAATAAGGACCCTGTTTTTAGGACGTTTATATACAGTGGGCCGTCACTAAGGTGTTAAAATATTTAACTATTATAGCGTCAATGGATCAAGCCATATCAAGTGATGTAAATATGAAATTTCCTTGTCGTCCAAAATCTGGGAGACCCTGACATTGGGTGTTATATGCTGCCCCCTGGAGGTCACACCAATTATAGGAGAGATTTTCTCCTTTTCCTCTGCAGCATATACGCCCCCTGCAGGAATACTGTCAGTTTGTAATTTGGTGTCGTTGGAGGCACATCTCCACACTGAAGCTCCTGCTACAGATGAAGCTTAGGGGACCATCGAGGTCCCCCGGCATGAGCCCTCGGCCCCATATGCCGTGCTCCCTCACCATACCCTTTCGAAGGGCCTCTGGTGAGGTGGGAGCCGACTGAGGGGTTCACAGTTCTCTGTTCCCCTGGCCTTTACACAGTCACTGTGTGGCCCCCTGTGACGGAGTTCAACTCCTTCCAGTCACAGGCGACTGATGCAGGCTCAACCAGGTACCGAGCTGGCCCCCATCTTCTCCCCTTCGGGGGACTCAGGTATGTGCCGGGGACGGGGCACACATGGGGGCCCCCGCATCTGCGGCAGCGATCCGGGTCCAATGACCGGCAGTACCATCCCTGCAACCGGCCTCCGGCCTTGCTGGTAGCCCAGACCGCGATCCCCTCCCTGCCTGTTTCGCACAGCAGGGGGACGGGGCACAGGGCTCATGGTATGGGGCACGCTTCCCCACATCAGCGGTCTTTTTTCACAACTACCACGCCGGACCCCTCACGCAGGCCGGCCGCGGCATTCTACTTTAGTCCCCGGCTTCGCCAGAGGCCTAGGCCGCGATTCCGCCCCCTGCATGTCTATCAACAGCAGGGGGGCGGGCTTTGCTCTCACTCCAGCACACTGGGCTCGGTCACTGGCCTCTCCCCCTCCTGTGTACATGTATGGGGCCACAGTTCCCGCTTTTTTGCGGGCCCTCCCCTTCTTCTGACTCCTCCCTCTCTCTCTGCAGGGGCCATTTTGGCCTCATTCTGTGCAGACCCTGCAGCATATCTCATAGCTGCTGCCCTGGGAGACTCAGACTTGGGGACCTGGACTCACTTCCTCTGGATGAGCGGTAAGCCACACCATTTGGTGTGGATTCTTCTCTGTGGCACCCCCCTTCAGTTACACCGTAGCAAGTACACAGGATTGGGTCAGACTATGTGTGCTTCTAAGAGCAAGGGTAAGTCCCATAGGGCTCCGAAATTGTATGCAACTTGTACAGTATGCAAAATCACATTGCCTGGGCAGAGTGTCAATCCCCTCTGCACTGCCTGTGAGCAGAATGGGTCCCTGGATATCCTCAGAACCCGGTCCCAGGTGGATGCCCCTAACCCCTCTGGGGATCAGGCGTCCGCTCCCCCGGTCTTAACACCGGCTCCTCAGTGGACTGACGTTTTATCTCAGTCATTGTCCGATTCAGTGGCCCTGGCAGTGTCGCGAGCTATGTCGCAATCTGTAGCCTCCATGACTAGATCCATCATTCAGGCCATTAACCAGGACCCTGACCAGGACATGGACGGTTCCTCTTCGTTCCCGGGTCCTTCTCTTTCGGCGAGGCGTAACAGGCCCACTCCGTCTCAGGAAGGTCCCAGTTCTAAGAAACGCCACCGAGACCTTTCTCCCTCCTCGCCCAGATCCCAGTCAAGGGAGCCTCTGGAGGAGGGTGAGGAAGAGGACTCTTCTGCCTCTGGCTCTGAGTCAGAACGGACGGCCTCTGAATCTGTCCCTGAAGGGGACACTTTGGCAGACAACATTGTCTCCATTATCAATAACATCCTAGACCTGCCTGCTCCTGACACAGTCTGAGCAGCGAGCCAAGGTCTCGCTCAGGGATCCTAAGAGACCTGCCAGCATCTTCTCTGATCATCCTGACTTTACGGACACGGTGCAGAAGCCCAAGGCATGCCCGGCAAAACGCTTCCTGCCAAAAGCCACGGATCCCAAGTATCCGTTTGCCCCGGCAGTACTATATAGCTGGTCTCAACCTCCTAAGGTTGACCCGGCCGTAGCCAGATTGACTACCAGAACCACGATTTCCATTGCCGACAGCTCCTCTTTGAAAGACTCGGCAGACCATCAGATTGAACTCTTAACCAAGTCAATCTATGATGTAATTGGCGCTGCTTTTCCCCCCGCCTTTGCAGCTGCCTGGTCCCTTAAGGCACTCTCTGCATTCACAGACGCAGTTCATTCCATGACCTATGACAAAGTTCCTGAGGCGTCTCCCCTCCTAGAACAAATGGCCATGGTATCGAAATATGCCCTCAACGCTGTGCTTGACTCAGCCGGACGTTCAGCAGTGGCAGCCACCAATTCCCTCGCCATTCGGAGAATCCTCTGGCTCCGGGATTGGAAAGGTGACGTTTCTTCCAAGAAGCATCTTACAGGGATTCCCTGTACCGGGGATCGTCTCTTCGGGGAACGTTTGGACAAACTTATCAAGGACACAACAGGAGGCAAAAGTACACTCCTGCCCCAACAAAAAGGAAGCAAACCTGCGCAGCAAAAATCTGCCAGGTTCCGTTCCTTTCGTTCATTTCGTTCCCCTGGCTGGTCCTCTATACAGCCCTCCTCTACCAACAGGACATTTCGTTCTGACAAGTCCCAGCCCGCCCGAGGCCAGGGTTCCTCCTGGCGTTCTCGCCAGCAAAACTCCTCTAGTCAGAAGCCGTCCAAGACAGCCTCTGCATGACTCGCACGGATCCAGCTCTGCACCCCAAGTCGGGGGCAGATTGTCCCAGTTCCAGGACATTTGGCTTTCCGATGTCCTAGAACAATGGGTGCGAGATATTGTCTCTCACGGCTACATCATAGAACTAAACTCAGTTCCTCCAAGCCGTTTCTTCATGACATCACCCCCTCCCGCCAAGGTCCATGCCTTTCACCAAGCGCTGGAGGCTCTGAAGCGGGAAGGAGTCATCGTCCCGGTTCCCGAAAGGGAACGGTTTCAAGGATTTTACTCAAATCTCTTCATTGTGCCCAAGAAGGACGGGTCCGTTCGCCCCGTTCTGGACCTTTAGCTCTTCAACAAGCACGTCAAAGTGAGGCATTTTCGCATGGAATCTCTGCGTTCTGTGATAGCCTCAATGTCTCAAGGGGAATTCTTAGCATCCATAGACATAAAGGATGCATACCTACACATCCCAATCGCCCCAGCTCACCAACAGTTCCTGCGCTTCGCGATTGGGGACGACCATTTCCAATTCGTAGCCCTTCCCTTCGGCTTGGCCACCGCTCCACGAGTATTCACCAAAGTGATGGCGTCAGTAGTCTCCATACTTCACTCTCAGGGGCTGTTGGTCATCCCTTATCTGGACGACCTCCTGGTCAAGGCACCCTCGCATCAGGAATGCCGGCAAGCTGTTTCCACGACTCTGTCGACTCAAGAGGTTTGGCTGGATTGTCAACCTCCCGAAGTTGGTCCTCGTGCCCACCCAGAGCCTCGTATATCTGGGCATGCAATTCGACACTCGAGCAGCTCTAGTGCGACTGCCTCACGAGAAGACCGTCTCACTCCAAGCAGGAGTTCGTTCCATCCTCCCTCCTCGCTCGTACTCCATCAGGCATCTGATGCAGATCCTGGGAAAAATGGTGGCTTCATTAGAAGCAGTCCCATTCGCACAACTCCATCTGCGTCCCCTTCAGCTGGAGATCCTTCATGTCTGAGACAAGAATTCAAGGACCGTGGACCACAAGATCTCCCTGTCCCCCGAAACGAGGGAATCTTTACAGTGGTGGCTGGCATATCCGTCCCTGTCTCAGGGTCAATCCCTTCTCCCGCCGTCATGGTCGGTGGTCACCACGGACGCCTTTCTCTCCGGCTGGGGAGTGGTGTTCCTTCACCACAGGGCTCAAGGTACATGGTCTCCGGTGGAGTCCTCTCTTCCCATCAACATTCTAGAAATCAGGGCGGCTTATCTGGTGCTTCTGGCATTTCAGTCTCTCGCCAGGTGAGGATCCAATCAGACAACGCGACGGCCGTCGCTTACATCAATCATCAGGGAGGCACTCGCAGCACCCTGGCGATGCTGGAGGTCCAGAAGATCCTATCCTGGGCGGAGGCCACAGGATCCGCCATCTCCGCGGTCCACATCCCGGGTGTGGACAACTGGGAAGCGGACTACCTCAGCCGTCAAGGCATGGACCCGGGCGAATGGTCTCTCAACCCGGAAGTGTTCCAAGCCATTTGCAGGCGGTGGGGGACTCCGGAAGTCGACTTGATGGCGTCATTCCTCAACAACAAGGTTCCGGCTTTCATAGCCAGGGCTCACGACCACAGGGCTCTGGCGGCGGACGCACTGGTCCAGGATTGGTCTAAGTTTCGCCTGCCATACGTGTTTCCACCTCTGGCCCTGTTACCTCAGGTGCTCCGCAAGATACGGGCGGAATGTCACCGTGTGATTCTAATCGCGCCCAATTGGCCCCGGAGAGCCTGGTTCCCGGAACTACTCCAACTCGCCGACGGCGAACCTTGGAGTCTGCCAGATCGTCCAGACCTTCTCTCTCAAGGTCCATTCTTCCGCCACAATTCTGCGGCACTCAGGTTGACTGTTTGGCCCTTGAATCCTGGGTCCTGACACAATCGGGCCTTCCCCAGGAAATTCAGGGCACCATGAAACAGGCTCGTAAGCCTGCCTCGCTGAAGATTTATCACCGGACATGGAGAATTTCTCTCTCCTGGTGTTCTGCGGGACACGTACGGGACGGAGGTGAGCATGAATTTCTTTTATTTTTAACCCTTCTTTTACTTTATTTCACTTTCGCAATGTATGTATATATATTGCGGAAGTGAAAGTGTCCTTTCTGTGTCGGGGAAAACCACGGACCCGGACACAGAAATGGCATCAGGATGCCACATGCGATCTTGTCCTTTCTTGTCTAAGGGGTCCTACAAAAAATAGGATCCCCACGGACAGGAAAAAATTGCAATGTGAAAGCACCTTAAAAAGTACATCCAGTAGAGCAGATTGTAAATAACTACAAGGAGGAATCTAGTGACAACTGCATTAGAACTGCTACCTCTGAATATAATAAACATTCTGCAGTGACATCTAGTGGCCACAGAAATGATCACATCCAAGCAGACTGTCACTTCAGTGAGGAAGTAAACAAACTGTAATGCCACCTAATAAAGGTAGCAATTCCAAAAGTCATAATTGACTCTTTAATAAGCCTTTTAATATGACTTAGGATTTGTGCCAGCACATCTAAGCAGCAGATTAAAAGGAATAGGTCATGGAAAAAAAAATAGAAAGCATTGATGCTCTAGTTTTAATTTTTTTCCACACTTTTTACTGGTCAAATTAAAATGCTATAATTAAAAAAGTTTTGAGACTTTCAATTTGGATACTAGGAGAGAGGGGGGCAGTGCAGGAAATATGGGTGAGATATGCTCACGTGTGATCTTCACTCCTCCACTTCAGGGACTTGGCAAATGGATGTGAGGGTGACGGTTGGATCCCAGTGTAAAGCCTTTTTGTTGGTGACTGCAAAGCCATCATGAGAAGTCAATGCAGATAGCTGGCAAGGCCGACTTAGCTGGTGCTGCTTGCTGTATCACGTGTTGAAGTTAGATACACAGACATGTGTCACGCAGTGGCATTAGATATGTGGAGTGTGGCACACACACGAAGGGATTTGATACAGAGTACCACACACGATGGAATTAGATGCATGGAGATACAGTGCAGTGTTCAGAGAACTGTAGTGTAATGGTGCCGTCACACGCAGCGATACGATGAACGATATTGTTAGCGATCACATGCACATGAGATGTCTAACAATATCGTTAAGACCGATGGTGAGGTGTCACACAGGCAGACTCACCAGCGATCAATAGACCAGAGACATCGTGGAAACGATTTAAATATCGTTTCCACAATGTCTTGCTCCCGCTGCCAAGCTGCGGTAAGCGGGAGCAGGCTGGTCTCCAAGGTAAACTGCGGGTATTTAGGCAGCGCGCGCTGCCTAGATACCCGCAGTTTACCTTGGATACCAGCTCCCAGCGCTTGCTGAGAGGCGCTGGGAGCTGGCTTATCGGTCGTCTCCCAGTGTCACATGCAGCGATGCTGCGTGTCCACCGGGCGACCAACGATTGATTTGAGGACAGGACCTCAAATCAAACGATGAACGATCAGCCGATCGTTCATCGTTTGTACCATCACACGCAACAATGTCGTTTCAACATCGTTCAAGCGTCACAGAACACGTTACGTGTGACGGTACCTTAACCATGACATTGCTGTGCTCTGAACAGTTGTGCAGCTCTGCTGTCAGTGAAAGCCCCATTCAGAGTTTAGTGATGCACATGTGAACACTCAAACCGCAAGGTGGCCGGATAGGCTACTCTCAGATTAGCGTCTTTAAACGCTGCAGATCATCTGCATGTGGAAATGCATGCGTTCAAAGAATTTTCTCAGAGGGAGAGGGAGAGAGAGCGCCTGATATGTCATGGACATATAAACCCCACCCTGGACATGCCCCTACCCTCTAAAAAGGATCCTGATATATCCTGGTCCTCTATATGCCTCCCTTCTCCCCACTCCCTACCCCCGTCCCCCTATTTTTACAATTTGCTTTGGCAATGCTAATATGTTCTTGGTCCTGCCAATAAAGCTCATTTGAAAGAGAGGGAGGGAGGAGGTAGGGGGAGAGAGTGAGAGAGGGGGGTAGGGGAGAGTTGAGAGAGGGGGGTAGGGGGAGAGAGTGAGAGAGGGGGGGGAAGAGAGTGAGAGAGGGGGGGGAGAGAGAGAGAGGGGGGGAAGAGAGAGAGAGAGGGGGGGGGAAGAGAGAGAGAAGGGGGGGAAGAGAGAGAGGGGGGGGAAGAGAGAGAGGGGGGGGAAGAGAGAGAGGGGGGGGAGAAGAGAGAGAGGGGGGGGAAGAGAGAGAGAGGGGGGGAAAGAGAGAGAGAGGGGGGGAGAGAGAGAGAGGGGGAGAGAGAGAGAGGGGGAAGAGAGAGAGAGGGGGGAAGAGAGAGAGAGGGGGGAAGAGAGAGAGAGGGGGGAAGAGAGAGAGGGGGGAAGAGAGAGAGGGGGGAAGAGAGAAGGGGGGAGAGAAGGGGGGAGAGAGAGGGGTGAGAGAGGGGGGAGAGAGAGAGGGCGGGAGATGGGGGGGAGAGAGAGAGGGCGGGAGAGGGGGGGGAGAGAGAGAGGGCGGGAGAGGGGGGGAGAGAGAGAGGGCGGGAGGGAGGGGGGGAGAGAGAGGGCGGGAGAGGGGGGGAGAGAGAGTGGGGGGGAAGAGAGAGTGGGGGGGAAGAGAGAGTGGGGGGGAAGAGAGAGTGGGGGGAAGAGAGAGTGGGGGGAAGAGAGAGTGGGGGGAAGAGAGAGTGGGGGGAAGAGAGAGGGGGGGAAGAGAGAGGGGGGGAAAACGGGGGGGGGGGGGGGAGGAGAAACGGGGGGGAGAGGGGGGAGAGAGAGAGGGGGGAGAGAAACGGAGGGGAGAGGGGGAGAGAGAGAGGGGGGAGAGAAACAGAGGGGGGGGAGAGAGAGAGGGGGGGGGGAGAGAGAGGGGGGGGGGGGGGAGAGAAAAACTGAGCACTGTCCAAGATAGGAAATGTCCTGGAAGGAGCTGAATTCTGTCAAGTTAAATAAACAATGCATTTGCTGCGATTGACTGCAGATGGCAATGCGTCTCCACTCACTGCCATGCTTTCTTTGTGCGCTTCAGGACACTTGTGTACGAAGCAAGCCTCCTAAGACGCACAAAAAATGCAACATGTTGCGTTCGGAGGGCGCCGAGAATATGTGCATGTGAACGCAATGCATGTGAACACAGCCAAACGCAGGTACCATATGTCCCCATGTTAAACATAGGGACGCAGTCCGCATGCGTTTGGCTGTGTTCGCCAACCCTGCGTCCCGAATGCAAGTGTAAAACCAGCCTAAACTAGGCAATGAGCCATATGCTATAAAAAGTCCCTCCGTTTTGAGAATGGAGATTTTTAATAGGAGATAAACTGCAAAGTTTTAGAAGCACTTAGCAATTTTACCCATTTAAGAACTGGAAAAGCTACAGCAAATCACCTGGATCCCAGAGACTAAAACAAGGGATCAAATGTCCTCTTGTTATAGTCTCTGGGGTCACGGTGATTGTGCACTGCATGGCAGATCATTGCGATACAGTGCACCATCACTATGACACTAAAAACTGCAACAAGACACTTGATCCCTTGCTGCAGTCTCTGGATGTAGCAGAGGCGATCGAGCGTCGTGGGGCCCTCGTTTTGGACTACGTTGGACGTTAATAAAAATGGAGTCTCAATTTGTGTTTTTTTTTTTCAAATGGCGCTCCTTCCCTTCCGAGCTCTGCCATGTGCCCAAAACAGTGGTTTGTGACCACCTATGAGGTATCGGTGTACTCAGGAGAAATTGCCCGACACATTTTAGGATCCATTTTATCCGTTGCCCATGTGAAAATGAAAAAATTGAGGCTAAAAGAACATTTTTGTGAAAAAAAAAAAAAAGTACTTTTTCATTTTTACGGATCAATTTGTGAAGCACCTGGGGGATCAAAGTGCTTACTATGCATCTAGATAAGTTCCGTGAGGGGTCTAGTTCCCAAAATGGGGTCACTTGTGGGGAGCGCCAATGTTTAGGCACACAGGGGCTCTCCATACGCGACATGGTGTCCGCTAACAATTGGAGCTAATTTTCCATTCAAATAGTTATCGGACACCATGTCGCGTATGGAAAACCCCTGTGTGCCTAAACATTGGAGCTTCCCCACAAGTGACCCCATTATGGAAACTAGACTCCCCAGGGAACTTATCTAGATGGGTGGTGAGCACTTTCGACCCTCAGGTGCTTCACAAATTAATCTGTAAAAATGAAAAATAAAAAAAGATCATTTTTATTAATCAATTTGTGAAGCACCTGGGGGTTCAAAGTCCTCACTATACATCTAGATAAGTTCCTTGGGGAGTCTAGTTTCCGGGGTCACTTGTGGGGAAGCTCCAATGTTTAGACACACAGGAGCTCTTCATACGTGACATGGTGTCCGATAACAATTTGAATGGAAAATTAGCTCCAATTGTTAGCAGAAACCATGTTGCGTATGGAGAGCCCCTGTGTGCCTAAACATTGGAGCTCCCCCATAAGTGACCCCATTTTGGAAACTAGTCCCCCCAAGGAACTTATCTGGATGCATAGTGAGCACTTTGAACCCCCAGGTGCTTCAGAAATTGATCCGTAAAAATAAAAAAAGTCCTTTTTTTTTTCCCCCACAAAAATGTTCTTTTAGCCTTAATTTAATTTTCACATTGGCAACGGAATAAAATGGATCCTAAAATTGGACGGCCAATTTCTCCTGAGTACACCGATACCTCATATGTGGTCAGAAACCACTGTTTGGGCGCACGGCAGGGCTCGGAAGGGAAGGAGCGCCATTTCACTTTTTGAATAGAAAATTGGCTCCAAAAGTCAAATGGCGCTTCTTCCCTTCCGAGCCCTGCCATGCGCCCAAACAGTGGTTTATGACCACCTATGAGGTATCTGTGTACTCAGGAGAAATTGCCCAACAAATTTCAGGATGCATTTTATCCTGTTGCCCATGTGAAAATGAAAAAAATGAGGCTAAAAGAACATTTTTGTTGGAAAAATTAAAATGTCCATTTTTTGTTTCCACTTTGCTTTAGTTGCTGTGAAGCACCTGAAGGGTTAATAATCTTCTTGAATGTAGTTTTGAGTAGCTTGAGGGGTGCAGTTTTTGGAATGGTGTCACTTTTGGGTGTTTTCTGTCATGTACGCCCTTAAAGGGACTTCAAATGTGATGTGGTCACTAAAAAAATGGTTTTGTAAATTTTGCTGGAAAAATGAGAAATTGCTGATAAACTTTGAACCCTTATAACTTCCTAAAAAAAAATGTTATTTTCCAAAATTGTGCTGATGTAAAGTAGACATGTGGGAAATGTTATTTATTAACTATTTTGTGTCACATAACTCTCTGATTTAACAGAATAAAAATTCAAAATTGCGAAATTTTCAAAATTTTAGCCAAATTTTAAATTTTTTCACAAATAAACTCAAAAATTACACTGGTCAACAGCATTTTTGGTGCCAAAGATATTTCATTGAATTTAGGGTAACTTTGGGGTGCTGATTCTGAATATGTCATCAGTTTTGCCAGATTGGCTCAAGTTTTTGAGATTTTTCGTAAAATGTGTAAAAAAAAAAGACGTTTTTTGCTACACGCGCATTAACTTTATTGATATTGTCATGAATACAATAAATTTAACAAAGTAAATGTTGATTTTAGTTTATTTTAACTAGTTTAAGAAAGTAATCTTCAAAAATGAACAAGACATGAAAGATAGACATTTAATCGCTGGAAAAGCGCTTTTTATATGATTTTCTTCTATGTGAGCTATTGGGGCAGTCACGCTGTAGATTCCAGCAGTAATCAGCCATCATATGTCTGTCCCATCTGCCTTGGTACCTTTCCTCCATCACCATAATATCCTGATGAAATCTCTCCCTTGTTCTTCGCTAAAATCTCCACGGTTTTCTGGAAATCTGTCCAAGTGACTGTGAAGATAATGCAATTTAATGCTCATGTGTACACCCAGATTTCTAAATCTCAATAGCATGTTTTGTACCAGTTCTTCATAATTGTCTGCCTTTTGATTTCCCAAGAATTCTTTACTACCAACACAAAACTACACCATGCAGCAGCTTCAATGTCATTCATTTCCTTAGGAAAATTTGAAGACCATCAAAGATTCCTGCCTTCAGTTTTTCGCTACTAAGACCAGGGAAAGATCTGCAGATGTACATGAAGCAATTACCATCTTTGTCTAATGCCTTGACGAACTGCTTCATTAATCCTAACTTTATGTGAAGTGGTGGTAGAATGATTTTTTCCCTGTCCACCAAAGGTTCGTTCACTATGTTTGATGCTCCTACTGTCAAGGTGTCCCTTGGAGGCCAATTCAGTTTCTCCCAGTGCTGATGTTTTGCTCTACTATCCCACATGCAGATGAAGCAAGGATACTTTGTGTATCCACTTTGCTGTCCAAGTAAAAAGTTGACCATTTTTAAATCAACACATATCAGCCACGAATGTTCATGGTAGCACAGTTTCTCCAAGACCATTTTGACATTTTGGTATTGTTCTGCAAGTTTAGTTGAGTGAGCTACTGGAAGAGATGCACACTGATTGCCATTGTTCAACAAAACACATTTCAAACTCCTTTTAGAACTATCTATGAAAAGCCTCCAGTCTACAGGACGATATACTTGTAAACCCATTTGCAGCATCAGGCCAGGAATATCCTTACAATATACAAGTAGGTCATCTTCACAGAAAAATGGAAGAAGTGCTTCTTCTCTGGTCCTGTAAGATGTCATTTTAGTTCCAGGCGTCAGACAATTTTTTTCACTTAGCCTTGAAGCTAAAAGTTCGGATGCACTTTTTGAGAGGTTGAGGTCTCTTATTAGATCGTTGAGCTCTCCTTGGGTAAATTGCGTAGGTGTTCTGAAACTTCCTTCATATTCTAGTTCACTTCCAGAACTAATGCTTAGCTCCATACCCTGCATTTCATCATCATCATCAGGTGGGGGAAGGTCAGGTAACATGGTAAACACAGGTACAGGCACATCTTCACAATGAGGGACAGGCCTTCTTGCAGATTCCATGTTAGGATACTCCCATTTTCGTTTCTTATGCTTATTGAATCCTTGTACTTGCACTGCACAGAAATAACAGTCATCATGATGATTTTTTTGCTCTCTCCACACCATTGGAACACCAAATTTGAAGCTTGTTCTTTGTCCTTTGCTCCATTTTCGTAATAATTCGATACATGCTTTGCACACTATGTGTGGTGCCCAAAACTTGTCTTGGTCCCCAAGCATAACCCCAAAATAGGCAAAATACACTTTTTTAACGAAGTCTGTTATGTTTCTTCTATGTTTTGTCAGTGTATATTCACCACAAATGTAACAGAATGAGTCTGGATCGTTAAGACAACTTCTTCTTGATGAGTTCATGCTTTTCACTGGACAACAGACAACAACATAAAGTTAGTGCCAAAAACCAAGCTATGAACAAACTTTTAGAACACTAATTAACACAAAACTATATTGAGAACTGCTCAGTTCAAGTACTAATCCAAAGAAATTAATGAGATGATGCGTCGCATTTACCAACAAGTGCTATAAATAAGATACCAAAAATCTCAAAAACTTGAGCCAATCTGGCAAAACTGATAGCATATTCAGAATCAGCACCCCAAAAATACCCCAAATTCATTAAAATATTTTGGACACCAGAAAAAAATATTTTTTTTGTTGACCTGTGTTATCGACCTAAATTTACCACTAACATGAAGCCCAATAAGTTACGAAAAAAAATCTCAAAATCGCTAGGATTCATTGACGCGTTCCAGAGTTATTACTTCATAAAGGGACACTGCTCAGAATTGCAAAAAATGGCAAGGTCTTTAGGGTCAAAATAGGCTGGGTGGTCAAGGGGTTAATAGCCATCCGTGTGTGCAGGGATCCCAATGTGTCCGCTTTTTTCACGTCCCCAAAATTGGAGACTGCTCTCATTTTGGGTGCAGCGGACACAATCGGACATCATCGGATCCGACGCTGTCCGATACAAATAACATGGGGGTCTATGGAGCTCGTATCCGGGAAAAAAAAACAGGATCGTATCTACATACACTGCTAAATTGAAATTAAATAAAGCAATGTGTTAAAAAAAAAAAAAAAGGATTTTATCTATCCGCCGGCTGTCCGGGACCCAAGAAGACGTCCGGATGCTGCCAGGACGTTAGTTAAAATGTGATTGGCCAGCAGCAATCAGGTGGTATGTCACGTGACATATCACATGATCGCTACTGGCCATTCACAGACCTTTAAGGTCCTGGCAGCATTGGGATGTCTTCCCTTCGGTCCCTGACAGCCAGCAGAGAGGCAACTATTTATTTTTATTTTTAATACTGTTCTTTCTCTTTTATTTTGCTTTCATAGTGTATGTAGATACACTGGGAAAGCAAAACTTTAGACCCGACATGTCACACGGGGGAAGGGACCCAGGATTCTTCCTCCCCACCCATGTGACATCACAGCCCCAACACCACTGGGATTCTTCCAGCTCTGTGTCCGGATCCGTCAAAATCGCGGATCTTGACACAGAAATGGCATCCAGAGTTCACATCCAGGCTGGTCCGTGGGGTCTTGCAAAAAAACAGGATCCCCACGGACAGGAAAAAATTGTGATGTGAAGTGGGCCTTAGTAATTGGGTTAACTAATTTTATATTTTGATGGCCTTACCTATTTTGCACTGACAAGGGGCAATGTCCTACATGAAAATTGCTGGCTAATTGAGTGCTGAACGCAAGTAAGGAACCATGTGTTGTTGAAGAAGGTTCTGATACACTCTTGCATTAAAGGGAACCTGTCAGGTCATTGTACCACCCTAGCCTACCACTACCTGTCCCTGCACATTGCTAGCTGATCCCTAACCATCCCTCTCTGACCTAAAAGTGCCCTATAAAGATTGAGAAAATTGAGTAATAAACTTACATAGAGTCTGAATCTGGAGACTGGAAAGGCGTGCTTCGGGGCTCCATTCTCCCCTCCTTGCCAGCATTCAGCACGCCCCGCTGGGTGTCCTTGTTCTTTGTGTTATGCCCCCTATTTTTTTTAACTCCCCACCTCCCTCGCTGCAATGATACGCCGGACAATCATATCCGACTCCGGCGCATGTGTAGTGCGCATATTGAAGCCAAGCCGTACAAGTCATATCCAGCCCGATGTATTCTGGGGGCTTATGATGCATTCAGCCCCCAGAATGCATCGGGCTGGATATGACATGTACAGCTTAGCTTCAATATGCGCACTGCGCATGTGCCGGGCATGTGATAAGCCCCACAATGCACCAAGCCGTAATCAAATTCCGGCCTGGCGTATCATCGCAGCAAGGGGCGGCGGGAAGTTAGAAAAAAGAGGAGGCACAAGACATAGATCAAGGACGCCCAGCGGGGCGTGCTGAATGCCAGCTAGGAGGGGAGAATGGAGCTCCAGAGCCCGCCTTTCCAGTCTCCTGATTCAGACTCTATATGTTTATAACTCATTTATCTCAATCTTTATAGGGCACTTTTAGGTGAGACAGGGATGGTTAGGAATCAGTAAGCAAGGTGCTGGGACATGTAGTGATAGGCTAGGGTGGTAGAACGACCTGACAGGTTCCTTTTAACTCTGCCATGTAGCTGTATGAGAAGTCCAAACCCTGCTGCAGAAAACATTCCCCAAACAATGACACTTTCTCCACCACCTTTCACTGACTTCTTCACACAGTTTAGGTTCAGTCTTTCCCCAGATTGTCAACGAACATAATGTTTCCCATCAGACCAAAATTAAACTTGCTTTCATGACTAAAATGAACTGTGAACCTCTTCTTCTCTGTCCACACAACATGTTCCTCACCATAGGTGAGTCAAGGTGATTCTTTCTGCTAAGGAGAGGTTTGGTCACTGTAAAGTGGGCTTCCAGTCCAAATTATCTTAAACATTGTGACACTGTATGATGAGACAGATCCTTACCCTGTTCAGTGCTGAACTGGCGAGCTATTCCAGCTGCAGTGTTGAAACGATTACCCATGGAGATTCTCAGAATTATCCTGTCCTCTCTTGCAATTGTCTTTCGAGGGCGACCAGCTTTCTTGGAGGACTTGAAAGAGTTTGTGATGTTGTTTAGATGGAATATTCTAGAAATAACAGCCTTGGAACAACCAACTTCTGTTGCAATGGCTGATAGGATGACAGCTCTGGCCTTCATCTGGACTACCTGGTGCCGGAAAGTTTCAGTCACTTTGGAATGGCACACCATTTTTGCAAAGTGAGTGCAAACTGGAAAGTTAGGCTGCCAGTTAAACAGGATTTGTCAGATAATTAAGGAAATTAGCACCACATGCTAGATTAACACCAATAACTTGCAGGTATCTGAAAGTGTTCTCTAATTTTGATCAGTGTTCTTTTTCATTTATCTCATTTAGATATTTATTCTGTGCCTTAAAATATATTCATTTTAAGAAATACGCTTAAATTACTGCTAATTTACTCATGTTAGGATATTTTCACATAGGACAACCATGACCTTATCATTAAAGAGGACCTGCCACCAAACCAGGCATGGTGATCTAATTACAGCACTGGATGCAGCATGTCTGCAGCATGCAGGCGAGGGGTCACCCAGCACTTGAGCAGCCCTGTACCCCGAGATAATACACTTAGAAAACTTACATGCTCCAGCCATTAAGGAGGTGGCTAGGGGCTGCAGCCAAGGGCAGATTCACACCCCCTGCATGTGTAATCTGCCCACCGCTGCCAGTCATTCTCTCCCTCTTCAGCAGCATTTAGGGTATGTGCACATCGGACGGGTCTGCATCTTTGCAGACCGACCGGGAACCGGTGGAGAATAGCAGAAACTGAGTTTTCTGAACTCGGCAGTGTCCCTAGTTTTGTTAGCGTTTTGCTAACGATTTGAGATCGGTTTATTAGCGTTTGCACAGCGTGTTCTTGGCGATTTCCCCGGCGTTTTTCTTAGCGATTCCCAGACTGGTCTTTGGTGCACTTGTTCAGCTGGAACCACTGGAAAAACGCTGAAAAGAAGTCACTTGCTCTATCTTTGAAAACCGGTGGAAAACCAGTGAATAAACTGAAAACGACCAGAAAAAAACCGTTCTAATGTACACAGCGTTTTCTAAAATCCATTGAGTAGCATGTTAATCCAACCGGTGGCTAGGATTAACATAAATTAACATAAAACTCAGCGGAAACCGCCGACGGAAAACGCTAAAAAACAGCCCACAAAACGACTGATGTGCACATACCCTTAAACAGTTTTTTTTCTCTCCAGAAAGTCTGTTTAGCCCCGCCCCTGAGGGAGAAAAAAGGAGAAAAGGAGAAAAAAAAAAAAACTTTGCTTAAATGCTGCTGAAGAAGGAGAGAATGATTGGCAGCGGTGGGCAGATTAAACATGCAGGGGGGTGTGAATCTGCCCTTGGCTGCAGCCCCTGGCCACCTCCTTAATGGCTGGAGCATGTAAGTTTTCTAAGTGTATTATCTCGGGGTACAGGGCTGCTCAAGTGCTGGGGGACCCCTTGCCTGCATGCTGCATCCAGTGCTGTAATTAGATCACCATGCCTGGTTTGGTGACAGGTCCTCTTTATGACCCAGGAATTTTTCGTTTTTCATATCATTTTTTGCTCCCCTGCTTCCAAGAGCCATAATTTCTTTATTTTTCCATCAACATAGACATATGATGGCTTGTTTTTTGTGGGACGAGTTGTACTTTCATATGCAATCATTTATTTTACCATATAGTGTACAGAAAAACTACAAAAATATTCCAAGTGTGGTGAAATAGCAAAAAAAGTGCAATTACATGTTTGTTTTTTCGGTTTTATAGTCGCATGTTCACTATTAGGTAAAACCGACATGATGGTGTGATGCCTCAGGTCGGTACGAGTTTTTAGATACCAAACATGTATACCTTTACTGGTATCTAAGTGGTGAAACAATATTAAAAAGTTTTAAAAAGAATCACACTTTTTGCACCATGTTCTGTGACCCGTAGCGTTCTCGTTTCTCGGGATCTGGGGCCGTTTGATGGCTTATTTTTTGCGTCTTGAGCTGACGTTTCTAATAATACCATTTTTGGGTGGATGCGCTGTTTTGATCGGCCATTATTGCATTTTATAGCAATGTTGCGGCGACCAAAAAAAAACGTAATTTTGCCATTTGGACCTTTTTTTCTGTTACGCAGTTTACGGCTCTCATTAATTGATTTTATATCTTGATAGATCGGGCGATTCTGAACGCGGCGATACCAAACGTGTATTTTTTAAATTTTTTAAAAACTTTTATTGTGAATGGGAGAAAAGAGGGGGTGATTTGAACATTTTTTTTTTTTTACATGTTTGTAAAAACTTTATTTCACAATTCATTCTTATTTTTACACAGCCCTTAGAGAAGCACCCTGCTGCACCATCCGATCGCTTCTGGCAGCTACCGATGAGCTGCAACTCATCGGTATCTGTCAGAATCGCAGATGGTGAGTGGTTGACAGTGCTTGCCAACCACTCACCGGAAGCGCTGTGTGTCAGCTCCCGGGGTCAAGCCAGGACGCCGGGCTGTAATGTGAGCACGGGAGATATTATCGCGGGATCTCCGGTGCAGGCGGGGAACAGTGCGCTCCCCGCCATGGCACCTTTGGATCTCGCTGTCAGTGATTGACAGAAGGATCAAAGGGGTTAACATCACCAATCGGATCCCGGATCCAATCGGTGCTGTTAGCCCGACATCTCAGCTGATGAGATCAGCTGAGATGTCGGGTGTTTGATGTGAGCTCCGCGCTGGAGCTCACATCAAACACTGGGACACGGCCCATGAGGTTGTACAACGTCATGGGACGTGAAGAGGTTAAAGGGGAACTTGAGGAGAGAATTTTTTGTACTGTTCCCGCCCTCCTTCATGATGAAGCTAAGCTGAGCACTGCAGTTCTAGGATATCTAGATAGCTTATAAATCAATAAAATGATATCTGCTCCTTAGCCCTCACCCCTCGCTCATGGAACAATACATCTCAGAGCAGATTCAACACCGACTCTAATTCCCCCACTCTATATGCCTGCTGTATGTATAGCTGTACTCGCCTGAGCTGACAGTGACAGCTGCACAAACATACACACTGTCACTCAGCTCAGGAGAGCATTGTAAAACATACAGCGGGCATATAGAGTGTGGGTGGCATGAAGTGAAAGTATGGGGCGTGGTCACCGTTACTGATGCTCAAACTATATGCCACCCACACTCTATATGCCTGCTGTATGTATCGCACGGCTCTCCTGAGCTGAGTGACAGGGCGTATGCTTGTGCAGCTGTCACTGTCAGCTCAGAAGAGTACGGCAATACATACAGCAGGCATAAAGAGTGTGGACAGCATATAGTGAGAGCATGGGGCCATCGACCAGTAACACGGGTCAGTTATCACCACGCGGGCACACACATACAAACACAGCAGGCCTGTTGTTAGTGGCATCATGCACACACTATATATCTAATATATAAAGCTGAGTATGTATTTACGGTATGTGTATGTATGTCCACTAAAGGAATTCATACAGTTGCATCTACAAGCACGAAATTTTGCACACACCCCATTTGACTCAGGGAATGTCTAAGACTATGTTTTGTGGGGAAATTTTAACCCCCCGCTTTACAATCATTTGCCAAAAAATAAGCCTATTAACTGTTTGTGTGTATGTGTATTCACTATACGCCCATATATGGTAATAGGACTGTGTCCCTCAAGGTAATAGTGGGAAATCAAATTTATGAAACTATATTAGCGCATGCACAAAAATGTACCCAAAGCATGAAATACCAGGATAGAGCAGGCGCTTGCGCACAGCCCCCTGTATTGCCTGTGCCCATACATAGCCAGTGTATTACAATTGAAGTCTGTGCTGACAAATAGTCCCTGTATCACATTCGCAGCCTGTGTATCTCAGCAGAGAAAAGTAAGACTTTGTTAACCCATTAAATTTTCTTATGCTAAAAACAGTTGGTTACTATCCCTAGCTGTATTTTCTGTCTATTTTCTTTGTGACTTTTTTTTTTTTGAAACATCATATTTATTCAATTTTCCACCAAAGTTTTCTTCCAACAAAAATAGTTTACATTCGGTATAATCATAATATACAAAATCAGAGCAAGACAATCATACAAAAATTAAACAAACATTAATATAGACATTTTTGCATGTCAAATCGGTGTATTTATCATATAACAAAAATCACAATGCTCCCAAATCTCCAAGTAATATCCAAGTGCCGCAAGGTATGGGCAAGGACCCCTCCAATACCACCTATTCAAGGCTTTGTGTCTCAATATCTAATACCGTTTATATTCCAGCGGTGGATGTACGAGACCTTGCCATCTTATAAATCTATCTGTAAGTGTGAGTCCCTATCTTTACTCCCCTATAACATATTTCTTATCCTACATCTAGTCGTCCCAAAGTCCCCCTAATTCCTCCAGAAGGTACCATGAAGTGTCTTTAAG
Source organism: Allobates femoralis (assembly GCA_033576535.1). Classification (NCBI taxonomy): domain Eukaryota; kingdom Metazoa; phylum Chordata; class Amphibia; order Anura; family Aromobatidae; genus Allobates; species Allobates femoralis. The sequence continues at coordinate 223,681,048 of JARQOC010000003.1, forward strand.
TGGGACCATGATATCACGTATCGCTTCCCCTGAGGTCTTGGCTTCTATGAAACTCCTCCATTTCTCCATGAAGGCCACCATCATCGCCTCCTTATCTCTTAGCACCTCTCGTCTATCTATTTCCAGCGCTCTGTCCAAGCCCATCACCATGTCAGACTCTCCCGGTAAATCCGGTCGTAGCCAGAAAAGGAGTAGCAGGCGTTTCGCTAACAGCATAAGGACATGGGCCAAACGCAAGGCCCCTCTGTGACTCCCAGGCGTCTCCAAGTCCTGGAATATCCATTTCGAGGGTTCCATAGCATAGTGATATTTACAGTAACTATAGAGCAGGGCATCTACCATGCTCCAGAATACTTGGACCTTAGGGCATTTCCATATACCATGTATCATATCAGTTTTTTCCCGCTGACATTTCGGGCAATTAAGTAGGCGATCTGGATTGGATAAAGAACGCGGGAAGTTAAATCCGTATACCATCGCATGAATGATGCGGAAATGTGAATCTCTCCACTGTTCACTGGAAATATAGCGCCGTACTTTATCCCACCCTGTCAAAATACTGTCCTGCACTGAGTCATCCTCCAAATATCTCCTCCACACGGAGAACAATCCCGAGTCCCCACTCGGTGACAGAATGACCCTAAGTTCCCTATATATGGAAGAGATGCTCAGCTGGGAAGATTCCATGTTAATTAGTCTGTCACAAACGTTTGGGGACAGTTCCTTGGATACATCACGTAGTCGTGCCATGACATGATTTTTTATTTGCATATATTGGAGACCCTGTGTCCCCCCCAGTCCAAAATTGCCCAGAATCTCCAACCCCGTCATCCAACGTCCTTCCGTCTTATGTAGCAGATCGCCCATCTTCAACACCCCCTTCCTTCTCCAGTCTCTGAATAGTGCGTTGTCACGTCCCATAGTAAAGTCAGGGAAGGCCCATGGATTAAGATGTTTAGAGACCCTCCAGGACAGGCCACATTTCTTCCTGACCGCCTTCCATGCCGCAATTGTGTCCTTGCAGACAACGGCTGACTTGATATGAGGCGGAATGCTTGCTAGGGATGAATGTAGGAGGGAACAACGGTCCCAAGGGGCACAGAATTCCACCTCAAGTGGGCCAGCAGAATATCTGTTAGCAGCTGTGATCCACTCTACTACGTGCCGCAGCAAACATGCCAGATTATAACCCCTCAAGTCAGGTAAGTTTGTACCCCCCTCAGCTCGCGGTAACATCAACGTACCCAGACGAAGTCTAGGTCTCTTTCCCTTCCACACGAACGTGGAGAATGCCTTATTAATCCTACATACGTCAACATGTTTCAACAGTAGGGGAATCGTTTGTAAAGGATAGAGAAGTCGGGCAAAACTTACCATCTTTACTAAATGACATCGACCCAACAGGGAAAGTGGAAGATTTGCCCACCTTTTCAGTTCCTGTTCAATTTTGTCAAAAAGTGGGGAGTAATTAAGGGTGTAGACCTGGCTCGGTGTCCTGCCTAACTGGATCCCTAGGTATTTGATGTGAGAGTTGGCCAACGGAATTCCCAATGCGTTCGCAGTTTCCCTTAAAGCTCCCCCCCCTCTAATACTCAGTATTTCGCATTTTCGTCTGTTTAAGGAAAACCCCGCAAAGATTCCAAATGACTCAATGCCCCTAATCAACATAGGCAGATCACTTTCCGGGTTATCCAAAAAGAGAACGATATCATCTGCGAACAGAGCAGATTTCACCTCGCAGCGTCCCACTTTAATTCCTGAAAATGGGCTAGCATTATTAATGTATCTCGCCAGGGGCTCCAGGGCTATATTAAACAATAGAGGCGATAGTGGGCACCCCTGCCGAGTCCCTTTCTGTAGCGGAAATTTCGGTGACAGGAAGCCCGGGGTGTGCACCCTCGCAGTAGGGTTAGAATAAAGATTAGAAATAAAGCTACGAAATCTGCCCTCTATGCCCATTCTATTCATAACCAGATCCAGCCATGGCCACCGGACATTATCAAACGCCTTTTCTGCGTCCAAGGTGACCATGGCCGGATCTTTCCCCTCCTGTCTGGCACTATTTCGCACCACGTCCAACACCAATAACGCCTTGCGGATGTTAGTCACTGCGGAACGCCCTTTAACAAACCCAGACTGGTGAGCCTCAATGAGTTCTGGGAGGACCTGGGCCAGCCTGTCTGCCATTATTTTAGATAGAAGTTTAAGGTCCACATTCTTTGTGACTTTTATGTGCAAGATAATCATTGTATTCTGTTAATACTAAGAACAGTTACCGTATTTTCCGGCGTATAAGACGACCCCCAACTTTTCCAGTTAAAATATAGAATTTGGAATATACTCCCATATAAGACTACCCCTCTTCTACGGTATGATCCCCACTATGACCCCCACACAGCCCTCCATACAGTATAATGGACCCACATATAGAAGCCGGTGGCTCAGTGGTTAGCACTGTATATGGTGGCTCAGTGGTTAGCACTGTATATGGTGGCTCAGTAGTTAGCACTGTATATGGTGGCTCAGTAGATAACACTGTATATGGTGGCTCAGTGGTTAGCACTGTATATGGTGGCTCAGTGGTTAGCATTGTATGCTGGCTCAGTGGTTAGCACTGTATAGGATGTCCCATTGTTTAGGTGGCTCAGTGGTTAGCATTGTATGGTGGCTTAGTGGTTAGCATTGTATGGTGGCTCAGTGGTTAGCATTGTATGGTGGCTCAGTGGTTAGCATTGTATGGTGGTTCAGTGGTTAGCATTGTATGGTGGCTCAGTGGTTAGCATTGTATGGTGGCTCAGTGGTTAGCATTGTATGGTGGCTCAGTTTTTAGCATTGTATGGTGGCTCAGTTTTTAGCATTGTATGGTGGCTCAGTGGTTAGTACTGTATATGGTGGCTTAGTGGTTAGCACTGTATATGGTGGCTCAGTGGTTAGCATTGTATGGTGGCTCAGTGGTTAACATTGTATGGTGTCTCAGTGGTTAGCATTGTATGGTGACTTAGTAGTTAGCACTATATATATGTCTCATTGTTTAGGTGGCTCAGTGGTTAGCATTGTATATGATGTCTCATTGTTTAGGTGGCTCAGTGGTTAGCATTGTATGGTGGCTCAGCGGTTAGCATTGTATGGTGGCTCAGAGGTTAGCATTGTAAGGTGACTCAGTGGTTAGTACTGTATATGGTGGCTCAGTGGTTAGTACTGTATATGGTGGCTCAGTGGTTAACATTGTATGGTGGCTCAGTGGTTAGTACTATATATGGTGGCTTAGTGGTTAGCACTGTATATGGTCGCTCAGTGGTTAGCATTGTATGGTGGCTCAGTGGTTAGCATTGTATGGTGGCTCAGTAGTTAGCATTGTATGGTGGCTCAGTGGTTAGCATTGTATGGTGGCTCAATGGTTAGCATTGTATATGAGGTCTCATTGTTTAGGTGGCTCAGTGGATAGCTCTGTATTTGGTGGCTCAGTGGTTAGCACTATATATGGTGGCTCATTGTTTAGGTGGCTCAGTGGTTAGCATTGTATGGTGGCTCAGTGGTTAGCACTATATATAGGTCTCATTGTTTAGGTGGCTCAGTGGTTAGCACTGTATATGGTGGCTCAGTGGTTAGCACTGTATATGGTGGCTCAGTAGTTAGCACTGTATATGGTGGCTCAGTAGATAACACTGTATATGGTGGCTCAGTGGTTAGCACTGTATATGGTGGCTCAGTGGTTAGCATTGTATGCTGGCTCAGTGGTTAGCACTGTATAGGATGTCCCATTGTTTAGGTGGCTCAGTGGTTAGCATTGTATGGTGGCTTAGTGGTTAGCATTGTATGGTGGCTCAGTGGTTAGCATTGTATGGTAGCTCAGTGGTTAGCATTGTATGGTGGCTCAGTGGTTAGCATTGTATGGTGGCTCAGTGGTTAGCATTGTATGGTGGCTCAGTGGTTAGCATTGTATGGTGGCTCAGTTTTTAGCATTGTATGGTGGCTCAGTGGTTAGTACTGTATATGGTGGCTTAGTGGTTAGCACTGTATATGATGTCTCATTGTTTAGGTGACTCAGTGGATAGCACTGTATATGGTGGCTCAGTGGTTAGCACTGTATATGGTGGCTCAGTGGTTAGCATTGTATGGTGGCTCAGTGGTTAGCATTGTATGGTGTCTCAGTGGTTAGCATTGTATGGTGACTTAGTAGTTAGCACTATATATATGTCTCATTGTTTAGGTGGCTCAGTGGTTAGCATTGTATATGATGTCTCATTGTTTAGGTGGCTCAGTGGTTAGCATTGTATGGTGGCTCAGCGGTTAGCATTGTATGGTGGCTCAATGGTTAGCATTGTATATGAGGTCTCATTGTTTAGGTGGCTCAGTGGTTAGCATTGTATGTGGCTCAGCGGTTAGCATTGTAAGGTGACTCAGTGGTTAGTACTGTATATGGTGGCTCAGTGGTTAGTACTGTATATGGTGGCTCAGTGGTTAACATTGTATGGTGGCTCAGTGGTTAGTACTATATATGGTGGCTTAGTGGTTAGCACTGTATATGGTCGCTCAGTGGTTAGCATTGTATGGTGGCTCAGTGGTTAGCATTGTATGGTGGCTCAGTAGTTAGCATTGTATGGTGGCTCAGTGGTTAGCATTGTATGGTGGCTCAATGGTTAGCATTGTATATGAGGTCTCATTGTTTAGGTGGCTCAGTGGATAGCTCTGTATTTGGTGGCTCAGTGGTTAGCACTATATATGGTGGCTCATTGTTTAGGTGGCTCAGTGGTTAGCATTGTATGGTGGCTCAGTGGTTAGCACTATATATAGGGCTCATTGTTTAGGTGGCTCAGTGGTTAGCATTGTATGGTGGCTCAGTGGTTAGCACTATATATAGGTCTCATTGTTTAGGTGGCTCAGTGGTTAGCATTGTATATGATGTCTCATTGTTTCGGTGGCTCAGTGGTTAGCATTGTATGGTGGCTCACTGGTTAGCATTGTATGGTGGCTCACTGGTTAGCACTGTATATGGTGGCTCAGTGGTTAGCACTGTATATGCTGGCTTAGTGGTTAGCACTGTATATGGTGGCTCAGTGGTTAGCACTGTATATGGTGGCTCAGTGGTTAGCACTGTATATGGTGGCTCAGTGGTTAGCACTGTATATGGTGGCTCAGTGGTTAGCACTATATATATGTCTCCTTGTTTAGGTGGCTCAGTGGTTAGCATTGTATATGATGTCTCTTGTTTAGGTGGCTCAGTGGTTAGCATTGTAAGGTGGCTCAGTGGTTAGCATTGTAAGGCGACTCAGTGGTTAGTACTGTATGTGGTGGTTCAGTGGTTAGCACTGTATATGGTGGATCAGTGGTTAGCACTGTATATGGTGGCTCAGTGTTTAGCATTGTATATGGTGGCTCAGAGTTAGCACTGTATGGTGGGTCAGTGTTAGCACTGTATATGATGTCTCATTTTTTATGTGACTCAGTGGTTTAGCACTGTATATGATTGTCTCATTTTTAGGTGGCTCAGTGGTTAGCACTGTATATGGTGGTCAGTGGTTAGCATTGTATGTCTCATGTAGCACTGTATATGATGTCTCATTGTTTAGGTGGCTCAGTGGATAGCACTGTATATGGTGGCTCAGTGGTTCATGTATATGAGTCTCATTGTTTAGGTGGCTCAGTGGTTAGCATTGTAAGGCGACTCAGTGTTAGTACTGTATATGGTGCTCAGTGGTTAGCACTGTATATGGTGGCTCAGTGGTTAGCACTGTATATGGTGGCTCAGTGGTTAGCACTGTATATGTGGCTCAGTGGTTAGCACTGTATATGGTGGCTCAGTGGTGAGCACTGTACATGGTGGCTCAGTGGTAGCACTGTACATGTGCTCATGTTAGCACTGTATAGGTGGCTCAGAGGTTAGCACTGTATATGGTGGGTCAGTGGTTAGCATTGTATGGTGGCTCATGGTTAGCACGTATATGATGCTCATTATTTGGTGGCTCAGTGGATAGCACTGTATATGGTGGCTCAGTGTTAGCATGTATATGATGTCTCATTGTTATAGGTGGCTCAGTGGTTAGCATTGTATGGTGGCTCATGGTTAGCATTGTATGGTGGCTCAGTGGTTAGCATTGTAAGGGCTCAGTGGTTAGCACTGTATATGGTGGCTCAGTGGTTAGCACTGTATATGGTGGCTCAGTGTTAGCACTGTATATGGTGGCTCAGTGGTTAGCACTGTATATGGTGGCTCAGTGGTTAGCACTGTATATGGTGGCTCAGTGGTTAAGCATTGTATGCTGGCTCAGTGGTTAGCACTGTTATTGATGTCTCATTTGTTTAGGTGGCTCAGTGGTTAGCATTGTATGGTGGCTTAGTGGTTAGCATTGTATGGTGGCTCAGTGGTTAGCATTGTATGGTAGGCTCAGTGGTTAGCATTGTATGGTGGCTCAGTGGTTAGCATTGTTTATGGTGGCTCATGGTTAGCATTGTATGTGGTGGCTCAGTGGTTAGCATTGTATGGTGGCTCACGTTGTTTATGGCCGTATTGTATGGTGGCTCACGTGGTTAGTATGTATGGTGGCTCATGGTTAGCATGTATGGTGGCTCACTGTAGCATTGTAGGTGGCTCATGGTTAGCACTGTTATGGTGGGCTCAGTGGTTAGCATGTATGGTGGCTCAGTGGTTAGCATTGTATGGTGGTATATGCTGGCTCAGTGGTTAATACTGTATATGCTGGCTCATTGTTTAGGTGGCTCAGTAGTTAGTACTGTATATGGTGGCTCAGTGGTTAGCTCTATATATGGTGGCTCAGTGGTTAGCACTGTATATGGTGGCTCAGGGGTTAGCACTGTATATGGTGGCTCAGGGGTTAGCACTGTATGGTGGCTCAGTGGTTAGTACTGTATATGGTGGCTCAGTGGATAGCACTGTATATGGTGGCTCATTGTTTAGGTGTCTCAGTGGTTAGCATTGTATGGTGGCTCAGTGGTTAGCACTATATATGAGATCTCATTGTTTAGGTGGCTCAGTGGTTAGCACTGTATATGGTGGCTCAGTGGTTAGCACTGTATATGGTGGCTCAGTGGTTAGCACTGTATATGGTGGCTCAGTGGTTAGCACTGTATATGGTGGCTCAGTGGTTAGCACTGTATATGGTGGCTCAGTGGTTAGCACTGTATATGGTGGCTCAGTGGTTAGCACTGTATATGGTGGCTCAGTGGATAGCAATGTATATGGTGGCTCAGTGGTTAGCAATGTATATGGTGGCTCAGTGGATAGCAATGTATATGGTGGCTCAGTGGTTAGCAAGGTATATGGTGGCTCATTGTTTAGGTGGCTCAGTGGTTAGCACCGTATATGGTGGCTCAGTGGTTAGCATTGTATGGTGGCTCAGTGGTTAGCACTGTATATGGTGGCTCAATGGTTAGCACTGTATATGGTGGGTCAGTGGTCAGCACTGTATATGATGTCTCATTGTTTCTTTGATTTAAGGGAGTCCTCCCACTGAGAAATAGTAAAAATGGAGGCTTAGCTGAGCCCAAGGAAAGAGTGACAAGGTAGGATAGGGACCCATCAGATCTAAAATCACCTTGAAGCTGGTTGATGGGCAAACAGGTATTGGCCAATATGTGTACCAAGAACCTTAGTTTATAAAGATAAAATATCCAAAAAATACATAGATGATAGACACATAGGTAGGTGATAAATAGAAATCATGTACTCCATACATTATTGTTAAATCTTCATAAATAAACTACTTACATATTCTAGACTACCCGATGCATTAGAATCGGGCCACCATCTAGTATATATATATATGTATATATGAAGCAGGTCAGTGATCAGTACACATATATAACTGGGGTCAGCTATAAGTGCATATACACATGTATAACACAGGTTAGTAATCAGTTGACTCACAGATGTATACACATAGTGCGTGTCAGTAATCAGTGTGCGCACACACACACACACACAAATAATATATATATTAATTAATATGTGTGTGCACACTGATTACTGACCCACGTTCTATATATTGGTTTGTCCACTTATTACTAACCCGTGTTATACATGTGTGTATGCACTTATAGCTGACCCGTGTTATATATGTGTGTGTACTGATTACTGACCCACATTGTATGTATATATGGGTGATCCCCTGATGAAGTGGCTAAGGCGGATTGCCTAGCCACAATACGGTGTTGGGGCCCACCTCCCCAGGGTGCCTTCAACACGGTTCCATCGGTAATGGTATCAGCAGTTGTGATATGAAGCACACTGCTTCTCCTCTGTAATCTTTGCACATTGCTATGTCTTTCTTTGGCGGCCGTCACACGGTGAGATATCCTTAGCGATATTGTAAGCGATCACGTGCACGCGCGATCGCTTACAATATCGCTCACATCGCTGGTGAGATGTCACACAGACAGACTCACCAGCGATGTTGAGCAGCGATCTCGCTCGTTACTATGGTACACATCGGGTTACTAGGGCCGCGCGTCGCTTAGTTACCCGACGTGTACCATAGTTACCATCTCCCAGCATAGGCGCGGTCGCTGGGAGATGGATCATCGTGGTGTCATACACCACGATGAAGCAGATCGTTGCATCGTTCATCGCTAGATCTGAGAACCGAACCTCAGATCAGCGATGTCACGATCAAGCGATTTACCATCGTAAATCGCTTGATTACATGCAACAATATCTTGCCCGATATCGCTTAAGCGATCAAAAAGGAGATCGCTTAAACGATATCGGGCAAGATATCGTTCCGTGTGACGGCCCCCTTTGGGGGATATCAAGTGTCAACTGACTAGTCTGTATTTATTACATTGAATACCTGGCATATATGAATAGTCTGTACTAATGATGTCAGAATTGTGACGCCTACACAATAGACTGTAATGCCAGGAAAAACCTATTTCTGTGTACACGACAGTATTGTGATGTTCATTTCCCTATGTTATGTAGCAGTATAATGTTACAGCGGTTTTGTTGCAAAAATCAAGAATGTACTGTTTATTGTGCTGATGCACACGTGTTGTTCGGTACCTGTACCACCTCCCTCATCAGTGGCTTTTCCATGGGTGTAATAAAAATTCACCTAAGGCTACTTTCACATAACAATTTTGAAGGGAGCCGATGCTGTCCGATAAATTCGGACAGCATCGGCTCCCTTCTGATGCCTGGAATCGGATGCCAAATAGGCATCCGATTCCGGCATTAAATCGTTGTCCCCGGTCTGTAAAAAAAAAAAAAAAACACCTTTATGCTCACCTATCCCCGAGCCCCCGGCGGCTCCCGGTGTCTGCAGAGGTCTTCTTCATCTGTACAGGACCTGCCGTGATGTCACAGTCACGTGACCGCAGGTTACACCATGGTAACCTGCGGTCACGTGACGGTGACATCACGGCAGGTCCTGTACAGAAGTAGAAGACCTCTGCAGACACCGGGAGCCTGCGGGAGGCGGCTGGGGCTCGGGGATAGGTGAGCATAAACTTTTTTTTTTTTTAACCCCTGCCTTCCAGTTTGGAGCCGTTTTAATGTACTGAGCATGCTCAGTACAGTAAAATCGGGTCCGAGGAGACATCAGATGTTTCCTCGGACCCTGCTCCATAGGGCCCCATGCTAAATTGATCGGACCGAATCGGATATGCACTAAATGGCATTCGATTTGGTCCAATCCGATTTTGTCCAATTTTATTTTCGGTGCAAAAATCGGAGCATGCTCCGATATTTGCACCAATAAAAAAATCGGACAGAATCGGATCGGACCAAATCGAATGCCATTTAGTGCACATCCGATTCGGTCCGATGCCCATAGGGCTGCATGGGGCCGAAAATCAGTCCGATGCTGTCCGATTTTTATCGGACAGCATCGGATTTACAAAATCCGTAATATGAAACCAGCCTAAAAAGCAATTGTTGTACACATATGTATTGAATTATCTAGAGTAGCTTCCAGAGGTCAAACCCCTGAAGAAGCATAGAGATTTTTGTTAATATATGGGCGTGTGTGCACTGATAACTGACCTGTGTTGTGTATGTACCAACTGCTGACCCGTGTTATATATGTGTGTGTGTACTCAGTGGCATAACTTTAGGCCCAGGGTCCCAATGCAAAAGCTCCAATGGGGCCCCCAATTATTGCAATTCTTTAATAAAATTAGTCTTTTTCTATAGGCCAAAGACACTTCTGGGCCCCCCCCACCCCAGGCTGCAGGGCCCTGGTGGGATCGCAACCCCTGCACCTATTGTAGTTGCGCCCCTGTGTGTACTAATTACTGCCCTGCATTATATAAATATATAATACGGGCCAGCGATCAGTGCACACACACATTATATATATATATGTGCGTGTGTGTACTGTTTACTGACCCATATTTACCGTATATACTCGCGTATAAGCCGAGTTTTTCAGCCCAAAAATTGGGCTGAAAAGTCCCCCCCTCGGCTTATACGCGAGTCAATACGGCCCCCTAAAAAGTTTGGTGCCCCCACCTCCCTTTCTGGGCCCCCCCGCATGCAGCGCTGCGCTCATACATTACCTGTCTAGCAGCTGTCACCCTCCGGTGGCGGATCGCGGCTCCCGGCTCCGGGCTCCATCTTCCTCTCTGTCTTCCTGATTGTCAGGTGACCGGCTGGCGTCGCGATGACGTCATCGCGCTGCGCCCCGGTCACACAGCAGGAAGACAGCGAGGAAGATGGAGCCCGGAGCCGGGAGCCGCGATCCGCCATCGGAGGGTGACAGCTGCTAGACAGGTAATGTATATGTGCAGCGCTGCATGCGGGGGGGCCCAGAAAGGGAGGTGGGGGCGCCAAATTATGAGGGGGGCCCTGCTGGGGCCCTGTATACTACCACTGGGGCTATATACTACCACTGGGGCTGTATACTACCACTGGGGCTGTATACTACCACTGGGGCTGTGTGTATACTACCACTGGGGCTATATACTACCACTGGGGCTGTATACTACCACTGGGGCAGAATATACCACTGGGGCTGCTGTATACTACCACTGGGGCTGTGTGTATACTACCACTGGGGCTATATACTACCACTGGGGCTGTATACTACCACTGGGGCAGAATATACCACTGGGGCTGCTGTATACTACCACTGGGGCTGTATACTACCACTGGGGCTGTATACTACCACTGGGGCTGTATGTATACTACCACTGGGGCTGTATACTACCACTGGGGCTGAATATACCACTGGGGCTGAATATACCACTGGGGCTGCTGTATACTACCACTGGGGCTGTATACTACTACTGGGGCTGTATACTACTACTGGGGCTGTATGTATACTACCACTGGGGCTGTATACTACCACTGGGGCTGTATACTACTACTGGGGCTGCTGTATACTACCACTGGGGCTGTATACTACTACTGGGGCTGTATGTATACTACCACTGGGGCTGTATACTACCACTGGGGCTGAATATACCACTGGGGCTGCTGTATACTACCACTGGGGCTGTATACTACTACTGGGGCTGTATACTACTACTGGGGCTGCTGTATACTACCACTGGGGCTGTATACTACCACTGGGGCTGTATATACCACTGGGGCTGCTGTATACTACCACTGGGGCTGAATATACCACTGGGGCTGCTGTATACTACCACTGGGGCTGTATACTACCACTGGGGCTGTATATACTACTGGGGCTGCGTGTATACTACCACTGGGGCTGCTGTATACTACCACTGGGGCTGCTGTATACTACCACTGGGGCTGAATATACCACTGGGGCTGCTGTATACTACCACTGGGACTGTATACTACCACTGGGACTGTATACTACCACTGGGGCTGTATATACTACTGGGGCTGCGTGTATACTACCACTGGGGCTGTATATACTACTGGGGCTGCGTGTATACTACCACTGGGGCTGCTGCTGTATATACCACTGGGGCTGCTGCTGTAACACTGCTGGGGCCTGTATATACCACTGGGGAGGCTGCTGTATACCACACTGCTGGGGGCTGTATACCTGTGCTGGGGTCCACCCTCGGCTTATACACGAGTCAATACATTTTCCCAGGTTTTGGGGGCAAAAGTAGGGGGGTCGGCTTATACACGGGTCGGCTTATACACGAGTATATACGGTACTGACCTACATTATGTGTATGTGAACTGATTACTGACCTGCCATATATATAGATATGTGTGTGGGCTGATTACTGACCTACACTATATGTATGTGAACTGATTACTGACCTGCCATATATATAGATATGTGTAGACTGATTACTGACCTACACTATATGTATGTGAACTGATTACTGACCTGCCATATATATAGATATGTGTGTAGACTGATTACTGACCTACACTATATGTATGTGAACTGATTACTGACCTGCCATATATATAGATATGTGTGTGGGCTGATTACTGACCTACACTATATGTATGTGAACTGATTACTGACCTGCCATATATATAGATATGTGTGTGGGCTGATTACTGACCTACACTATATGTATGTGAACTGATTACTGACCTGCCATATATATAGATATGTGTGTGGGCTGATTACTGACCTACACTATATGTATGTGAACTGATTACTGACCTGCCATATATATAGATATGTGTGTGGGCTGATTACTGACCTACACTATATGTATGTGAACTGATTACTGACCTGCCATATATATAGATATGTGTGTGGGCTGATTACTGACCTACACTATATGTATGTGAACTGATTACTGACCTGCCATATATATAGATATGTGTAGACTGATTACTGACCTACACTATATGTATGTGAACTGATTACTGACCTGCCATATATATAGATATGTGTGTAGACTGATTACTGACCTACACTATATGTATGTGAACTGATTACTGACCTGCCATATATATAGATATGTGTGTGGGCTGATTACTGACCTACACTATATGTATGTGAACTGATTACTGACCTGCCATATATATAGATATGTGTGTGGGCTGATTACTGACCTACACTATATGTATGTGAACTGATTACTGACCTGCCATATATATAGATATGTGTGTAGACTGATTACTGACCTACACTATATGTATGTGAACTGATTACTGACCTGCCATATATATAGATATGTGTGTGGGCTGATTACTGACCTACACTATATGTATGTGAACTGATTACTGACCTGCCATATATATACCGTAATCAGTCTACACACATATCTATATATATGGCAGGTCAGTAATCAGTTCACATACATATAGTGTAGGTCAGTAATCAGCCCACACACATATCTATATATATGGCAGGTCAGTAATCAGTTCACATACATATAGTGTAGGTCAGTAATCAGTCTACACACATATCTATATATATGGCAGGTCAGTAATCAGTTCACATACATATAGTGTAGGTCAGTAATCAGTCTACACACATATCTATATATATGGCAGGTCAGTAATCAGCCCATATATATGTTATATATAATGTAGGTCAGTAATCAAGTCTGCACACATATACACATATCCATACATATAGTGTAGGTCAGTAATCAGTCTACACACATATCTATATATATGGCAGGTCAGTAATCAGTTCCCATACATATAGTGTAGGTCAGTAATCAGCCCACACACATATCTATATATATGGCAGGTCAGTAATCAGTTCACATACATATAGTGTAGGTCAGTAATCAGCCCACACACATATCTATATATATGGCAGGTCGGTAATCAGTTCACATACATATAGTGTAGGTCAGTAATCAGCCCACACACATATCTATATATATGGCAGGTCAGTAATCAGTTCACATGCATATAGTGTAGGTCAGTAATCAGTCTACACACATATCTATATATATGGCAGGTCAGTAATCAGTTCACATACATATAGTGTAGGTCAGTAATCAGCCCACACACATATCTATATATATGGCAGGTCAGTAATCAGTTCCCATGCATATAGTGTAGGTCAGTAATCAGCCCACACACATATCTATATATATGGCAGGTCAGTAATCAGTTCACATACATATAGTGTAGGTCAGTAATCAGTCTACACACATATACACATATCTATATATATGGCAGGTCAGTAATCAGTTCACATACATATAGTGTAGGTCAGTAATCAGCCCACACACATATCTATATATATGGCAGGTCAGTAATCAGTTCACATACATATAGTGTAGGTCAGTAATCAGCCCACACACATATCTATATATATGGCAGGTCAGTAATCAGTTCACATACATATAGTGTAGGTCAGTAATCAGTCTACACACATATCTATATATATGGCAGGTCAGTAATCAGCCCATATATATGTTATATATAATGTAGGTCAGTAATCAAGTCTACACACATATCCATACATATAGTGTAGGTCAGTAATCAGTCTACACACATATCTATATATATGGCAGGTCAGTAATCAGTTCACATACATATAGTGTAGGTCAGTAATCAGCCCACACACATCTATATATATGGCAGGTCAGTAATCAGTTCACATACATATAGTGTAGGTCAGTAATCAGTCTACACACATATCTATATATATGGCAGGTCAGTAATCAGTTCACATACATATAGTCTAGGTCAGTAATCAGCCCACACACATATCTATATATATGGCAGGTCAGTAATCAGTTCACATACATATAGTGTAGGTCAGTAATCAGTCTACACACATATCTATATATATGGCAGGTCAGTAATCAGTTCACATACATATAGTGTAGGTCAGTAATCAGCCCACACACATATCTATATATATGGCAGGTCAGTAATCAGTTCACATGCATATAGTGTAGGTCAGTAATCAGTCTACACACATATCTATATATATGGCAGGTCAGTAATCAGTTCACATACATATAGTGTAGGTCAGTAATCAGCCCACACACATATCTATATATATGGCAGGTCAGTAATCAGTTCACATACATATAGTGTAGGTCAGTAATCAGCCCACACACATATCTATATATATGGCAGGTCAGTAATCAGTTCACATGCATATAGTGTAGGTCAGTAATCAGTCTACACACATATCTATATATATGGCAGGTCAGTAATCAGTTCACATACATATAGTGTAGGTCAGTAATCAGCCCACACACATATCTATATATATGGCAGGTCAGTAATCAGTTCACATGCATATAGTGTAGGTCAGTAATCAGCCCACACACATATCTATATATATGGCAGGTCAGTAATCAGTTCACATACATATAGTGTAGGTCAGTAATCAGTCTACACACATATACACATATCTATATATATGGCAGGTCAGTAATCAGTTCACATACATATAGTGTAGGTCAGTAATCAGCCACACACATATCTATATATATGGCAGGTCAGTAATCAGTTCACATACATATAGTGTAGGTCAGTAATCAGCCCACACACATATCTATATATATGGCAGGTCAGTAATCAGTTCACATACATATAGTGTAGGTCAGTAATCAGTCTAACACATATCTATATATATGGCAGGTCAGTAATCAGTTCACATACATATAGTGTAGGTCAGTAATCAGCCCACACACATATCTATATATATGGCAGGTCAGTAATCAGTTCAACATACATATAGTGTAGGTCAGTAATCAGTCTACACACATATCTATATATATGGCAGGTCAGTAATCAGTTCACATACATATAGTGTAGGTCAGTAATCAGTCTACACATATCTATATATATGGCAGGTCAGTAATCAGTTCACATACATATAGTGTAGGTCAGTAATCAGCCCACACACATATCTATATATATGGCAGGTCAGTAATCAGTTTCCCATACATATAGTGTAGGTCAGTAATCAGCCCACAACATAATCTATATATATGGCAGGTCAGTAATCAGTTCACATACATATAGTGTAGGTCAGTAATCAGCCCACACAATATCTATATATATGGCAGGTCGGTAATCAGTTCACATACATATAGTGTAGGTCAGTAATCAGCCACACACATATCTATATATATGGCAGGTCAGTAATCAGTTCACATGCATATAGTGTAGGTCAGTAATCAGTCTACACACATATCTATATATATGGCAGGTCAGTAATCAGTTCACATACATATAGTGTTAGGTCAGTAATCAGCCCACACACATATCTATATATATGGCAGGTCAGTAATCAGTTTCACATGCATATAGTGTAGGTCAGTAATCAGCCCACACACATATCTATATATATGGCAGGTCAGTAATCAGTTCACATACATATAGTGTAGGTCAGTAATCAGTCTACACACATATACACATATCTATATATATGGCAGGTCAGTAATCAGTTCACATACATATAGTGTAGGTCAGTAATCAGCCCACACACATATCTATATATATGGCAGGTCAGTAATCAGTTTCACATACATATAGTGTAGGTCAGTAATCAGCCACACACACTATCTATATATATGGCAGGTCAGTAATCAGTTCACATACATATAGTGTAGGTCAGTAATCAGTCTACACACATATCTATATATTATGGCAGGTCAGTAATCAGCCATATATATGTTATATATAATGTAGGTCAGTAATCAAGTCTACACAATATACACATATCCATACATATAGTGTAGGTCAGTAATCAGTCTACACACATTCTATATATATGGCAGGTCAGTAATCAGTTCACATACATATAGTGTAGGTCAGTAATCAGCCCACACACATATCTATATATATGGCAGGTCAGTAATCAGTTCACATACATATAGTGTAGGTCAGTAATCAGTCTACACACATATCTATATATATGGCAGGTCAGTAATCAGTTCACATACATATAGTCTAGGTCAGTAATCAGCCCACACACATATCTATATATATGGCAGGTCAGTAATCAGTTCACATACATATAGTGTAGGTCAGTAATCAGTCTACACATATCTATATATATGGAGGTCAGTAATCAGTTCACATACATATAGTGTAGGTCAGTAATCAGCCCACACACATATCTATATATATGGCAGGTCAGTAATCAGTTCACATGCATATAGTGTAGGTCAGTAATCAGTCTACACACATATCTATATATATGGCAGGTCAGTAATCAGTTCACATACATATAGTGTAGGTCAGTAATCAGCCCACACACATATCTATATATATGGCAGGTCAGTAATCAGTTCACATACATATAGTGTAGGTCAGTAATCAGCCACACACATATCTATATATATGGCAGGTCAGTAATCAGTTCACATACATATAGTGTAGGTCAGTAATCAGCCCACACACAATATCTATATATATGGCAGGTCAGTAATCAGTTCACATACATATAGTGTAGGTCAGTAATCAGTCTACACACATATCTATATATATGGCAGGTCAGTAATCAGTTCACATACATATAGTGTAGGTCAGTATCAGTCTACACATATCTATATATATGGCAGGTCAGTAATCAGTTCACATACATATAGTGTAGGTCAGTAATCAGCCCACACACATATCTATATATATGGCAGGTCAGTAATCAGTTCACATGCATATAGTGTAGGTCAGTAATCATCTACACACATATACACATATCCATACATATAGTGTAGGTCAGTAATCAGTCTACACACATATCTATATATATGGCAGGTCAGTAATCAGTTCACATACATATAGTGTAGGTCAGTAATCAGCACACATATCTATATATATGGCAGGTCAGTAATCAGTTCACATACATATAGTGTAGGTCAGTAATCAGCCCACACACATATCTATATATATGGCAGGTCAGTAATCAGTTCACATACATATAGTGTAGGTCAGTAATCAGCCCACACACATATCTATATATATGGCAGGTCAGTAATCAGTTCACATACATATAGTGTAGGTCAGTAATCAGCCCACACACATATCTATATATATGGCAGGTCAGTAATCAGTTCACATACATATAGTGTAGGTCAGTAATCAGTCTCCACTCATTACACATATCTATATATATGGCAGTCAGTAATATTCCATACATATAGTGTAGGTCAGTAATCAGTCTACACACATATCTATATATATGGCAGGTCAGTAATCAGTTCACATACATATAGTGTAGGTCAGTAATCAGCCACACATATCTATATATATTGGCAGGTCAGTAATCAGTTCACATACATATAGTGTAGGTCAGTAATCAGCCCACACACATATCTATATATATGGCAGGTCAGTAATCAGTTCACATACATATAGTGTAGGTCAGTAATCAGCCCACACATATCTATATATATGGAGGTCAGTAATCAGTTCACATACAATAGTGTAGGTCAGTAATCAGTCCACACACATATCTATATATATGGCAGGTCAGTAATCAGTTCACATACTATAGTGTAGGTCAGTAATCAGTCACACATATCTATATATATGGCAGGTCAGTAATCAGTTCACATACATATAGTGTAGGTCAGTAATCAGTCTACACACATATCTATATATATGGCAGGTCAGTAATCAGTTCCCATACATATAGTGTAGGTCAGTAATCAGCCCACACACATATCTATATATATGGCAGGTCAGTAATCAGTTCACATACATATAGTGTAGGTCAGTAATCAGCCCACACACATATCTATATATATGGCAGGTCAGTAATCAGTTCACATCATATAGTGTAGGTCAGTAATCAGCCCACACACATATCTATATATATGGCAGGTCAGTAATCAGTTCACATCATATAGTGTAGGTCAGTAATCAGTCTACACACATATCTATATATATGGCAGGTCAGTAATCAGTCACATACATATAGTTAGGTCAGTAATCAGCCCACACACATATCTAATATATGGGCAGGTCATAATCAGTTTCACATCATATAGTGTAGGTCAGTAATCAGCACACACATATCTATATATATGGCAGGTCAGTAATCAGTTCACATACATATAGTGTAGGTCAGTAATCAGCCCACACATATCTATATATATGGCAGGTCAGTAATCAGTTCACATACATATAGTGTAGGTCAGTAATCAGCCCACACACATATCTATATATATGGCAAGTCAGTAATCAGTTCACATACATATAGTGTAGGTCAGTAATCAGCACACACATATCTATATATATGGCAGGTCAGTATCAGTTCACATACATATAGTGTAGGTCAGTAATCAGCACACACATATCTATATATATGGCAGGTCAGTAATCAGTTCAATAATATAGTGTAGGTCAGTAATCAGTCTACACATCTATATATCACATATCGCATACATATAGTGTAGGTCAGTAATCAGTCTACACACATATCTATATATATGGCAGGTCAGTAATCAGTTCACATACATATAGTGTAGGTCAGTAATCAGTCTCACACACATATCTATATATATGGCAGGTCAGTAATCAGTTCACATACATACTTATAGTGTAGGTCAGTAATCAGTCTACACACATATCTATATATATGGCAGGTCAGTAATCAGTTCACATACATATAGTGTAGGTCAGTAATCAGCCCACACACATATCTATATATATGGCAGGTCAGTAATCAGTTCACATACATATAGTGTAGGTCAGTAATCAGTCCTACACACATATCTATATATATGGCAGGTCAGTAATCAGTTCACATACATATAGTGTAGGTCAGTAATCAGCCCACACACATATCTATATATATGGCAGGTCAGTAATCAGTTCACATGACATATAGTGTAGGTCAGTAATCAGTCTACACACATATCTATATATATGGCAGGTCAGTAATCAGTCACATACATATAGTGTAGGTTCAGTAATAGCCAAACATATCTTATATATGGCAGGTCAGATAATCAGTTCACATACATATAGTGTAGGTCAGTAATCAGTCTACACACATATCTATATATATGGCAGGTCAGTAATCAGTTCACATACATATAGTGTAGGTCAGTAATCAGCCCACACACATATCTATATATATGGCAGGTCAGTAATCAGTTCACATACATATAGTGTAGGTCAGTAATCAGTCTACACACATATCTATATATATGGCAGGTCAGTAATCAGTTCACATACATATAGTGTAGGTCAGTAATCAGTCCTACACATATCTATATATATGGCAGGTCAGTAATCAGTTCACATACATATAGTGTAGGTCAGTAATCAGCCCACACACATATCTATATATATGGCAGGTCAGTAATCAGTTCACATAATTATAGTGTAGGTCAGTAATCAGTCTACACACATATACTATACATATCACTAAAAGCATATAGTTGTAGGTCAGTAATCAGTCTCACACACATATCTATATATATGGCAGGTCAGTAATCAGTCACATACATATAGTGTAGGTCAGTAATCAGTCTACACATATCTATATATATGGCAGGTCAGTAATCAGTTCACATACATATAGTGTAGGCAGTAATCAGGCCACACACCCTTCTATATATATGGCAGGTCAGTATCGTTCCAAATATGTGAGGTCGTAATCAGCCCAACCATATTAAAATTTGGAGGTCTAATCGTTCACATAAAAATTTGGTAGGCATAACAGACAACATTTTCTATTTAAAGGGGTCAATCAGTTTCCCCAAAATTTTAGGTCAGTAAATTTTCACCAAACATAATTGGCGTAAATCTCAAAAACTAAATTGGGGGGTTAACAGAAACAATAACCAAAACCTAATATATTAGGTAGTAATCCTTCAACAATCTTAAACAGGTTTAATCAGCCAAATCATTTTAGGTCATAACATCAAAAAAATACTATATATATCCCTATAACACCCATAATATTTTATCTCCCC